>JAGYXB010000467.1:0-476506 GCA_022495005.1 Rhyacophila brunnea
GTGCAGTGGTGTTAAGATTTTTTACATTTATTAATTTAAACGCATTTATAAAACCATTAGTATAATTTATTACGAGATAATTTTTGTAAAATATTCACGATAAAAAATTATATTGATAATCTCTGTGATCCCAAATTTGACAAGAATTAGGCATTTTATTATTCGAAAAATCGGCAATATTAACACATTTGAAGATTATTCTAAAGGTATTTATTATAAGCTATGTCTTTGACCATTCAAGTGTGATAAACATTTTACGAATAATGTTTGCCTTATAATAATTATTGACCTAAGAATAAGGTAGTGTTTTTTTGAAATACGCTATTTCTTTTGTCATTCCCCAGTAGTTAAGCTACAACATACGGCCGTAGCCATAAATTGACAAACTATAATTGAAGTAGGAAGTAAAATGATATTGACGCGCGTGTTTGAACATGTACCGTTAAAAAAAAAATAAAAAAAAATTCGGATAGGTACATGTTCAAACACGCGCGTTAACATAATTTTACTCCCTACTTTAATTATAGTTTGTCAATTTATGGCTACGGCCGTATGTTGTAGCTTAACCACTAGGGAATGACAAAAGAAATGGCGTATTTCAAAAAAAACACTACCTTATTCTTAGGTCAATAATTATTATAAAGCAATCATTATTCATTTGATGTTTATCACACTTGAATGGTCAAAGACATAACTTATAATAAATATCTTTAGAATTATCTTTAAATGTGTTAATCTTGCCAATTTTTTGAATAATAAAATGCCTAATTCTTGTCAAATTTGGGATCACAGAGATTATCAATATAATTTTTTATCGTGAATATTTTACAAAAAGTATCTCGCAATAAATTATGCTAATGATTTTATAAATGCGTTTAAAAATTAATAAATGTAAAAAATCTTAACACCACTGCACATTTATGTACTGAAATATGACTATATTCTAAAACATTAGAGCGAGAGGTTTAAAAGAATACTATTTTATGTAACAAAAATACTTTATGCAGTCATCAAATGTTTAAAATAACTATAAAGGATAATAAGGCTTCAAAATTATATAAATAGATATCTACAACGTTTAAGGAGTGTCCAGGATCATGGTTTGAAAATACAATAAAAACTCAATTTTGACCTTCGACGAGCATGTCCCCCCTTATTTTTAAGGTTTTGCACTATTCATTTAAGACGTTTTTTGTGTCCCAGGTTTTATCTTTCGGCATCTTCATGTATTATGCATACTACATACCAGCAGTAAATACAAACTTATAACGAATTCAATTTATCCTCGTCAATATAACAAATTAATACAAAATAAATGAACGTCAAAACTGTATTACCTAATTAAGGGAAAAGTTTAAAAACTAATGTTGGAAATGTAAAGTATCTGTAAAAAGTCGGGTCATTCACTTATAGCTGAGGATCATGTCTACCTTGAAATTCAGCCATCTTTTGTGTAACGGAGATTCTCCACCTCTCACGATCGAATGCTTCGCCAGGACAGAATGAAGAATCTACTCAGTAAGCTATGTCACGTGGTCACTTTAGCGCATCCATGTTTTTATCTGCTTTGCCTTTCTTAGAGCCCATTTAAACTACCAGTTTTTCATATAGTTATACCGCGACAAACGAAATACCCGCGAAATTGCAGAGTGCATCTTGGACATATTGTTCACAGCCGTTCTTATATTTTTGTTCAGTAGTAGAGGGCGTTCTGATCTGATTATTATAATAATAATTAAATGTTGTTTTAGGTACATATTGAAATATTGATTTATTATGAATCTGGCATACTTTATAGCCCTATTTATTAGATAAGTAAATGAAAACATAATTCAGATAAAAATTATAGAGAATTATTCTCTCTATAAAATAAACAGCATGTAAACTGTTTTCTTCCCCATTTTTTTTAAACTGTCGGCGCTAACAGAAGTTTGCCAATGTCAAAAATTTTGAATATAATTATGATCACAAACTATAATAGATATCCAAAAAAATATAATGACGAAACCTTCTGCAGGGCAAAACTACTTTGCTACTGGACTTAATCCTAAGTTACTGGATAATTAACTGGACTGCACTATGCTCTGTTCAAGTGATGCGAAGTATACAAAGAAAATACCACATTTTTAAGAAATCAATTATTGTCTTCTGCTCCCTCACTGTTAGGGTCCACAGTGATGCCCCGTGGGGGTAGCAGAGCTTGGGAGCTGCAGTTAATCGAGGAGACTCATTTGGTGTATTTAAAAATAACTACCTTAACTTAGTAATAATGAAAATATCTTTCTTTTAAAAAATTCAGCTCACTGGTTGGAAACAAAATGTATCTATTAATTTAATAAAAGATTTAGCAGGACTGTATTTTTTTTGTAGGGTTCGCGATATCTAGTTTACTTCCGTAGCCTCTCAACGTCCTTGGTGACCAGATTGCAGATTTGTGAATAATTACATTCCGACTCATTAACCAGTGTTAACGTTGCGTTGGCCGTCGAAACTAAAGATGCACCCACTTCTTACAGAGCGTCCCACATATCGCTCCAGGTCAATGCTTTTAGTCTGTATTGAAGGGTCGTGCCATCATTATATCGATTATCGATTAAATAATCGCTAAGCCTTTGCGATCTCAGGGTAATATTGGCAGGTTTTTTGAAGAAGAAAAGCGTCACGGATCGCCCTTAATTCTTTCATTAATGTATCGCAAAAATGACAAGTAAGAAATCATTGTATTACCAACGTCATGACAAACATCAACAAAAAATGAGGCGGCATTTCGGGGCTGCTTAGGTGCGGCACTTTGTCTAGGGACGTCACTGAGGATCCACGACTCAATAGCATAAGCATCGTTTTCATAAGCATAATTTTACAATGTTTTTATTGGGTCGTATTCTTATTTGTCCGGTTGTTGTTTATCCGGTACAAATCTTGAAATCGATTTTTAACTAACTTCCCAACTAGCTAGACATTTGAAACTCTTAGAATATATCAGAACACGGTGCCAATGCATTTTTAATACTTTTAGCCATCTTTAAGTAGAATTGAATTCATTTTCAGCTAATTCTGTTTTGTATGAAAAGTTATTTTGGAAGAAATCCGTAATCCAATCCACTATTATTGGTTGCTAGAGGGGTCTGGGGTCTTTGCAACTAAATTATTAACACAATGCTTACGGGCCCTTTTAATTAATTTTGTAATTAACGTGTTAATTTTCATTTGAAAAGTAATTAGCAAAAACACAATTTTGTGCGGCCCGTAAGCTATGGGTTAATATATACGTGCGTAACTATGGAAATCAATATGAATGTCAAAATAACATTTCAGTATTATTTCTATCAAGTACATTTTTTTTGATCGTTTAAGCTAGTCAAGTCAAGTATATAATTCAACAGAAATTTTAAAAACGTTGTATATAAAAAGTTCTTTTTATCTTGTAATTATTCGTGTTATTTTTTATTACAAATAATTAGTTTCTTCAAGACTTCTAGTATAAAAAATAAGCTCGATATTTATTTAAATTACCTACTTAGAAAATGTATGTAACACTCTAAAAGCATTGATTTACTAGAATTACATATTATATTCATGAACAGTATAATATTTAAATTTCTTATTTGTTGACCCGTAGAACTGAGCCCAGGGCCTTTCACAGATTGCCTGTGAGATATGCTATCAAAGAGTTAAAACATCGTACTGGCGATATCGTAATATAGTGTCTTTTATTATTATTTTCAGAGGTCGTACAAAACATAATTCATATTCATACCCGCAGTTGAATTGAAAAAGGTAGCAGTTAAATCTAACGATGCGTCAATATTGGTGCGATTAATTCAAAGTACAAGGCTTTTATCAGCCAAGCGTATAAACATGTGTGCATTGAAACATTAACAAATATATTGCTAGAGTATGTCTGAAGCTGCGTTATTCGTGTATAAATAAAAATGATAGTTGCTTTTAGATCGTGATTCGTTGAAGGGTATATTGAATTGCTGCTATATTAATTATTGATATAATTTTTTACCCCATATATTATATTATTATGTAAAACATAATATATACGTGAATATATATGTAAATTATATATTATGGACGTGTGAATTATATAAAAGTATATAATTTATTTATTTATATAAGAAAACTTTACATTCATCAAAACGTTCACAATATGAGATTTACATTATAACTAATATTATCCTCACAAGAGGAAGAAGAAAATATATTAAATAATAATAATAATAAATTTAAGAAAAACATACTCACGTACAATAATTTTATACAGAAACAGGTTTGACATGATAAAGCTCGTCCAGTGGATTTCCATTTAGAATTACTAATCGCGTTATCACTTAGGTACAGGATTATGAACCACGAATAATGAAGACAGCAATGAATTTCTTCTACAAGTTAATTAAAAGCGAGCGAAATAATAAATATTAAAGAAAAAGACATAATTTTGAAAAACCTTAGAACCATATAATTTAGAGAAAAAAATTGACCGAGTGAGATTCGAAATCATATCTTTCACTTTCGCCTCTAAGCTATTTAGCCGTCTGTGTCATCATTTCTTATAACCACATTTTATCAGAGGTATTTTAAAATCCACCAATCAGAAGGCCAGCTGCTTTGTGATTAATGATGGATATTAACTAACTTAATCGTAATGTATGTCTGACACTAGCACTTATCAAGAATAAAATTATAGTTTATTCCATTAAATTATTTTTTTTACCTTATGTATATTCAAAGATAAAAAAAATATTCATTAGATGTTTAGATTTCATTCACAAAATTCTTTATAATCTCTATATATATAAAAATCTCGTGTCACGATGTTTGTGGTCGAACTCCTCCGAAATGGCTCGACCGATTTTTATGATTTTTTTTTATGTATATTTGTTAGGTATGAGAATAAGTCAACAAGTATATTTCATACCGCTAGGTGATTAGGGTATCTCTATCCAGAAAAATTTTCTTTTATTTTTTTGACAATTTTTTTTGTATTTTTTTTTATTATTTTGCTTTAAAAATACCTATAACCCCAAATTTTCACTCTCTTACCTACATTCTCCGATTTTTTTATCGCGATTTTATTATGTTTGTATGAACAAATTTAACCGTCGTTCGTATTTCAAACAGAACGAAATTATTTATGTTGTTGAATGACAGATGGCGCTACGTCCGAGAAGAATTCAAGAGAAGCGTCGCGTCATTTTGACATTTCATTCGGCATATCACAACGCAGTGCGTGCAAAATTTTGTACGATTTATTTTAATTTATCTGTTTTTATGTGCGTGTATTACAGTGCGCAATGTCAGCAAGACGCAAGGGGGGCCATTTGGGCCGTCGAACGAATAAAGCAACAAACATGCAAAATAGTAGAGTAGAAAGAACAGCCGAACAAATCCAACAAGGTAACAAAAACGTGCGTGTAAGCATGTCGCAATTGCGTGCATCTCAATCACAAGAGGCACGAGCTGAACGAAATCAACAACGACAATTGGAACGGAGCTAAGCGCGCTGGTTCGTAGTTAACACACGCAGAGCAAATGACCAACAACGCCAACAAGTACATCGAACATTTACATCCGCTTCGTTCCTTCGTCTCGCATTCGAGTACGAGCCAGATATTGAATATTCCGCTCATCCGAAAGTGCTGATTGGTGCTATAGACAAAGAATTTCCCCATTGTCATGCGCTCGAATTCAAACATGAGTCAGCCAGGATGTGTTGCGCATCAGGAAAAGTGCAACTACCAGAAATTGAGATACCACCAAAGCCATTGAACGGCTTGCTCATTGGCACGGTTCCAGATTCAAACCTGTTCCTGAAGTCTATTCGCACATTCAATTCATGCTTCCAAATGACTTCGTTCGGAGCAACAGAAATAGTTCACAATACTGCGGCAAATGGTCAACAATTCCATTCTACGTTCAAAATCAAAGGCCAAGTATACCACGAAGTAGGCTTATTGCTGCCAATGCCAAACGAAGCACATACATTTTTACAAATCTACTTCATGAGCGCGGCGGTGAGGACACCAATCATGTGGATGCACGTTGCGGTTACAATAGCCTCAAATCGCCTAATGCCAGGCGCATCGTCGGCAAACTGGACGCCCTGTTGAATGAGCACAATGAATTATTGAAATTCTTCAAAGCACACAAGCATGAATTGCAAAGTGAGAATCACGCTATTGTCATCAATACTGATAAAACACCAGCTGGAGAGCACGTACGTTGATTCAATGCGACTGTTGTTGACGACATTGCTGTAATCATGGTTGGCGACCGCACATTGACGCGAGAAATCGTGATTCGAAGAAGAAACAATAATCTGGAGTTCATCGCTGACACACACCGTTCATACGACGCTCTCCAATATCCGCTAATTTTCTGGAAGGGACAAGACGGATATTGCATAAACAGTAAACAACGAGATCCTGCCACAGTTAATTCATTCATTATGAACAACATCATTACTCATTTTGAATTGAGAAAATGAATGGTTGATGTTTTTTTGTTTTTATCGGTGGTCATCGACTACAGCGCTCTATTCCTCTTTCTGTCATAGATACCATCCCCACACACTTACGATACATTCGTTATTTTTTATTTAACAACCAAAATATTCACTAGAAATAATTTATATGGCAGAACAACGTTTGCCGGGTCAGCTAGTATATATATAAAAATCTCGTGTCACGATGTTTGTGGTCGAACTCCTCCGAAATGGCTCGACCGATTTTTATGATTTTTTTTATGTATATTTGTTAGGTATGAGAATAGGTCAACAAGTATATTTCATACCGCTAGGTGATTAGGGTATCTCTATCCAGAATTTTTTTTCTTTAATTTTTTTGAAAATTTCTTTTTGTATTTTTTTTATTATTTTGCATCAAAAAATACTTATAACCCCAAATTTTTACCCTCCTAACCCCACCTTCCCATTTTTTAATCGCGATTTTATTATTTTTGAACGATCAAATTTAGCCGTCGTTCGTATTTCAAACAGAACGAAATTATTTATGATGTTAAATGACAGATGGCGCTACGTCCGAGAAGAATCCAAGAGAAGCGTCGCGTCATTTTTAAATTTCATTCGGCATATCACAACGCAGTGCGTGCAAAATTTTGTACGATTTATTTTAATTTATCTATTTTTATGTGCATGTATTACAGTGCACGTTGCAATCAAGACGCAAGGGGGGTAATTTGGGCCGTCGAACGAATAAAGCAACAAACATGCGAAATAGTAGAGTAGAAAGAACAGACGAACAAATCCAACAAGGTAACAAAAACGTGCGTGTAAGCATGTCGCAATTGCGTGCATCCCAATCACAAGAGGCACGAGCTGAACGAAATCAATAACGACAATTGGAACGGAGCCAAGCGCGCCGGTTCGTAGTTAACACACGCAGAGCAAATGACCGACAACGCCAACAAGTACATCGAACATTTACATCCGCTTCGTTCCTTCGTCTCGCATTCGAGTACGAGCCAGATATTGAATATTCCGCTCATCCGAAAGTGCTGATTGGTGCTATAGACAAAGAATGTCCCTATTGTCATGCGCTCAAATTCAAACATGAGTCAGCCGGGATGTGTTGCGCATCATGAAAAGTGCAACTACCAGAAATTGAGATACCACCAGAACCATTGAACGGCTTGCTCATCGGCACGGTTCCAGATTCAAACCTGTTCCTGAAGTCCATTCGCACATTCAGTTCATGCTTCCAAATGAATTCGTTCGGAGCAACAGAAATAGTTCATAATACTGCGGAAAATGGTCAACAATTCCATTCTACGTTCAAAATCAAAGGCCAAGTATACCACAAAGTAGGCTCATTGCTGCCAATGCCAAACGAACCACATACATTTTTACAAATCTACTTCATGGGCGGTGAGGACATCAATTGTGTGGATGAACGTTACGGCTACAATAACCTCAATTTGCCTAATGCCAGGCGCATCGTTGGCAAACTGGACGCCCTATTGAATGAGAACAATGAATTATTGAAATTCTTCAAAGCACACATGCACGAATTGCAAAGCAACAATCACGCTATTGTCATCAATCCTGATAAAACACCAGCTGAAGAGCATGTGCTTCGATTTAATGCGCCTGTTGTTGACGACATTGCTGGAATCATGGTTGGCGACCGCACATCGACGCGAGAAATCGTGATTCGAAGAAGAAACAATAATCTGGAGTTCATCGCTGACGCACACCGTTCATGCGACGCTCTCCAATATCCGCTTATTTTCTGGAAGGGACAAGACGGATATTGCATAAACATTAAACAACGAGATCCTGTCACAGGTAATTCATTCATTATGAACATCATTACTCATTTTGAATTGAGAAAATGAATGGTTGATGTTTTTTGTTTTTATCGGCGGTCATCGTCAACAGCGCTCTATTCCTCTTTCTGTCATATATCCCATCCCCACACACTTACGATACATTCGTTATTTTTTATTTAACAACCAAAATATTCACTAGAAATAATTTATATGGCAGAACAACGTTTGCCGGGTCAGCTAGTATTAAGTATAATATACTCAACTTACTTCTATGTTTATTGTATGTGTATGATGGACTAAAAAATAATATTATAACGTAGGTACATCTTAATGGTTTTCTTTCAGTTTCATTTATAATATGTGCAAAAAAAATGGATAAACGGTCTCATCCTGTAATATATTATACAAATATGATAAACCTAATCATTAATTTTTTCTCCCATCTACTGTTTAGACTTCGATGCAGTGGTGGCTTGACGACTTTCTGGTGGTGAGGTTTAGTCATTAATTATTAAATATACATACCTACCTACTTTTTTATATTATAAATTATGTACCAAACTACTTATAATAATATTATAATTTTATAAATGAGGAAATGAGTAATTTTTCAGAATAAAATAATATAATTATCTGACTGGTTACTAATTAATCACATCTAAAAGCGTGCTTATAAATATTAACTTTCTTAATAATAGTTATTATTTTCGACTAACCGTTATCAGTTTAGGACATTTACACATAGCGTGCATTTTTACTCACCTAGGGGTTATTTGATTCTCTCTCCAGTATGCGTATCATGCGCTTGCATTTACATCCTTTGTAGAATGAGATGTGTACCGCGGTGACGGCATGGGACTGAGTGACCTCCGGTAAAAAAAAAATAGACGCCATATCTATCTTCATTTGTACATAATATGTGTCATCGTAAAATAGGGCGTATTTAATTTAATTATTAGTTTAATACCGTGTAGTAATTATCATTAATATAAATAAATAATAAATAAATATCGAAGGCTCTATAGTAGACTATTGATTGAAGCCTACCTTCTAAGAAAAATAGATAGAAAGTATTTAAATTCAAATACCTAAATAATAAAATTTGCGGGAACCAATTAAATATGTCGTCAGAATAATAAATAATATTTAAAAAATATATATATAAATGAGAGCCATCTATCTGCAGGATAATGTAGAATAAATAAATAAAAAGTAACAAATCAGCGCCTCTAGCGAGTATTGAATTAATATTGATTCACTCGACAATGATTTTCCGAGCTTATTGTATGAACTGGGTCTCAAGGCCATCGAGGCAGTCTGCATTTATTCATACGACTCTATAGGTTTATAAGCAAAGCTTATATATTTAGTGTCGAGGACTGTCGCTTTGGCGCTTTATTCTAATAGTTATTAATAATGCGATAATTTAAAAAAATCTATTTGTTCAATCGCGTCATAGGTATAAAGATGGAATATTTTTAAAAACAATTATTAATTTTATGTCGTGTTTATTATTTATCATTTAATCCAGTCATAGAACATATAAATGTATAATTTTTTTGTTCAGTTGTTTGTCATATTGGGCTGTTAATAATATTTACCGATGATATATTTTTGGGTGTATGTTACGTGTTGGTATAGGAAAATACATAATTTATATTCATTCCTAAATTCTATATCGTCATTGAGCTATTAAAATTTCATCGATCAAGTCATTTAGTGTAACGTTGGCATTAGTGTGTACCTATCCATCAGTAGTAATATCGTATTATCGTCTTATTTGCCGTGAGTACACCTGACAATTAGTGTAGTCTTTTTCTTTGATCTCCACAGTCTACCTCTTTCCAAAAGTTACCCTTCGCCACTGCTGAAAGATGACGTATTTGTTAATGATATTATTACTTATCGTTTTAATTGTCTTACTATAAACTTCCTGTGTACCTAGTTAGATAATTTGTATGGAAGACATACAAAAATATTAACAAATCACAAGAAATTTTAGGAATAACAGTGTATTTCTATTTTCTCTTTCGGTAAATTCTCGTCACAAGTCGTTAGTTAGAGTAGTTTGTCGCTAGGTTTGTTACTTCACAGTAGTAAGAAAATAATTGACACATGAATTGACATTTTGGTCGCCTCTAAATAACTCAGAGTTCCGTAGCAATAGAAATAGATGAATCTACTACCGAACACATTCAATAATACGTTTTCGGAAGAGTTTATTTTAATAGATGTTTTCATTAAAATAGTTATATATAGGTGTTTGTAGCATTCTAACTTAAATTGTAAGTTCTATAATTTATAATGTATTTAAATAGTATCTATTGAAATATATAAGTTTAAACTTATATATTTAAATTTTCAAGCCTCGTCGTCTTCTTCTGCATAACTTTTAACAAGCTCGTTGTGGCGTAGGTCTTATTTTCTTATCCTTAACTGGATCTCCACTCATGATACGTCATTGATACTTTATTAAGTTAACCGAGAAGTGAGCTTTCTGCGTTTTGTTTAATCGTTTTAATTTTTTCATAAAAGCTTGAATGGAAGAAACACGAAAAAAAGTCAACATTCACATCATTATTTTCACGTATTTCAAGTCTTGAGTATTTTTATTAAATTGGATTGTAACCAAAAATTTATTGTATTAGTGTTATTATACTATCAATTAACAATATGGGGGTAGTTTTATTGTCGCTAAAATATGCACTCCCATTTTGAACTGTCGTCAGTTTTTTCTACACGGAATTATACATTCTAATATTCCCCGATAACCAATTGAAATAGTCGGTTGAAAATTACTTGTTTTATGAATATTATTACGATTTGACTACAGTTTTCACTAATATTCAATAATAACTTCTTAATAATAAAAAAATGATCAATCAATGACACCCCATTACTAGCTGTTTATAAAATAATCAAAGTTATAGACTTATTAAAAGATGATATCTACCTACGTAATTCCCCAAGAACTTACGATGAAAATTATCTTCAGTGTCTCAAATATATATATCACCAATCAAATTGTAAAATTATATATAATATGATGAGTCTTGAGAAAAATCTAAATAGTTTTGCTATGCATATTATGTACCACGTGTTATGTGTTAAAAAGTTTCCAGATTTCTAGCTTAACCGAAACAACGAATCCTACACCTCGGTGGCGCTTTATATGACTTGGTTAGGGACGTCATATCAAAATAAATTAATGTATTGATACATTTTTAACATGCCTAACTAAGGTAAACGTTAAGTGTGTGGATACATGGCGGTTGGTGAAGGTAAAATATGTGATCTATATTAATAAGAAGAATAATCATGTTAAATTTATATAAAAAGCCTCAAACTCAATTCGATCGTTTAGTATGATCCCTCGCACAGCATATAACTTTATTAGTTTGCGGGACAATAAACCGTAATCGTCATATCCTATCATGGCTGACAGTTTTTCACATTTTTCTTGTTTATAGCATGCACGGACGCCATTTTCCTGAAAGTTATTGCTGGATTCGTGACTCGTGACCGAGCGAGAGGCATTTTTTCCAGCGACCGCCTATCTGGGTGACATATGATACTGCGGCATGTATTAAAGTTTCCGACCACCAATACAATAATACAAACGACTGTGCGACGTTCTCAGTATTGAACATTTTATTTTATATTCCCAAGACAAACTCATATTGTCATATTAAAAAGCGCCGTCGTTTGCTGAAAATGTTATTAAAAAAATAAATACCACAGTATTGCCATACACATACACACATTAAACTATACACGTATCGACTTAAATATAAAATAAACAACCAAAATCTATCTTAGACGATCGTAAATTGTGGTTGTATTTACCTCAATTGCGGTTATAATTGAATCGATAATTTGAGAAACAACAAAGTTTTACTAAAGCAACAAAAAACATTTTTGTGGTTTCCTGAGTTATTCTAAATAACTTTATTATATACGTCGCAAGCATTATGCCTGATTTTAGAGGGCATCTTAAACTTTCATATTGTTATGTAGTAATAATTCCAATTTTAAATATTCGCAAATACGGGAAAGATATAGAAATATTTCTACTTTCGCAAAAAAAAAAATGATCCTGTCGTCAACCGGAAAGTCATTTAAAATGTAATCAGTCAATATTTAAGGGTGGTAGCTCAAAACTTAAGTTACCATTATTCTGAAAATGAGGATATTCGTAAAGTCAATCAATGGATTAATAATCTCTTCAAGGAAGACGTCAAAGGAAACCTTATCGAGTCGTCTTTCTCTATTGTTTTCTCAAAATTCTATTATTAACAATTTATTTTATGATTGGTTTTTGATTATTTCCATTTACATTAGAAATTCCACGGTACCTATATATTTTGTAGTATTCACAATCAGATTATTATAATTCTATCAGTATATAAGATTGAAAAACTAGTAAACAAAATACTATACCTATTATAAATAATGGTTTTTATGTTGCGTTGGCTGTTTGCGAAATATTTCTTCTATTTTCACCGGTCCGCAGGTGTAAAAAGGTTGGGAAACACTTAAGGTGATAGAGCACTCGTCTTTGGAGGAAGTGGGTCACGCATTTATTCTCGTGGCAAGCAAAAAATGCATTTTTGTTTTTCAATATTCCGTGTGTGATCCAATGCTTGGACTAAACTATTCAAATACTGCTTAACAAATTGTAAATACTTATTTTCAATTCCTTCGCGTGGTCGCTCAACTTAGAAGCAGAAGTGAAAATACACTATATTAAAGCTTTAAGCTAAATTTTTCCATACCATACGAAAATAAAATATAGACAATGCTTTTTTACCACGTTTTTCTTAGCTCGTATTCTTGTTTGTGCGGTGGTTGTTTATCCAGTACAAATCTTGCAATCGATTTTTTTTGAAACTTTTAGAATATATCAGAACACGATGCCAATGCATTCTTTTAATACTTTTAGCCATCTATAAGTAGAATTGAATTCACTTTCAGTTAATTCTGTTTTGTATGAAAAATTATTTCGGGAGAAATCCGTACGTAATCCAATCCACTATTATTGTTTGCTAAGGGGTGGTCCTATCAACTAAATTATTAATATATACGTGCGTTACTATGGAAATCAAAATGACATTTCAGTATTCTATATTTGTTTGTTTGTTGCAAAATAGCTAAAAAAATGATTTGTTGACAATTGCCTTATTTGTCCTAAATTATTAATACATAGAATTGTCAAGTTTATAATATGATTTTACAGAAAATTTAATAACGTGGTATATAAAAAGTTATTTTTATCTTGTAATTATTTCACTCAAGACAATATCAGGTTGCTTTAAAGCTTTATTGCTTCTACTGTGTCGATTGAATTCATTGAGCGTTATTCCTATTGTGGCAAACATGCAACACTGCACAGTGGGATAATCGTGAATGTATTTGGCCTAAAAAGCTTAGCGTGGTTGTTGATCACTCCACAAGCGGAACCCCGGATACATTCCGCTATCCGAGCACTCTATTTATACATTTCCAAATAGACAGAATCTTTACGAGTATTTTCGTACGCGGAAGACAATAAAACTGACCGTTTGTTCGGCGACGAAGTTTATTGCAAGCTTTATTTGTTGTGAAAATTTACTTCGTGAAGTTTACTTTCAATCGATTTCATCGATCGTCACTACTAAAGAACATTGAAGTTTATGGACTAACGTAATCACGTTCATTATATACAATGAGCACTTTGTATACTGTATTGGTCCGCAGGAAACCAGCGACAGACCATATTATTTAATCCTTGTCCATCTGTATCGAATGTGAAATTATTATTTTTTATATATATTTGACAACTTATGTACAACAGTAGTTTGTAATAAATAAGCTCCGTAATTCAGCATTCACACTTAGATTTAATAATATTAGTCTAAGCCCCAGTGCAAATTTGCTTTGCAAATGTAACGCTAGTTTAAATCCTTACTCATTTTCAAGTAGGAAATTAAAAGCTCTAAGGAGCTTCAAAGTATTCGACTATTGTTACCAGAATAATAAAGATATAATACAAAACATTGATAAAATTTACGCTCAATATAAATTAAAAATACATAATTTGAAACACCTCAGATATTATATACATATTAGAAAAAATATGTAGGCTGGAATCGAACCCTGTTTGCGAATGTGCTTTACCATTGTGCCACCTGCATTCTACTTTATTACGATTTTGTTTATTAAATTATTAGCAAGTGCGGGTACACTTAAAACTTGAAGAGATCCTGTCGTTGGCAATGAATAAAAGTAAGTACATATTCCTGATACCTTGATTCATACCACAAAAGCCAATTGCCAAAATTAACGCAATTTGAAAACCATTTCGCGGATTGTTCAAAAGTAAAAAACATTGGCGTGAATCCAATATGTGCAAGTTCAATTCCCTTTCGGCGTCGTCTTTTTTTCTAATATGTATATAATATAATGTATAGTGTTACAATTTTTTTTTGTTACGAAAAGTTACATTCTAAAATCTTGTAAATCATTTGTTGAATAAA
This sequence comes from Rhyacophila brunnea, assembly GCA_022495005.1. NCBI lineage: Eukaryota > Metazoa > Arthropoda > Insecta > Trichoptera > Rhyacophilidae > Rhyacophila > Rhyacophila brunnea. Next base: position 14,811 of record JAGYXB010000467.1, read on the forward strand.
AAACAGTTTATTAAAAATATATTAAATTATAAACATAAAAGCCGACGTGATTTTTAAATGTCAAAGAATTTGTGGTATCTTTAGGAGCTTATTCTGAATAACTTGTAGACTTAATGAATAGTAGATTTACTTGTCATTATTATGCCCTATCATTTTTTTTCCTACACAAATAATTATATTAACGATTACCATAAAAGGATATTATGGTAAACGTCATCATTTAAAATTGAGAATAAACCTAAGTTCTCATCAAAAACTCCTTTAATATACATGTAAACTACGAAAGTCCAAATTTTTTCCTTTATTCCTACGCTAACGATAAATTTTTTAACGTCTAACAAAGGTCTTATTTAAAACAATATATGCCAATAGTTTTTACGGCTTAGTATTTTATCATTTTTTCAAAAGATATAATATTGTGTGTATTTCATATTTTAACTCATCCAAAATACTCAAGCTATGCTATTTATTTGAGTTTCAAATTGAGTGCGTAAACGCACTATTTTTGTATGACTGATAACGACCATAATAATAAAATTGTAAGACGCTTTAAACGGGAATAGGACAATTGTGTGCCAGGAAAATTGGGCGCCGCACTGTCGAATGAAATAAATAGACTTTAGTTACGATGTTATACAGAAAGAAGACGAGGAATTTTAATCAGTTTCTATCTACTTCTTACATGGTATTAATTCATTTTGCTATAAACATTATGTTTTTTTTTATTGCGGATTGAGAATTCTTGGGGCTTTATATAAAAATAGAATAACTCTCTTCTCGTTGGAACTTGAACATATGCACAATTAAATCATTATACAGATATTGTACAGATGCATATTTAAATTCTCACCAAGTATTGAATAATAATATTAAATATATATTTTAAAAGTACCTATAGTTCACAAACGTCTATTTATTTTCGAATTTCATTCGATTGCACGGCGCCCAGTTGTCCCGGCGCCGACTCATTCTAGACCTCCTTTAAGATGTTTGTGGGAGATAAAGCAAAAAGATATTTTACATTTTTAGTTTTGCATGTTTAATGGTTATCAGCTTACCTCCTCTATAAAGTGAATATGGTAAATGAAAATGTATAATTTATTTAAGAAAAATACGTTTAAATCAATTAAATTTTTCGTATGTTTTAGTATATTTAAAAATATTGTTTACTTTGACATTTTTTAGTAATTTTGAATTATTTATTTTGTTGATATTTAACATCATATTATTTTCATAATATAGATATATCGAACAACCAACATAGCCTTTAAACATGATTAATGTTTTTTTTTTCTTTTTTTTTATAAATAGATCATTATTATTTCACTATAAATAATATAAAATAGGCTAAAGGAGATTTCTTTGACAGCGAAGTTCAAAGAGAAAACCAAACAGTGGCAATAAAACGATGTCTCTAGAAATATATAATAATATACGAAAACATATCCAGAAGCTACATTATTATCGGTAAACATTCCGAAATAAATATTTACTAGATGTTGTTATTATGATATTCAATGACTTATATGTATAACTAATCAATAAAACAAATAATTCGTACAAAAACAAAACCGTTTATATATTTATATGGTTACTTGTGTTTACTATAATAATACTGTTACAATACAAACGATAAACAATATATATATAATATACCATTTAGTATACCAACACATACAAAGATATCCACTTTTTATATAATTGAATAAATGTCAATGATTTACCGTTAATTTTATGTAAACAAAATAAATATTGAAGTAAGTAATACGTTTAAACGAATTTATATAGTCTGAAGGTATCCAAGCACAAAACCGTGGCCATATTAAAACTAATTCACAGAAACAGTAAAAAACACAGACACATTTAATTCTTAATCGATAGTACATTATGTAAATCTTTTTTAAGAACTGACATACATTTAATAATGGTTTAAGCGTACACGAAAAAACTACACATAAAAATGAGAAGACAAAAAAGGACACAATGAAATATACACAAATTAGAAAATGCGCACATAGGAAAAACTCACCATTCTCTTGTGTTTTTTTAAAAGTTTATTTGCTTGCAGCTGGACTGTTTATTATCTTTATTATATTCAATCTTTTTATAGTAAAATAAAATGTCTCAGTTTTAATGTATGCACCTTGGAAATAGACAATGTTTAAATAAATAAATGTATAAGTACATTTTTGTTACGAATTTAATTGATTATTTTTTTTCAGAATAATTAAAAAATTGAACCGAGTAGGACTCGAACTCACATTCCAAATGTATGCTCTACTCTTTAAGCCATCGATCCATCTATGATATTTATAATAACTACGTTTATCTGAGAATTTCAAATTCCGCTATCTGAATGGTGATCGGCTTTAATACCATTTATAGTAAATGACAGACATGACGTGTCAGACGTCCGGCGTTATTTTTTAATTATGTACTTGTGATTAATATAATGTGCACAATATTGAATAATCAAGGGATTTTAAAAATTTTAGATCATTCAATATATAAATTTTTGAAGTTATACTTCTTTATTTGCGTTTGGAAAATCAGGTCAGAGTGTATTTTTGGCGTGTAACATGTAACACATAATTTATTTTTTAACACAAAAAAACACACTCGATTGGATTCGAACCAACGAATGTTCGGTTATCAGCCGAACGCACAACCATTACGCCACATAATGATACTGCAATCGAGACGATTATACAGTATAATATTATAGTTTAGAATTATTCCGTTGCTAGGCAGCGAATTTATTATTGTCGGCCATTTGCAATTCCTTACGTAAACAAACTATTAAACGTATAGTAGCAGTTGTTACTTTAAAAATAAAAACAACGATAAATAATTATATAATTTAGTAATATAAGTCAAAGTGTATAGAAATAAACCAACGGCGTTCCAATAAGCGGTCTTTTTTCTTGAGTGTGTAATTTAACAAGATAATTAAGAGCTAGTCGAAGAATTTAGTTTAAAACAAGTTTTGTTTTTGTTTTGTTACGCCAAAGAAGTATAACTTCTAACGCGCATACATAAGTACACACACCGATTTTTTTTTCACATTTTATTAATAGAGAAAATACTCCGGTTGTTTCAAATTATGTATGTGTGTTCAAGAAAGAGTTTTATTTTCTTAACTCATAGATATACTCATATATTAACATCCAGTGTATTATTTTGTCCGTGAATATTCTGAAAGATAAACCTAATTTAGAATTTTAAATTAAATTGGATGTTGTACTATTAGAGCCGGAATAGTATACATTTGGCGTAGATTAAATACAAACATTGTTCGACGAGCGCTATCTAATGTTGACTCTGCACTCCATATGAAATACTTCGAACAATCAGCTGCAAACAAGCGATACTTGACGTACAAGAAGCCATCTTCCCTACCACCAAACGACCACTGTTGACAACGCTGCAGAATAACCATTAAACCTATATAGCGATCGCTAAGATTCCGTTTTATTTGTTGCAAGGATGTTAGGTATAAAGGTGCTGAAGAAACCTTATTCTATGAATATAGAGCCCAAACATTAGAAAATAAAACTTAAACCCGGTCACACATACAAAATTTTCTCGTCTGCAACATGGCCATAAATTTAAACTGCCAGCGATGTTACAACTCTCTTTCACTCACACAGCCCACAGGCCATAATTACGTCATGCGACTAGCCGAAACGCATGGATGACCACGAAGAGCAGCATCTATGCAACATTATCTATGAATGATATGCGCCCCGCCTCGTGTTGGCTAATTTTTGTTATGCCAAAAATCTTCAATTAACGCTGTATTCAATGTTACATTAAGTTATATGTATTTGATTGGGCCGATTGTGGTGGCCGTTATCCTTAATCCCCACCTACTCAAATCCCCTTATTTATTATTGTCACAAGACTAGACGTTACGGGCCTGAATCAACCGTGACTGAATCGAACTGTGAGTTACTTCAAGACAACCGACTCGCATAGACTTGTCAAAGTTATCGCTCTCTATCTAATACAATACGAACGAGGCAGAGTTACTCAAAACACACATGTTAAGTTGAGTTAGCTCATGACAACTGGTGTGCGTGTTAGCCTGTTACCGCTAAACCATAGTTTATTGATTAATTCAATTATTATACCAACTGATTCAGAAGTTGTTCGTGGGCCACGGCTGGGTCAGCTTGATTTAGTATGACCGTCGTTCAAGCAAAACTTCTGCTGAATACTTAGCAAGCCGTGATACCGGCTCTCATCATTCATATAAACAATCATTATCATTCATCAACCTCATAATATATCACCCATCCAAGTGTAATGTCCGTTTACCAGTGCGTGAGTGCGTAAACACAAAATCGCGCCAGCCCTCTAATCATAAAGGTCAGTGGCTGGCATCCTGTGTAACCCCCCATCCCCAGATCCGTAATCCACTATCCAGCATTACCTTCAAATTATACAGTCCACTGCTAAAAGCGCTATCAGTATTTTTTTTTAATGACAATTAAATCACATCAATAAATCCAACGTGTTGCAATCGGACGGTGTATGAGTAAAAGATCTTATGTTCTCATGGGGAGAAGCAATTCGCATCTATTTTATGAATGTGATGTTCAGAAGGAGATTTCATACAATTATAGAGGTGGTATATCTCAAAATTGAGTGACACAAAACATAACTGCAACTTATATCTTATTACGTATTTAATATGGTTGAGAAATTGACGTTTGACTTGTGCATTGGTGGAACGAGAAAAGCCGATAAAATCGTAAAGATCGTTAATAATATATCTTCACTCAAAGAAGAAGAGGCAATATGACAACGAATCGCATTAAATGGTTCGATAAAATTATATAAAATAACTAGCTGACCAGGCAAACGTTGTTCTGCCATATAAATTATTTCTAGTGAATATTTTGGTTGTTAAATAAAAAGTAACGAATGTATCGTAAGTGTGTGGGGATGGGATCTATGACAGAAAGAGGAATAGAGCACTGTAGACGATGACCGCCGATAAAAACAAAAAAACATCAACCATTCATTTTCTCAATTCAAAATGAGTAATGATGTTCATAATGAATGAATTACCTGTGACAGGATCTCGTTGTTTAATGTTTATGCAATATCCGTCTTGTCCCTTCCAGAAAATTAGCGGATATTGGAGAGCGTCGTATGAACGGTGTGTGTCAGCGATGAACTCCAGATTATTGTTTCTTCTTCGAATCACGATTTCTCGCGTCGATGTGCGGTCGCCAACCATGATTCCAGCAATGTCGTCAACAACAGTCGCATTGAATCGAGGTACGTGCTCTCCAGCTGGTGTTTTATCAGGATCGACGACAATAGCGTGATTGTCACTTTGCAATTCGTGCATGTGTGCTTTGAAGAATTTCAATAATTCATTGTGCTCATTCAACAGGGCGTCCAGTTAGCCAACGATGCGCCTGGCATTAGGCGAATTGAGGCTATTGTAGCCGCAACGTGCATCCACATGATTGATGTCCTCACCGCCGCGCCCATGAAGTAGATTTGTAAAAATGTATGTGGTTCGTTTGGCATTAGCAGCAATGAGCCTACTTTGTGGTATAGTTGGCCTTTGATTTTGAACGTAGAATGGAATTGTTGACCATTTGCCGCAGTATTGTGAACTATTTCTGTTGCTCCGAACGAAGTCATTTGGAAGCATGAATTGAATGTGCGAATGGACTTCAGGAACAGGTTTGAATCTGGAACCGTGCCAATGAGCAAGCCGTTCAATGGTTCTGGTGGTATCTCAATTTCTGGTAGTTGCACTTTTCCTGATGCGCAACACATCCCGGCTGACTCATGTTTGAATTTGAGCGCATGACAATGGGGACATTCTTTGTCCATAGCACCAATCAGCACTTTCGGATGAGCGGAATATTCAATATCTGGCTCGTACTCGAATGCGAGACGAAGGAACGAAGCGGATGTAAATGTTCGATGTACTTGTTGGCGTTGTCGGTCATTTGCTCTGCGTGTGTTAACTACGAACCGGCGCGCTTGGCTCCGTTCCAATTGTCGTTGTTGATTTCGTTCAGCTCGTGCCTCTTGTGATTGAGATGCACGCAATTGCGACATGCTTACACGCACGTTTTTGTTATCTTGTTGGATTTGTTCGTCTGTTCTTTCTACTCTACTATTTCGCATGTTTGTTGCTTTATTCGTTCGACGGCCCAAATGGCCCCCCTTGCGTCTTGCTGGCATTGTGCACTGTAATACACGCACATAAAAATAGATAAATTAAAATAAATCGTACAAAATTTTGCACGCACTGCGTTGTGATTTGCCGAATGAAATGTCAAAATGACGCGACGCTTCTCTTGAATTCTTCTCGGACGTAGTGCCATCTGTCATTCAACAACATAAATAATTTCGTTCTGTTTGAAATACGAACGACGGTTAAATTTGTTCATACAAAAATAATATAATCGCGATTAAAAAATGGGAGGATGGGGGTAGGAAAGTGAAAATTTGAGGTTATAGGTATTTTTTTATGCCAAATAATAAAAAAAATACAAAAAAAAAATTGTCAAAAAAATAAAAGAAAATTTTTCTGGATAGAGATACCCTAATCACCTAGCGGTATGAAATATACTTGTTGACTTATTCTCATACCTAACAAATATACATAAAAAAATTCATAAAAATCGGTCGAGCCATTTCGGAGGAGTTCGACCACAAACATCGTGACACGAGATTTTTATATATATAGAGATATATTATATTATTATCATAATGATTATATTAGCTGTACATTGTTTTGTTCTTCAGATTTACTTGTGGCAAGGGTCACAATATTAAAATAAAATAATTACAAGATGAAAAGAACTTTTTATATACAACGTTTTTAAATTTTCTGTTGTATCATATAAACTTGACTTGACTAGCTTAAACGATCAAAAAAATTTGTACTTGATAGAAATACTGAATAATGAAATGTCATTTCATATTGATTTCCATTGTAACGCACGTATATTATTTAATAATTTAGTTGCTAGAATTAACCTAGCAACCAATAATGCTATCAAAATAACTTTTCATACAAAACAGAATTAACTAAAAATGAATTAAATTCTACTTAAAAATGGCCAAAAGTATTAAAAAAATGCATTGGCATCGTGTTCTGATATATTCTAAAAGTTTCAAATGTCTAGCTAGTCCGGGATTTAGTTAAAAATCGATTGCAAGATTTGTATCGGACAATAATAACAGGCGTATGCATATAACAGCAAACTGCATTCAAGCTATTTACTGCAAATTTGCATGCATAAACCTAAATGTATCTGACGAATAGTGACGTCACGTCGCCGACGTAGTACGCGTCATGCCATGGGTAATGTTACCTAATTTTAAATTTAAATTTCCCGAAAATTAATTTAAAATTTTGAAATTGTGAATCGATGTAAAAATGTGCAAACGGTACCATATAAATTTAATAATTATAAATAAATAATTATCATGAACTTTAAATAATTTATTTGTTATAAAATCATATTTATTTTATACTTTATAATGCACGAAATGATCAAAGTATACCCAGTAAATATTTCCATAATATGGCAATACAGCTTCACGGATCATTGTCAATATTTACAAACACCTCCATTGACCCACGATCTCGATCATTTTTAAAAGCTTAGCATCATTTTCATTTTCATTTTTTAGCATCATCATGAATCCTATTGTGGCACAACGACGACGGGCAGTTAACTTCACGCAAGATGAAAAGGAACTATTAGTTAGCTGTGCCGATAGGGAAACATTGATAATAAATTCGCGGATAACAAATACGTTCAGCAACGCGTGAAAACGTGCCGCCTGGGCTAGGATAACAGTCGAATTCAATAGGCAAAGCCAAGGAATAAGAAATGTCCATATCTCTGATGTATCTTTTTTGCAGTCGCAAGCGTCTCCTCCTTTCTGTTTCACACACATTTTCGCAATAATTTATAAAACCTACGAAGGTTTCAAGCCTCCTACTAAACGCTTGTTGTGATGAAGTCATTGTGTATTAAAGTGACGTGACACTGACAGCTCGCGCAGATCGCCGCCATTTTAAGTTTGGTGCGCATTCCTGTGCGCATCTCGTGACGTATGCATTTTTTATAGTTTCCTTAATCGGCCGATAAACGGCTTACTACGTTGAACGCGGTTCAAATGTATATGAATACGGCAGTAAGACTACGACCTAATAAAAACGTTGTAATAAAATGCTCTGATTAGAGACACGTTTCTGGATAGCAAAGACTTTACCGATTGCCAAACACAATTTTATATGGAATATCAAAAAAATTATTTTTACGGAATATCAAAAAAGATTTTTGAATAAAACCATATTTAAGCCCTTTAATACTGTTTAGTTGTCAGTTTTTTTATTATTTGTTGATATTAAGTCCACTTAGTCAAAATAACCGTGGAAATTAGTATTCTTAAATTAAACAACAATATGAATTTTTGACAATAATTTGTACGATTTAGATCAAAGTCATAACTTCTCATATTATATAGTGTTTGAGGCATTATAAATATAATATATACTAGAAAAAAAAATTCAAGGCCATCCGATATATGGAACATGCATATAAAGTTCAAATGAATTAGTATTATTCCTGATTTTATAAGGCATGTCAACCTTTAAATTGCAGTTACTTCATAACACTATTTTGACATTATGTATTAGCTAAATATACCCAATAGTATATTTTTTGAACATACGTAACTTGAAAACACCTCAGATATATACCCAAGGAATATTAATTACCTTAATTAGGTACTTTAAAATATTTTTTTTTTCAAATATATTTTTTCTGGTGGGTATAATATATCTGAGGTATTTTCAAGTTGTATATGTGACATTCTCAAAATCTTGTGAATTTTTCATTTGAATATAAGAAATGGTTTATTAAAAATTGTTAGCAAGTTCAAGTGACGTTATATAAAATATTTGGCGAGAGCTGGGCATCGGTTAGTAATTAAGAGCATACATCAGTGAAACGGCAAATAATTTTCAACTATAGGTGCGACGAAATTTTGGACTCACTGCCAATCGGAGAGCGAAAGTCGAGCTGTGAACACGTCAATTTGTTTTGTGATGGCGTTGGGCGAATTAATTCTTAAGATGACTAAAAAACGTTACCCGTTTACTTGAAAAAGAAAAAATGTCAATGAATATATTATTATTATTACTTATAAAACAATAAACAACAATAAATGGACGCATGTTGAATTTTTATGACAAATTATGTTTTGTTCTACACGCGTTGTTTGGACAATCTTCAATCACGATCGTTTTAGACCGTGCTCCAGCTGAAGTATAATAGCCTTAAGGTAATTAATATCCCTGATTTAATACACAAAAATCGATAGTCAATAATAACGCAATTTGATAAGCATTTCATGTATAATCTACTAGTTTAAATTGTCGTTATAAGATAGGATCATAATTATTGGTTAATGCACGGATTGGCGCAACACCAATAGTTATACTGGTTCAAACCCGTCGATTATCGTATTTTTTCAAATATATTTTTTTCTGGTGGGTAATTATCTGAGGTGTTTTCAAGTTATTTATGTTCAATATATGGAATGTAACATTTTCAAAATCTTGTGAATTATTTATTTGAATATAAGAAATGGTTTATTAAAAAAATATATATTTTTGTCTAAACAAGTTATTCTATCCGCGTCAATTTTGTTGTCTAGGTTTTTTTTATAATTTCTTGAAAAATATAAACATTCTTTGAAATAATTTTCAAATGCAACGAAGAATTATCAAGCAGTATAATTAAAAAGAAAACTTTGTATAAAATTCTGGAAATTTTAATAACCTGTCGACTTGAAAAGTTTTCAAAAAGCGTTAAGTAGGCAGTATCCGTTAATTAAAGTAGCCAAACGTCTTTTTGGTATCCCTACTTATGTATTGTTAGTTTTTTTTTAAATTTTAATGATTCAATATATTAAAAAGACTACCGTTCATTTTTTAATTACGTTAAAGTCGTAACCGTAAATAACAATTTATTACGCAGAGTAAATCGTACCCTGAGTGTAAAACAGTAGTAACTGAATTTTTGTATTGCTTAATTTTATTTGTGACAATACAGTCATAGGTACAATGATGGGCCAGTTAAGCGAATGGCTTGCTTTGGTCGGTCAAAACAAGCTTATTAATGGGGTTTTATTGAAATGCATTTTTTTTCGTGTTTACAAAACATGTATATTGATATTTATGTGTACATATTTTATAATACGAGTACCAAACATGGTTATTACAAAAAATATTAAAGAAAAAAAAATCGCAAAAAGTACAGTGATCGGCCACACTCAGATAGTAATCGGCCACTTTCCAGACAGTGATGGGCCACCCGTCTTTTTCTGCATAAATTAAACAACTAAGGCTTACTTTTCAATAAAATATTGAATGAAAGTGTCTAATCTTATAATATAATCAACAAACTTACTTCTTTACCTCACCGTTGATGTAATAAAAGAGGATAGAGTGACAGAGAGTGGATTTCTCTTCGAATAGTATTGAATAACGAGAAAATAGTTTAACACACATAACTTCTATATTATGATTTAAGAGTTTGTATCAGAGTAATTTCAAAGTGGGTCGATTGTTTGGGCCCGAAGAATTGAATTCAAAAAAAAAAATAAGTTTATAGGCTAGTCTAGATTCTTGAGGCTGTAGCAGGTTTAGAGGTATTCTTGCGAAAATGCTACTTATGTAATAAACATCTATTGAGTCTTAAAATACAGCAAGAGCTAGTTATATAAATATATTTATTTTGCTACATAACAGTGGCGAAGGTTGGTGGTAAACCGTGGAGATCTGACATAAATAGTGCACACTAAACTTTGTCAGTCATAACACTTACTCCATTGAACTATGAATACAAATTGCAGATGGAACTGAATAGTTTTTTAAATTCAATTAAACCCTGCCTAAACCTTACCATCCTAGTGGAGGTAAGCTGTGGAGATCCGACAAAAATAGTGTACGCTTTATCAGTCATACTTAATTGTTTTCATTGAATCGTGAGTACAAAAATTGCAGATGATGTCGGTTGGTTTTTTAAAATTCATCTTACCTTTGCCTCAATCAAACGATAATAGTTATAAAACATTCTTCTATAATATAATAAATGGCAAACTTTCATATATTTTATAGATAGATGAATACTTTTTGACTATTGTCTATTATGGCTTGGTTTACGCAGAGTTTAATTGAATTTTAAAAACTAACCAACAGTATAATATTATTACAAATACTTTTGACTGACAAAGTTTAGTGTGCATTATTTATGTCGGATGTCAAAAACTACCGCCACTCGTCGCCAAGATGAGAACTCCTTTCTTACGAGTATTAAGTCCATGTGTCCCTGATGACTATTTAACCAATTCTGACTACCATATATGTGCTCCCCCAATGTACAGAGCTAACCCACCATATGTGACGTCAATTATTGAGAGTGCAATAACTATTCTAACCACTTTATTACTTCAGATATCATTATAGGGTCTCCAATAGCATGAAATTATTTCACTCAGTATAATTTTTAAGTACTTGTATATATTTTATTACATTGTTAAATTTGAAATATATTATTTGTCATACTAATTTTTATTATTATTTATTTTTCTTAATAATTATTATTCGAGGTTGTTAAGCCAAATTATATCAGGGTATTTTATCGAAAATGAGCTATGAGCGAATGATATAACGTAATTGGTCCAATATATTCTTACATATCGTCACCTCAATACACACAACTAGATAACTCTGATATTTGGTGATTGTTTTGAAAATGAAATTTAAACTTTCACATAAATCTATGCTATAATAATTATTATTTAAATAAAAATAGAAAATTGTGCTTGTCCAACAAATTGGAAACAATTAAATAATATTCGCTTGTAAGTAAAAAAAAATTAGATATATTAATTTATTTATTTACTGCATCCATGGGTTTAAAGTTATCTAATCTTTTGAAATATTAAATTAATACAGTTCCCATTAACTTCTGAATTACCTAGTTTTATCATTTTGTAGGTAAGGAAATGTAGAATCATATTCAATAGCTATCTCAAGTTATCTAGTTGCGATATTGAGGTGACGATATATATTTTGTTTACAACTAAAACTGGTTACGAGGTCCAATGATAGTAGTGTAGTTAGTGATAGGGGTGAAACAAATACAAACCCCCATATTTTGATACATATTGTGACCGCGCCAGGAATCAAGCTCGGAGTCCCGGGGTGAATAACCAGCGCTTTGCACTGGACTAAAAGGGCTCAAAATTGTATTAACAAGAGTTATTCCTTGATGAAAATACCGTTTTTTTTGATTGGGTAGTGTGTGAAAAATATATGACGAAACAAATTATATTCATGACTGATAATTCTTGGTGGAATAACATAGTTATATCTGAAATAAAATGAATTATTTAGTTCTAATGGATTTAAATTAAAATTCTATCAAGTACCTACCTTCGGTCGATAGAATTATAGAATTATTTAGTATTTATTTTCCATAATTTAATATTTGTCAGAATCAGTTATATCTGCTTCAATAAAATATTTTAAACTCTTACAAAATAAACATTTTAAGCAGAAAGTTAGTTATTGAAGACGTCATGAACAAAAATAAAATACAGTATTCTAAAAACTTTCAAGAATTTAAAAGTGTTCTACTGTAAAGTTTCAAATTCCCAATTACGACTTTTTATCGTAATATTTACTCATGTAAATAAATTGACTTCTTTGAATACGGTTTCACAATATTTATGACGAAATAAAATTTCCATGAACGCTCAGTTTAAAACGGAAAAATTAAAATTTTACACTTACCTCTGCTCTGCACTCGCGATACGATAAAACCGTTTCGCTTATTAATACAATACACGGGGTGTTTATTATTTGGCGAGAATTTTCTTTTTAAACTTTTCTGCGCTGTATATCATATTTAGGGTTTCCTCCCGCGTGGAAAAAAAGAAAGTTAATTTACAACGCCGAAAGGTAAACACCCTTAAAAACCACGTAACGCAATTTTCATGACTTGGGCATTTTTATGTGCAACGGAAAGTGTGCGGCGCCTTATTATTATTATATAATTTGATAATCTTTGTTCAAATTTTGATTTTACGGCGTTTGAATTTGAATTTCGATTTCTTTTAAATTGTTTACCTACACAATTTAATTTTTAACAAGAATCCACAGTTTACATCAGTAATTTACGTACTTTTTTAAACAACATTACCAATTTAATAAATTTGTAATTGAAGCTATTAAAACCAAATTAAAAGTCTCAAAGAACTACGTGCATTCATTGTTTCCAATTGCTTCGATGATTGTCTGTAGATCACATAGCGAACAAGTCTCGCGGATAGCATTATATATTTTCCATCGAGTATAGCCGTAGCATAATTTAAAATTTAATGTCTACTATAACTTTTATACAACCGATTACGTCCCACCAGATAGGTATGGACAAAAAGAGAGATTTAATTTTAAGAGTTTGGTGTATTAAAAAACGTGGTTACCAAGAACGAATACACATTTACACAGTTATACATCAAGTATATAGTACATAGTAAACACCCGAGTTCGAGAGCGGATACAGCAACCTTTGGTGATTAAGTTAATAACGAAGAGACGCATTACGTGGCTGGGACATGTGTTCAGGATGCCGTCAAAGAGTGCGACACTTCGTACCCTTGTAGCACAGCTGCAAGGGTTCCGTCGTGGCCGGCTCTCCTTCACCCTGCAGCGGTGCTACAAAAGCGATTTACGCGCTGCAGATCTGGCATGATGGGAGGCGCAAGAGTTGGCGATGGATCGAGGGAAGTGGCGCGAACTTGTGCTTGCCATATGCCCCAATTCTGGCATTTAATTTTTCTGAATGCGGAGTAAGTTGTTTATTTGTTTTATTTTACAATGTAAATGTGTCTGTGAATCTAATATATTTTTTTATTAATTTTAATATACTTGGTATTTTATTTCTAGTTTACTGTTTATAAAATATGAATCTTTAGGATTTTACTATAATATATTGCTCAATAACTGTTATTTTTATTAATACTATTTACTGAATGAATAACAACTATACTAATGATAAACGATTTGACAACTGATATAAAACATATAGGTATAGTGTTCCATCTGAAATATTTTTATTTAATTAATCCGGTCGCTAAATTTAAAAAAAGTTATCTATCTCAATTTAACGCAATATCTAGTCGGTATAAAATAAACAAACTCAATAAAATCATATTGTTATGGTGATCAATTTTTATAAATGGTTAATATAATTTATTGCTTTAAAATACCGTTCCTGTCATTTTGCAAAGCGATTCATAAATTTCGCAGAATTTTCTTTTCGTAAAAAAATATAATATATACAAAATGAAAAATAGGCACGGGCTTCATAACGTTAACGAGGCTTGTTAACACTTTGAGACTCGCATCATTAAATATCCATTTTTCTTTTAAAATACTCACGAAATCCCAAAAAGGGTCTAAATAAACTTTCATAGTGTATTTCATATTGTGGCCCGAGGCGTAAATTAAAATAGATTTAAAAATATTATATTTTATATCAAGGTAGATACTTTAAAAATAAAATGTTCAATACTCTTCTGATATTATTCATTTAATTTTGAATAACAACTCGTGTAATGATTTCCATGAATTATTTATGAAATTTATCAAAGGGGTATACATATTTAAAAATAATATATTTATATTTTAAAAGGAGTATAAAAATATTAAGAGATAATATTATAGAAAAATAATATTAATCAAGTATTGAAGAGCTTTTGAACTAATATGCCGTAATCCATTCGGAAATATTGTGTTTATTATGAACCATCAAAGTTCGGTTCAAAAGGTATTCAATTCGAAGTCTAATGTTTTCCGAGAATACTAAAAAATACGATACTGTAACTAAAAATTCAGCCAGTATCTAAAGAATGGATTCTCTCAGTTTCAAAACGTTCGCGACTAAACTGAAGAGACGTAACATGCTAGTCTCACAGTTTTTCAGTTTCTTCTCAGTCCTCATAAAACATAATATGTGCCAATATCAGTAGATTCGATAAAAAACACGTTTTCTTACCTAAATTGGTAGTATTCAACAGAACTGAACAAGAAATAACAAGTCAAGATGTCAAAAGTTAAAGATGGCCGAACCGATTATTAATTTAAAATTTGTGACAGAAGTGGAGAAATACTGTACAATTACAGGCTGCCAGAATATTCCCGTATATATATTGAATATAGCCTGAATCTATCCACTGCTGGATAAAGGCCTCTTCAAGCTGCTTCCACTTATCCCGGTCTTGTGCATTGCGTTGCCACATACTTCCGCAGAACTTTATCATTTCATCAATCTAGCGGCATCTAGGTCTACCTTGAGGACGTTTTGTTCATATATATTGTATATAATATATTGTAATATGTTATATATATTTTGACAGTTTGAGGTTATGAGAAGATTATTATACCAAGTGGGTTTCAGTAGCACCGTTTGCGAAGCATCAGTCATTGGCCAGTCTATGAGTTCCATCAGCAACCAGTTCGTTGGGCGGCTCTCGTGGTGCAGTGCGTAATGCGCTTGCCTTCCACTCAAGAGTTCCTGGGTTCGATTCCCGGTCAGAACACACAATAATTATGTGTTTTTCTCAAAGCCTGGGTGTTTGTGATTGTTCAAAATTACTAACAACCACCTTGTACGAAAAAGCAAGGATATGGTTATTAATAATTCAAAAAAAAAACCAGTTCGTTGGATTTTAGTTTTTCCATGAGCAAAAGGCCTTAAAGTTGTGGTTATAAGAAGGTAAAATTTTCAAGTGTGAATGGGATAAACTGAAGCACGTGTTAAATACTATGCTAGTTTTAATATTTATAGCTGTATTATAATAAATGCATTAGCCCGGTCGTACATAGAAAACTATCTCAACTTGGATATGGATATGGGATATTGATATATTGGGTATCTGTGACATCACCAGGTATTAAAAACTGCTGATGCTTCACATTCAAGCGTAGAGTCTCGTGATACGCTTGATTAAGACCGAGTGTGGTGCGGAATGAATTGGTTTGGAGGGGTCTTTATTTGTGGTGTCATTAAATCTGTCACGTAAACGAGATACATATTCAATATTGGTGATATATTTTTTAGCAATCGATCTAACAAATAGATCTATATAGAAATAAATCTAGACATCAGTGTACACTTAAAATATGGGAGCAACATAGTTTGGATAGCCCTTCATCTGGCAGTGAATAGGTTGTGACAGATAATTATAAAAATGCTATAAAAGATTTCCATATGAATGAAGCAAATGTATCAGGCTGGCAGAGAGTTAAAGAGTGTTCTCTTTTGTGGCTGTGACGAGTCCTCGGCGCTTCCATAGCAACAAAAGACACGGTGGAATTGCTTCGTTCATTGGATAAGTGAAGCTCTACTAAAACGCTTTCATTTACGTGCGGCATATAAACCCACGCTACCTCTTGCACTCCTGATACATTCACTTCCATTTGTATAGACATAATTTATTCGCGAAATGCCTAAAGATTCCATTCAACCTATTTATATAATTCCTACGATCAATTAAAATCAAATAATTTTTTTAAATAGCTATATTTTTATGTGTAATGTTAATTAATTGAAAAATATAACCAATTGTCAAAGAACCTACTTTAAAATGAAAATAAGAAATTATAAAGATAATAATTTCAATTCTAATTACAGATTATGAAAAACCGTCTTCTATAAAGGTAGAGCCAAATGTATGAAATTTAAGCAATAAAAAGGACCACTGGTCCATTGGTTAAGTTATCTACAAGTGACTTTCAGGTTTATTTTCAGAGAACTTCAAACTATGACATTTTATTTGCCATTTTTAAGGGCATATAAGAAGACAATCCATTACGACAAGTAGATAAGCAGACAATACCACACTTCGGCATAGTCTAACTTGTTGACTGCGGAGCATTTAATTACTATTTAATTATCACATTTAAATAACATTCTTATTATATCGAATGGCCAATCAATTAGTATACAACAGGTGTTCGCGTGGAAAGGATTAAAAAAATGACTTAAAGGATTAAAAATTATATGAAACATGACTTAACCGTGCATTATGAGCTTGAATTCCTAACATTTATAGTCCAAATTCTTTGGTTCTAATAGATATGTTTCCTCATTGAATCGATAATAATTCAGAATAATTTAATCATTAATATACATACATCTACAGTATAAAATACTGAATAATGTACCGCACCATAAATACGCTATCATCTAGGAGAGAATTTTTTTTGTTCATCGCATTAGTGTCGATTAAATTTCCCACAATGGTCGAGCGGCTAACGCGTCGGCTTATAATGTCGTCGGTCTCAAGTTTGAATCCTGGATTTGGCAAATACACATATTGTTTATCAACGTTTTTTTGAAGTCAAAGCATGGACCGTATAGTTTAAGCAAGTGGCTAATATCCATTTCTCGAAAATATGTTAATACAAACCTCTACTCTGTGGAGGCCCATATTATGATCCTATTAGGATCGGACATGGTCGGAAAAATGTATAGTACTTGCATACAAAACTTCTCTAATTGTTATTCATGTTGTAATACGAAAGTATTGTCTCTATTATTATTGTAGTTACACAATCATTTTGGTTTAAATTATATTCTATTCTTATAGAGTCTATCCACCAATTTTATTAGATTTGACATTTTCATGTTTTATGTTTATCATGATTTTATTTTATTTTTGTTTATTCTATGATATCTGAGTTATTTATGTTGACATCGGTTTCGGGTGAGAGTGTACTATGGTCACACATTGAAAATTTTCTCGACTAGGATATGGTCATAAAACAAAATCGGCCACAACATTGCGCGCATTAACATGATTTTGCTCCCTACTTCAGTTATAGTTTGTCAATTTATGGCTACGGCTGTATGTTGTAGCTTAACCACTGGGAAATGCCAAAAGAAATGATGTATTTCAAAAAAATACTACCTTATTCTTAGTTTAATTATTATTATAAAACAATCATTATTCATCGGATCTTTATCGCACTTGAATGGTCAAAGACAAAACTTATAATCAGTATCTTTAGAATTATCTTCAAATGTGTTAATCTTGCCCATTTTTTGAATAATAAAATGCCTAATTCTTGTCAAATTTGGCATCACAGAGATTATCAATATAATTTTTTATCGTAAATATTTCACTATAATAATGTCAACATAAGTTTTACTAATGGTTTTATAAATGCGTTTAAAAATTAATAAATGTAAATATCTTAACACCACTGCACATGGATGTACTGAAATATGACTATATTCTAAAACATTAGATCGAGAGGTTTAAAATAATACTATTTTATGTAATAAAAATACTTTATGCAGTCATCAAATGTTTAAAATAAATATAAAGAATAATAAGGCTTCAAAATCGTTATATAAATAAATTATCTACAACGTTTAAGGAATGTCCAGGATCATGCTTTGAAAATAACATAAAAGCTCTATTTTAACCTACGCGGAGCACGTAGGCCGTTATGTGAAAGTCAAACACAGAACTAATCAATTAATTATGATAACTTGATAATTCTATCTGTACAATAATATAGATACATACTTTACGATTGTCTATCAAGCGTTAAATTTCCAAATTGTTAATATACTATTAGGAATTGTTATAGTTAAATTTAGCAACAGTTACCAGCAGTCTCGTAATGTGTACAGTAATCGGCCGGTCACTCTACCAACTACATATTCTGCCTCCCTAATACTTGATTCATTTACATAAGCCTTACAACGGGCGACAGTTGATTGGTTTTAATGGTATCACTAACGCCAACCAATTAACCATGTCTTTAGGCTTATGTGAATTACAATTAATTTAAATGTTCCATCATAAGTACAATATAATTTGATTATAATCTTATAAACTTATATACACTATCGTTTGGAGCCAGCTCCGTTCAGCTTTTTCTCTCTAGTGTTTATGTACTTCTTTTTTTCATACCGCAATACTATTTCATTATAAAGCATTTTTTAAGTTTCATGTTTCTTCTTTTTGTGTAGAGCATTATTTGTGAACATATAATTTGAGATTATACTTGATCGATTTCACCAAATTTTAACACTGTTATTATAAGCACCAAATCTAGTTGCAGTTCTTGACGGATGGTGGTGATAATAGTGTGAAGTTAAACACTCCCGTTACTGTGATGTCGCCTTAGGTTACCCAGCCTATTAATCAGTTAATACGCACTTCGTCATCTTCATATTACAGTTATTTCTAGAATCATCAATATTACACCTTATTAAAATGTTAATATTTTTAAAATCGATAGCATTGTACAAGAAAAACATATAGGTAATTATTTACATATATACCTGTCATACATTATAAATGTTCATTGCAAGCAGAGCGTCGTATTTTATTACAAGCAAAAAAATTAGACTATACCTAAGTAAATGTGATAAAAAGACATATTTGTCGCTAGATTTCAAAATCAGCCAAGTCCATAATATATGAATAGGAGAAAAACAGCTTTTTGTTTTCTCAAATACACAGTCACAAGGGTGAAAGTTTATATCATTTAGTTTGAAAGTTTATATCATAGAATATTTAAAATTAATAAATTCAACAATTTGATAATGCAGAAATGTTAGAAAGCAGTAGTTCTTCAGCAATTCACAAAAAAGTAAAAAATACCTAAAGGTGGACTTGGCTGATTTTGAAATGTAGCGACGCATATTATCTTTATATTCAATTGTGAATAAAACATATCAAAGTAAGGGTGACATCAAGATACTATTAGTATAACTTTAAGGCTATAAAAAGAAATATAAATACTCGTATGATTTTAATTAAGTTTTGATGTCGATTTAATCAATTTATAGATAAAACAAATATTAAATAATGATGATGAAACCTTATTCGACTTATTTATGTTGCCAAACTAGGTACTTTCCGTTTACTTTCTTTAATATTGTCAATCTCGTACGGTAACTCAAGGTGACATCACCGAAACGAACGGAATTTATAAGCAGTGTAAAAGAAAGGTTTTTTATCTAAATGAATATACAATACGAAATAACGTGCAGCTAATTGTATCATTAGCTAATTGTAGCAGGTTACCCTTTTTTCAGCTTCAATTTTTATTTTTTAATAAAAATAATAATACGCAAGATATAAGATAGTATCGTTATTTATTGATTAATTAATATACATAGTATTTTTGTAGCTTCTTAAAAATATGTATAATATGTATTAGCATGTTTATGTCTTTCATTATATCTGTATCTAAACACCAGTGCTATATTATCTAAAGTCTAAAAATAATACTTTCAAGAAAATATGATGATTTTTCATATTTTTAATGTCAACGTTCTTGTAACTTTATAGTTTTAATAATTTCAATCTTTTACTAAATACACAAAAAGATGAATTGGTTCTGGAAAATATAATAATCTAATCTATAGCGGCATGACATCGTAGAGACTCATAGATGGCGCGGATCATTGACTGGACATCGCCAGCACCATGTATACGGATTAGGATTTAACTCTATGTTGACTCTTTAATTGATATCTCTCACAGATCTCTTACAGTCTTACAGCCAGCGAGCTAAGTCTGATTAGCTCTGACGCTTTTGATCATACAGGTCCTCTATTTTGAAACTAAGCACCTTACACTATCGAAATTCGTTTCTAGTGATAAGTGTGGTTTTTAGTTGTCAAATGTGTTACCTAACTGAACTGAACTAATTCTTTGGCAAGTTCATCTGATTATTTGGGTGGGACATGCTCAGCGTACGTCAAAATGGAGCTTTTATGATATTTTCAAAGGATGATTCTGGACATTCCTTAAACGTTGTAGATAATATATTTACATAATTTTGAAGCCTTATTATCCTTTATATTTATTTTAAACATTTAATGACTGCATAAAGAATTTTTATTACATAAAATAGTATTCTTTTACACCTCTCGCTCTTATGTTTTACAATATAGTTATATTTCAGTACGTCCATGTGAAGTGGTGTTAAGATTTTTTATATTTATTAATTTTTAAAACGATTTATAAAACCATTAGTAAAATTTATGTTGACATTATTATAGTGAAATACAATAAAAAATTATATTGATAATCTCTGTGATCCCAAATTTGACAAGGATTAGGCATTTTATTGTTCAAAAAATGGGCAAGATTTACACATTTAAAGATAATTCTAAAGATATTGATTATAAGCTCTGTCTTTGACCATTCAAATGTGATAAACATTTTACGAATAATGTTTGCCTTATAATAATTATTGACCTAAGAATAAGGTAGTATTCTTTTGAAATACGCCATTTCCATTGGCATTCCCCAGTGGCTTAGCTACAACACACGGCCGTAGCCATAAATTGACAAACGCTAAATGAAGTAGGGAGTAAGATCGTGGTAACGCGCGTGTTTGAACATGTACACTTAAAAAGATCGGTTAGGTATGTTCAAACATGCGCGTTAACGGAATTTTTATCACATTTGAATGGTCAAAGACATAGCTTATAATCAGTATCTTTAAAATTATCTTTAAATGTGTAAATCTTGCCCATTTTTTGAATAATAACATGCCTAATTCTTGTCAAATTTGGGATCACAGAGATTATCAATATAATTTTTTATTTTAAATATTTCACTATAATAATGTTGACATAAATTTTACTAATGGTTTTATAAATGATTTTAAAAATTGATAAATATAAAAAATCTTAACACCACTTCACATGGACGTACTGAAATATGACTATATTCTAAAACATTAGAGCGAGAGGTTTAACAGAATACTATTTTATGTAATAAAAATACTTTATGCAGTCATCAAATGTTTAAAATAAATATAAAGGATAATAAGGCTTCAAAATTATGTAAATATATTATCTACAACGTTTAAGGAGCATGTTTTGAAAATAGCATAATAGCTCCATTTTGACATAAGCTGAGCATGTGGGCCGTTATTCTGTTTTGGTGTACCGTTTGAAGTATTCTCTGTTATTGTTGATTAATCTCTGTGAACTCGGAATAAATACTAAAACCGGAAGTGTTTCTATTTTATAAATACTTTTATAACATAGGTACTGTAACTGGCGACAAAAGTGTGCCCAAAGTGTTTCTATGTTATAAATAAACAAAAAACCATCCTATTAGTCATAGTTAGCAAAAACGAACATGAGTTACAGATATTATGATATTCGTTGTTGGTGTGGACCAATTCAATTATTATAGATCAATCCACGTCTTTTTCAAACTCAGATAATAACTTTCAAAGTTTTGCCTTTTTTAACCATCTTCTCCATCCTTAAAGATGACAATATTTTGCATCTATATTACAAACGTAATTTTCCTCTCTTTTCAAACGTATTTTATATTTTTCGCTTATTTTTCTAACATTTAGTAGGTATGACTAAATTAAGCGACACAAAGGGCTTTTAATTCAGGTATGCAAAATCTAATTCAGACTATTTGGGATTTAAAAAGAAAAGTTTCCAAAAATACGTATTTCAATAATGTAATGATTTCGTACTCATATTATATGTAGTTTCAAAAGAAACAAAACGAGTTTTATTAGAGAATACAAAAGTTACGAGAAAAGCATTAGTAAAATTTAATTGATTTTTTTATAACTGTACATAGCGTTACTCTTCTTACAAGCTACTACAATAGATAATCTTAGTGAGTACTTTACTATCATATATTTTCAAATAAAGACATCTAATATGCAAAAATCATGTTTCTTTTTAATTAAAAAGAAAACAAAATATACAGAACGGTTTTTATGTCACCGCGCGACAATATAAATTTAACACAAGACAAATTTTAAAAAAATGTCAGTAAACGTAATTATTGTTTAGATTGTCGTTCAAGCCGAAACCGGAAATTTGTACGTAAACAGTTCACCGCAGGACACTTATTTGTGCGCCGCAGTACGTGAAACATGAGTTCGTGTAACATTTAATCAAATGACGAGTTCTTCGTTGAACATTTCACCGTGGAGTATATTTGTACGTATGCTACAACATGTGGCGAATTTTATGAGATGTCTTTACTCGGTTAGGTTAGGGTTAATCTAATTGGAACATTACTATTTGCAAACTATTGCCACATTTTGTAAGATACGTACAAATGTATTCCACGGTGCAATGTTCAACGAAGAACTCGTCATTTGATAAAATGTTATACGAACTCATGTTTCACGTACTGCGGCGCACGAATAAGTGTCCCACGATGAACTGCATACGTACAACTTACTTGTAACCCGTTCAAGCGTGTAAAATTTTTCAAACTTAAACTCAAAATGTATTTTTTTTTCTTTATCTTGTTAATAACAGAGCGTCACCATTCAAAATTCACTCAACTCTTAATTAGTATTATCATCACTATCAGCAGCCAGGGTCAATAAAATGCTAGATGAAAGCCTCCCTTATCAACGTCCACTATTATCGATCCTTAGTTATTTGCTACCACGCCCGATGTACCTTCATCCACCGAACTTTATGATTTCATGTATCTAGTGTATTTTGCCCCATCCTTATGGTCGTTTAGTGCCCCTTGGGTACCACTATATGACGATATTTATCAAATGATTTTCCACTCACCGAGTAACATGCGAATCTATTGCCATTTCATTTACTTAGTAACCTTAATCACATTGCATACTAATGTCTGCTGCTTTCCGCGTTATGCCTAACATACACCTTTCAATACCACGTTCTACAACTCGTATTTTTTTGATTTTTTCCATTAATGATACATGGATACGCGAGTACTGATAGCACCATGGCCTTCACAAGGGGGAGCTGACTCTACCCTAGAAGCCCGAACTTAGAGGGCTCGGCGTGACAGGGTGACCAGATAAGTGAGATAAACACACATTAAAAATCATCTCTAATAGTGAAAAAAGTCTTACTTGAATAACATTAACATTTTAAAATATGTGATTTTACGATGCAATTTTTAATATTGTGTGAAAACTCCATAATTAAAGTGAATTAACCCTAAATTATTTTGCCTCGAAGAGCATGTGGAAAACGCTACTTTAGAGGATCGCATTGTGGGCCCCCAAAGATCCTAGCCTGAGGGCTCGCTTCAGGATGTGGGGGTCATAGGTATTACATATTGATTGAACAATGGTCACTTTTAAAGATAGCATTCAGATACCGAAATGCGCTCTATGTCAGTATAGTTATGCAAGCAATTTCATTATACACAACACCGTCTATCTAAATTTGTTGTCCTGGAGTAAAGTTGTTGCCCCGTTGATTATGATCACTTTATCATTAGTACTTTTGTCTTCGAGATATACTTTGCGTATTTTTGCAAGCTTCTGCATCTTATTCTTGAGATCCACTGAGTCATTAGCAAAGACGATAATGTCCTCTTTCATTTTTTCAACAATATTTGTTATAGAAAATTGTAGAAAAAGACAGAACTGTTTTTAATTAGTCAAATCAAAATGAATATTAGAAAAAGTGACTCATTTATTTCAAAATAAATTTAAATAATAAAAAGAGAAATCATGACTCATTTGTTTTAAAAACATTTAAAAATGCAGTAAACTGTATTACCATTCGAGCTTTCATTTATAATTTTCGCCAATTGATGTCACCACATAATATTGTTGATACTCGTATTTTGTCTCTAATTTTAGTTATTTTATATTTTTTATATGACCCGTGTCAATCGTTAACACTCAAATATAAAATGAATACCTACCTATATATTTTCCAATAAATCTGAATAAAAGATTTTTACAGAATGCTCAGTGACTGAGCCGAATATTTTTTTTCAAAATCTTTATATTCATAATAATATAATGTATAAAATGTTCCGTTATTCGTAAGCAACGGGTATTAAGTGACTTTCCTTTGATATACAATGATTTCAAACGGTTCTTTATTACAAATTGAGTCCAAAGAGAAGTACTTTTCTTTCATCGTATGGTATTTGCAATAGTTTACATACATTCTAAAAAAGGATATGAAAAATTCGCCGAATACAAATTCTCGATAAGGGTTATAAAATACCTGAAATATCCACATTATATGATATCAGGATTTCCATTCTGTCATATAATATTTTTATTACAAAATGGCATTACAATGGCACTTACTTCCTTATAGTCAAGTCACTGTACGCCTATACTTATGTATGTATGTCGTTTAACAAGCATTTTCTGGATATTCTTTTCTTCTTATTATACGAAGTTACCAGCAGAAGGAATAATAACATTTTGGTTTTCGAGCATATTGTAACATTAAATTGTTTCATAATGCGCCGCGTGAGTCTTCTTGCATTGTTTTTACGGTTTCTTGATGGTCTCAAAAATTTTGAGAATTTAACTTGACGAGTACTTGACATAATATTTACTTTGTTTCTTTGTTATATACCTATTAAACTTTTAAATCTCAGAATTTAGTAAGTAGTAAGTAGGTTATCATTGTAACTGTTTAATTATATTTTTGTTAATAATTAAGGGTTTCTGTTGTTGCTTACCGATTCCTCATCATGACGTATTGAATATGTAACAACTTTTCAGTATTGAAATATTAATACTCACTTTATGCATGGTTAGCACCAGAGCGTTGGACCGGACCCTTTTTTGAGTTGCTCCGCTCCAGTTCCGCTCCGGGATCTAATACTTGCTCCGGCTCCGCTCCAGGGTCTGTTTTGCTCCGGGTAACAAGTTTTAATAAGTATTATATGTATACAAATGTTAAAAAAATGAAAAATAATTAGTTTTAAAATAATCGTCATTTTCATTACATATTAATGCTATTAAACAAAATTCGACAGCAAATCGTCTCTCATTACTTGCCTCTTCTGTCAAAAAAGTGAAGTTATTTTTATCACTCGGCAGTGTTGCTACATTTCAAATAATTCCAGTGTTGCAAAGTGACAAAATATTTTAGGACGAAAATTTAATAATAAAAAAACATCCGGAGCAGTGAAGCACTACAAATTTTCGGTGATCCGGCTCTGCTTTTGCTCCGGGTAAAATCCCATTGCTCTAGTGCTCCGTGATCCTGCTCCGAGCTCCGCTCCAATGCTCCGGTTAGAACCTAAGTGATGATAATAATATTTTATGATAAGCAAGATTTTTTTTATTTGATTTATTTTTAAACAGAGAATTTCTTAGAATTATATTTAATTATCATTCATAATATGTTAAAAATAATTTTTCCTTTTAAAATGTGTTAATGTAATTAATATAATGTATTATTGTATTTTCTTTACCAGTCTACATATTACTGTGTTTTATTTTGTAAATTCAGTATATTTTCACCAAACATTTTTAGTTAGCCCTATAAACTGAAAAAAAGGTGTAATTGTATTATACAATTTTGCAATAAAATTGTTCGATTGTTCTTATTTTAAAATGAGGCAAATACATACTTTAGTGCTTTAATGCTACACAAAAATCAGTTCAAAAATCTTTATAGTGTCGCAGTGAAATAAATGTAGTAGATACCAGATACTATATTATGGTTATTTTTACATCAACTTACATCAGCGACCCTTCTAACCCATGCGTGGATTTACAGCTGATAGTCTGTATTGTCATGACCATAATAATATAAATCAAACGTAAAACACTTATTGTCGTGTAAGTTGCAGCGAGTGCATAGAAACGACCAAAAACAAAAATACTGGCGAATTGGAAATGTCGTGTGATTTTCATACTCCCCGCCTAAAGAATTGAGTGATCAACATAACAGGAAGATATAAATTTCAACTTATTAACGTGAAAAAAAAAATCAAAGACTACCTATGCCTGCCGAAGATTTATGCGCGGAGTTTATTTCGTGCGATAAAATACCTATACGCTATAACACGGCATTCAGATATTTATGAGATTTTTTTTGCATCTGATGTTTCAAACGCGAATGAAAGACTT
The DNA here is from genome assembly GCA_022495005.1 of Rhyacophila brunnea. Classification (NCBI taxonomy): domain Eukaryota; kingdom Metazoa; phylum Arthropoda; class Insecta; order Trichoptera; family Rhyacophilidae; genus Rhyacophila; species Rhyacophila brunnea. Next base: position 41,791 of record JAGYXB010000467.1, read on the forward strand.
TTCACAATACATAATCCGGTCGCTATAATTTTCCAACGCAACCTGATTTAGAATCTTCTATGCTTTTATTTCTAATTTCAGAAAGCTCCTTTAAATCTGCGCTTACGGTATACGGTTAAGACACCCCCGAGCTTCCAAAGCTCGCCACCTCAGATTGGGAATTTCTTAATCCGTATTTGGGATGTTTTTCTCATAGGAAGATATGGATATAATAAAATAATCTGATACTATTGAAGTAGCTGTGGGTTTATTATAAAATCCACAAAGACACCCTCTATTCTCGCTATGTACAATTTTAGTTTTCTTTTGTTGATAATGTATTTACGAGAAACCGGATAAATATTTGTTTGTAACTGAACGCACATTTAAATTGCAAATAATGCTGACAAAATAAATATTGTATGGTCAGTCTATATTGCATATATTTATGTGGGTGGTTTAATAAAGACAACTCCAGCAGGGTGATTCTAACATTTTATTACATAAATTTAAATCAATAATAATAAAATGCTACATCGTATTCCGAGAGTAAATTATCCCGGGGTATAAACCGTCAGGAGTGACTTTTTTTTACCGCGCGCCCAAGTGTTCATGCTACCTGCTTAGAATAAAATATAGAAAGGCGTTTACATCTTAAAGTGTAGCGATTTTGAAAATTAATACTAACATTTTTTGCGATACCGGCTTCGCTTAGAAAGCCAACTGTATTTCTAGCCAGCCAACTGTGACATGTTATTGATTAAGTACACGAAATATCTTTAATGCAATGTAAACTCAGTACAAATTTATAAGAAGGTTTTGTGTATAGTTTGTGCCTAAAAATAATAGTTTAAACTAATAGCTGATTATATATAATAAAATGTAATTAAAATAACTGATAATACTGACTATTTATATCGGCCAATGGGTAGCCATATAAAGCAAATTCTATCGGATAACAAATATTATGTTGGTGTTATTGACCGTCTTAAATATTAAATTCACCTCTACCTTTGTACAATTTATAATATATATATATATATATGTATTATAAACGCAATATAAAAACTAACGCAGATATAGCGCATATATAATTTCAGTTGTTTTTTAGGTTAAACAATCAATCTCAAAGTGACATAATATAAAAATAAATTTCAGTAGCATTGCGCATGCGCAGCGGCTCTGCGGTCAAGTGCTGTTAATTGCTAACTTTGATAACCGCCTTATATACAGAATTGACCCGAGCGATATCCATGTTTTCTCAGATCTAGAAAAATAAGGGAGACGCGATATCGTAATAACTAGTGAAAATAACCTTGCAGGAAACGATGCGTCACTACTTTCGCTGAATACAGTGTAATTTTTCCACAAATAAGTTCACATTGTCTGGTTTGTCAGTGTTTTTGTATATGCTTGCATCACACGTCGGAATACAAATAAAATTTTAATTTGATCGTTTGTTTCTGACAGCTAAATGTAAGTCTATACCCGACTTATAGACTCGTCTATATAGTGAAATATATTACTAATATAATACTAAGATATTACGAATTTTATCTACGTATGATAATAGTTGTACATCTACTACTACTACTACTATACATGGCGGCAGCATGATGAAGACATCATAGAAACAAAACAGGCACTACATCAAAATGTTCAGTGATTTTCTATGTTCGCACACAAAATAATGAAGATGAATTTAATTCATTAATAATGAAAATCAAAAATTCTCCGCGGTATATATGGACCGATCAGGAATGACACCAATTGGAGGAGAAGATATAATGCTGAGCTCTACGGGCTGTACGAAGATTGCAGCGCAGTTTAATCAATTATGATTGGGAGACTACGATGGCTAAGTCATGTGCACCGTATGAATGACAATGAACCGGCAAAGATAGTGATGTCCAGCAATCCAATAGGACGTAGAAGAAGAGGGAGGCCAAAGATTCGCTGGTTAGATGGAGCTGCCAGTGACTGCCGTATTCTGGGGGTACCAAATTGGAAAGCGGCCACACTGGATAGGGACAGGTGGAGGAAGCTGTTGGAGGAGGCCAGGACTCACACCGGGTTGTCGCGCCCCTGATGATGATGAATAACGAAAATCAAACGACTTGTGAAAGAAGGTGTCAATTTTTTTTAATAATATTGTAATTTATATCTGTCTTGATTGATATATCTGTCGTTCTGTAACGCTTGAGAGAAACATGTGTAAATGTGTAGGAGAGTGAGGGAGAAACAGGGGGAAAGATGAGAGAAAGACACAAAATAAATAAATCGTTTATTTTAATCGGACCGAAACAGAAAAAAAAATATAGGATACTCTCATAATAGTTTGACAGATGCTTACAGTACAGATTATTAAGTACTTATATATAAAATATTTAAAGACATCACAATTAATTCGTTACATATTAACGGAAAGCTATTAAAAAATATGGTGTCGGATAGGAAATACGATTTTGTAGTTCTGCAACAGATTATTGGATGTATCTCAAAATGTGATTTTATGTTGACAGGTGGCACTGTCACTTGATATTTTTTCTAGTATCATAATTATAATGGCAGAAAAAAATCTAAAAGTAGGCTTTCAGCCGTTTCGAAAAACTTTTAATTCATTCATAAAATGTAGGCGACAGCATAGAGAAATTCAAACATATCCAGTCATAGATAGAGTTTCAATCAATGTATGCCAGCGCATTGATGGATGACAAACAATTTTTCAGGTAAGATAATAATCTATAGTACTCAAGTCACAACAATATTCTCAGTAGTTTCAATTTATCTGCACTCATATAAAATTGATGATTTTAAATAGGGATACTTATCCATGATATTATCGCATCAAGTATATTTGAAACATATGCAATTGACCAAAGATGTAGGGGAAGCTGTTGTACCTTGGACATGGTTGTACGTCGAACACGTCATGCATGTTTTTGTATATTGGCGACATTTTATCTTGAAATTTACAATAGTAGTTTGAACACCTTCTCGGTGGATACTTGACGCTAGTTTCAGACGGCAAGCGGCACGCGTGTTTATGTGAAGTGATTTTGAAAATTTTCGTTCGTAAAAGTATTATTTTTTTTTCATTTTTTTTTTTTTGTAAATATATGCCATACTATGTTTCTTGTGTGAACAAGTAATTGTGTAATTGAATTAAATTTCATATGTCTATAACATTGGGTTATTATAGATTTTGTATTCCTTACCTAAAAAAAACTATTAATTGTCTTTGTCATTTTGGCGTGGTGTTGTACCTTGGACATAACAAATGCGTTGTACCTCGAACATGTCCAAGGCACAACGCGTTTGCCACGCATATTGTGTATGACTATGATTAATATTGTTCATTCATTTAAACACTCAATTTAATTCCAACCTATTGTTTAAACTTGTTCCAGGTGTTTATGTAATATGCCTCGTACGTATCAAGACATGAATTAAGAGGGTTCGCCCGGATAGTGAAAAAATGCAAAGTGCAATCCGTTTAATTAAAGAACAAAAATATACGCTAAACAGAGCTCTGAAACTAAACAGGTTACCCAGAAGCACAATAAGAAGGTATATTCATAATTTTGAAAATACTGAAAAGCCTGAAGCCTTTATGAAAATCTTACTTCAAAGAAAGTTTTTAGTGAAGAAGAAGAACATAATACGTTGCTGCAATACATTACAGAAGCTGCATCTTTGCAGTTTGCCTATTATGACAAGATCTCACCCCAAAGCTGCCCCACGGATAAGAAGAAAACCAAGCTGGCGAAGACTTAAAATATTATTCCATCGAAAAAAACTAATTATGTTCTTAAAAAAGTTTCTGCTGTTAAGAAAAAACTATTAGTTAGTTTCGAATCTTCATCAGCAGAGTCATCAGCTGATAGTTTTGTACTGCAAGACTCTAGCGATTCAGAAGAACCTCAAGAATTTCAAGATGAATTTTAATCTACACTGAATTTAGAATATCAAATAGGGGATTTTATAATTTTTCTTTATGAAAGAGAATAATTATTTTCTAGGAAAGATCCTAGAAATAAGCAAGGATGGGGCCGAGATTAGCTCAATGCAAAAATCGCTAAAGGGTTGTAAATGGTTTAAGAACATCGACTCGATGAATTATCCTTGAGATGACAAAATCCAGAAAATTCTACCACCTGAAAAATGGCAATCTAAATTTACTCAATTTACTAAATTCTAAATCTACATTTTATCAAGTTAAGGGAATGGTCAAGTATTAGGTTGATAAGGACGAGATAATTATTGAGGTTTTATTATTAAAACGATCCATTTTATGCGTTATAATATCTACCTAATTCTAATTAAGATAATTATGGTTTATGATTAAGTATAACTGTTATGAAAAAAATGTTCTTTTGTTCCATAAAACATATTTGTAAAAAGCTTCTTTTCTTTTATCGTAATATACAAAACCTGCGAATTTAATAAATCTGTGCTTCTATTTAGCATAGGTACCTAAATAAATGTCCCCTTATTACGATTTTTTAAATGTTTGTCCAAGGTACAACCTTCATATGTTCGAGGTACAACACCCCTGATGTACCTTGGACCTAAATCCACATTTTTTATATGGCCTAAAATCACCATAAATATCAAGATATTTAATTTGAAACATATATCAAAGCATGCTCAACAGATGCTTAAATCAAACGAACTGAAGTTGGCAATTTTACCTATAACCAGTAATTTATGAAAAATAAAAAACAGAAAATAGGTCCAAGTTACAACAACTTCACCTACCTATTTGAGGATGGTTTTGCTTCTCTGAGGTCTACCATTAAGTTTATCATCAGATGGGAGTTTCTTCCTTCAGGGGTCTGCCGGTTAATGTGCCAGACTTCTATATATTCATATTTACTTTAAACGAGCTCCTCCTTTCCTTTGATTCCATATGTATAAAATACCATATTATATTCTGCGCGAGTGTAATAAATCATTTTATAATTAAAATCATGCAGTGACGTATGAATCTTCATTTGTTGATATTATGAAATAAATCAGAGCTGTTTGCGTAGTTTGAAATATTTTCCTGAGCACTTCGTTGGTGCTTGTTTAAAATAAAATTCAACAAACTTTAATGAAATTAGTTTTAACGAGAAGCGCAATTTAGATTGCGATATAAACATCTGCACTGCTGACAACAACCACTGTAACATGAAACACAGTTTTTTTTAATGCGTTCCTACTGCACTGGAAACATGCTTAATTAAATTTCATTGTGGCACTAGGAATAGCAAATTTAAACCCCTCCTAGCAATTACTTGCATTAATTTTTTGTCACCAAACTCAGTTTCTGTCATGCTCAAAAAATATTTATTTAATATATAGGTAGGTAGCTGACTTAAAACTAAATATCTAAATAAAACAAATATTTGACATCCAATATAATAGGTATAATATTACCTTATTATTTTCCAAAATAGATATATTATGCAATACGTGTAATATGCACTCAGTCATTTATGCATTTTTACGATTTTATCAGTGCGGTACAAAGACTTTCGACATATTGTCACTCGTTCAGTCATCCTGTCGTCCAGTTGGCGTCATGAAGTCGATGGCTTCAAACTGACGGCGCCGAATCACTCCACACCCGTGACCAAGTTAAGGTGCCACAGTTGCCAACGATAATAGTCTCTTAATGAAATAGTTACTAGACCAGGGATGGCGAACCTATGGTACGCGTGCCACTAGTGGCACGCGAGATGATTTTACATGGCACGCGAATGTTTCATTTTTATATATTTAAAAAGGTGATTTATTTTACAAATAAATATATTAGTACTTGTATAATATAATATTGAAAAAAAATAATGACAACATAGCCATTCGTATTTTCTTCGGTTTTTCATATTATATTTACCAATCGATGCGCAAACGGAAACGAAGAAATTCATGCATAAACGACAAATCGCATTGTATAAAAATAGCGGGAAAATCCTTTTCAAGAATAGTCATTACGTTTAATGTATATAACATATAATTGCATAGGTCGGTCCTTAGGATCAGACAATTAAAAATAAAAATGTTTAATCAACAAGCCTTATGAAATTAATTATTTGCATTAGGTATTACGTATCTTTATGGTTTCCTCTGACCAATGAATAAAATTTTCAAAATTTCAGCTTTGTGAGTCTTATATTACCACCGAATACACTGACACTACCAAGTCGTGAATGCTCGGGTTTTTATAGCATTGTTCAATTTTTAGTAATAAATAATAATTACAATGAGGCACTTCCAGGGATAACGTCGTCATTGCTGACTTTCCTTCAACCTATGCCAATGCCACAAAGGTCATCTAAAATATGATATAAGAAAGTTTATTATGCAATGAGACTAAGAGACCGAGCGAGGTAGATGCATTTCTTTGATGTCTTTATTTTAAGTCATATAATTATTATTTTCCTTTCAATAATTCGTCAAACGATTACTTTCTGGCTGTCTTTCTATAAGGCATGCTAGCTTTTCACTTTCTTGAATCTCATAGGTCACTTCTGCTCTTGAGACATTTTTACCTGCTATCACGACGGATGGTTTCCAATCCTGGCGTCCTAAAGAGTTTAAATTTAATTATCTACGTGGTCGCAGCCATGACATATTATGGGTCAGAACTATTTCCTCGAGTTAACCCTATCAGGTAAGATTAGTAAGACATAGACATTTTCAATGGTGTGCTATGCATTTTGTTTTTGAAACTTTATTTTACTGTATAAAATTGTTTATGTTATTTTTTTTTCTTCTTTTCTCTTGTAAGAGTAATACTGTTATAATGTAAATCTCATGTTGTGAACGTCCTGTATTTTAATTTGTTATATTCACAATGTTTTGTTTTCTTAAATAAATAAATGAAAATTTCATACAATTTCGTGTAATGGTAGGCTCATTTACATTAAAAATAATAATAAATAAAACAACAGTAAACTTTATTTACAAATTTATATTTTGATATCATTCAAGTTGTGTTAGTTTAGTCCCAAAACATATTTTCATTTGTTCCGATATAACCGATTCTATAGTATAATTTTATATTTATCCATATAACTAATTAATTATAATATTATACGTTACTCGAAAAGTCGTTAACATAATAGCTTAATGTTAATATAATATATCAGTATATGACAGAAATTATTTATACAATATATACATTTTAAATTATTTCATAGCGAAGCTTAAGTTATTGTGTTACTAAAGTACTTGTTTTCATATGTCTTAAAAATCGTTTTTAAAATGACTTTTACTAATACGTTTATTTCTTTTTTTTATATAAAACGATACAATACAATAATTTAGTATTTATTTATTATACTTCCATGTGTTTTTGTTCGCTATACTGAATATTCAACATTTTTGACTATTTTTTTAAAACTTGGTAATTACATTGGTGCATAAAAATCTAATCATTCAGAACATTACAGAATAAATACGTACTAGATTTTTTTGCATATATAACGTTGTCAATTAATAATAAATCGACATTTTAAAAAATATTGAAACGTTCCCAGTAAATCGTGTATACGCAAATCGCATCCCCGCAACTAAACCGCCCTAAACTTAGGTGTTTTGAGTTAAGTACTACGTCGTAATTTTTAAGTGAAAAAATTCGTTCAATATTTAAATATATTTCGAAAACACAGTACAAAGTGTGAAAGGTAATAACTTAAATGGTGATTTTCTCTGTTTGACGATTTGTGGATTGTGAAAGTTTAGTAGCGGGGGTGCGACACAATCTTTTAGATTTTAGAAATTGAATTTTTATCTCAGTGTACTTTTCGCGTATATGTAAAATACAATTATTTTTTAATTGTATTTAATAAAAGAGAGAAATCAATTCATTTTGTTCATGACTAGATATTTGGATTACTAAAAAAATATATACTAAAAAGGAAACACAATATACGCAATATGCTTCAAGTATCCACATTATAATTATTTCATTTCGTTTCTTTGTTTTATCATTTACAACAATGTACCTATTCAAAATAATATTCATTTTACTAATGCACTTAACAATTATATGTACTATCGTTATGTAATAATTATAAATAAGTTTCGTGCATTCTCTACAATATACATACAACTAGCACCGACTGATTTATAAAATATTTTATTTAATAATCAAAACATATACATGTTTACTGATATCGTCACTTTGTGTGACGTATTTTAATAAGAACATTTTTTTTAAATTATCCAAATAAAATAATAATTTTAAAATATTACAATAATTGTCGACAAACACAGAATACTTACTGAAATATGTTATATTTTGGTTCAGTTTTTTTAGAAGGCTACATAAAGGTAAATAAACTTAAAATTAATATTGTGAAATAACAGACTTTTAAAATTAAAAAAAAACTTTGATGTTTGAATCAATTGTACGGACACATTTAAATATAAAATAATAAAAATCGGCCATAAATAATGTACCAATACCTTGTTTTCACGTGGTATTAGTGTTAAGTATAGACTGAAATATAAAGGTCTATTTTTAGTTGATTTTTATTAAAACACACATAACCATGTTCGATCCTAACAGTCATAATATGGGCATCCATAGAATGTAGGTTGTATGTATAATCAATTATGATTTTTACGAAAAATTGATTTCAGCCACTTACTCAACTTATTAAGTTATATAATTAAAAAATAACGGGCGAATTTTCCAGACTCGGGATTCCAATCCGTGATCCATGACACTGAGTGTAAATTTTATCAAAATGAAGTAGGTAATCTGTTATTATTTTTTTGATAGCGTACGTACGCGTGTATATTTAAATGTAGTTTTAATTATGTATAATTGAGACTGGAATACTCAAAAGTTAGTTACTCACTTAAAATGCTCTCTTGTGAGTTGATGTTTTTTTTTATTAAAGGAATTTCAATATATAAGTTTTAAACAATTTTCTTCCAATATGAATGTATTTAAAATAATAAAATTTTAAAATATTATATAAAAAAATAAGCATTATATAAACTTTGATACAATCAGGGAACACAGAATTAATGGGAACTGAAATACCTAACGAATGTGGAGTAACGGGCAACCGGTCTCGAGGCTGGAAGAATATGGGAACATAATATTGCTGGAACGAGTAAGAGAATGTATTCTGTCTCTATCTATACACGTGTAGTATTTAAGCAAGAGCAAGCGGCCACGGTAGATGAACTCAACTCCGACCATAAACCGGTCCTAATGTACCTCGGGGATGCATTAGACCCACTAGCTATCTCACCAGACTCCCAAAGATATAAAGTATCCTGGGAAGACTTTGCCATTTATCTGGAGGAACACCTCACGATTCCATTAGATCTCTCTTCAACACCTAAAATAGATTCCGCAATAGGGGAACTGACAGCCTCTATAAACGAGGCAGTCAAGTCCGCCTCATTCTTGATCAGTCAGACTGATACCCACAGAATGGATATGCCAAAATCCACCAGACTTAAAATCACGGCGAGAAACCGCGCCAGGAAGATCTTCCAAATCTTGGGAGACCAGCCCTCCTTCCTCAAGTTTAAGAAACTAAAGAAGGAAGTTCGTAAACTTAACGCCACACACGCTAGTGAGACCTGGAACACCAAACTCACAGAGTTATTTAAGGGCAGTGATCCCTTCTGGAAACTCTCTAAAGCCCTGAGGATAAAAAAATGTCCTATCACTCCTCTGAAAGCCCATAACAAAATGGTCTTTACGACTGAGGAGAAACTCGAGGTATTTGCGGAAAGCCTCCAAAATCAATTTAGACCCAACGAAATAGACACATCTATAAGGTCCACCAGACGACACCTAAAATCAATTGAAGATAGGGCCAGCGCAATCATACATGATAGAATAGTTCCTCCACCATCTCCGATCACCCCAACCTCCACTCAGGAAGTTGAATATCTAATCACACGACTTAAAAATCGTTCAGCGCCCGGCAATGACGGAGTGAGCAACCTCTCCCTCAAGAATTTACCAGAGAAAGGCATCCTTGCCTTAACAGGGATCTTCAATGCCTGTCTAGAGCTGCAATACTTTCCAGATGTCTGGAAACTTGCTGACATCATCTTCCTGCCAAAACCTGGCAAGGATCACACTCTCCCCAAAAGTCACCGGCCAATCAGCCTCCTCCCTACGATGAGCAAACTCCTAGAAAGACTTATAAATGCCAGACTCCAAATCATTATCCATGAGAAAAAACTCATACCTGACGTTCAGCACGGGTTCAGAGCTGGTCACGCCACGAACCACCAACTGCTACATGTAACAGAATACATAACAGACGGTTTCAATCACCATAAACATACAGTTGGCTTGTTCTTAGATATTGCAAAAGCCTTCGACAAAGTTTGGATCGAAGGACTCATAGTTAAACTCTCTGAGGTCGAAATCGAACAGCCAATCATTAAAATCCTACATTCGTTCATCACCGATAGACACTTCGCAGTCAAACTGTTCGGGAAACGATCCTCAATCAGACCCGCAAGCGCCGGAGTCCCACAAGGCTCCGTACTCGCTCCGTCTCTGTATAACCTCTATACAAGAGACATCCCAATCCCCCTAGACACTCCCTCAGATTCATGCATAATCGCACAATATGCAGACGACACAGCGATCCTCTCCCGATCGATGTGTAAAGACAGAGCTACAGAATTAGTCCAAAGGTCGGCCGACCAGGTTTCCGCCTGGTGCGACAAGTGGCGCATAAAAATAAACGCAGACAAAAGTAACGCCATCTGTTTTACGCGCAACTTTAAAAAGCGTCCTCCAAAACGCAAGCGCAAATTTCCAGACCTGGTAATGCATAAGACTAAAATCCCTTGGACCAATACGGTCAAATATCTTGGTCTAACGCTAGACACCGCACTCAATTTTTCGAAACACATTAGAGATAAGAGACGCCAAGCCGACATAGTCTTAGCCAAGCTCAAACCTATGATAGGACATAGAAGCAAACTCGCCCATCGCAGCAAGTTGCTATTATACACAGCTATCGTTCGCCCCATCATGACCTACGCATGCCCCGTCTGGGCATTCGCAGGCCTAAAATTTATCAACAAACTGCAAATCGTACAGAACAAAACTCTCAGAGCAATCACAAATGCTCCCTGGTTCGTCAGGAACACCACACTCCACAGCGATCTTAACTTGGAAACCCTCCAAACCCACATCCTCAAGCTCACGAAGCAATTCTACAGCTCCATCGACAACCATCCCAACACGACAATCAAAGACTTATTACAGTACGACATACACGCTCACTACCAATTTGACCGACCTAGGAGGGTACTTCTACTAATTCCCCCCTCCCCTAAATAAATAAATAAATAAATATCCTTTTTCTCCTTATATTCTTCTCTTCTTGTATACTCTTTTCTTCTTGTATTTTTGTATTATGATTACAGATCCCTTGCCACTCAACCTAGACCGATCACCACCCAGGATGTCCGAATGACCCAGGAGGGTACTTCTAATAATTCCCCCCTCCCCAAATAAATATCCTCTTTTCCTTACACTTTTTTCTTCTTGTATACTCTTTTTCTTGTATTTTTCCACATATGATTACAAATCCCTTGCCACTCAACCAAGGCCGATCTCCACCCAGGATGACCTGATGACCCACAAACTTATCTTTTTTCTCCCTAAAGATTAAAACCACAGCGGAGGGGTTTTTGGCCGGTTGTGGGCTTGCTCACCTCCGGAGTTTTTCCCCCCTCTGCGGCTCAAATTTTGATGAGCAAACGGGCTAAGACCCGAAGTAACACACGATAAAGATGCGATTATGGATGCCGATCTTGCTTTTTGGCCTTCTCTCAGTCTTCCTGGGAGCACTCACCTGGTGCGAAAGAAGACGACCCCGGCTCTGGATTCGGATTGGACGAACGCCAGACCCCATGACTGAATGCTGTTATCCGCAGAACCGGACAGAAACGAGACGTGGGGTGGGGAGATGTTGGAGGCCTGTGCGGCGGTGGTCATTGTTGTTGTTTGTTCGGTGAAAATACTTCTTTTTAATATACTTACTAGAGATTCCTTCACCCAGATCCCAAACCTGGTCTCGGTCGGTCGCAAAGCCGCCGAAACCGGGTCCTCTCACCCACATTCATGCTTCACTCCAGATAGGCACTACATATGAAGGGGATAGGCGCTAAAAAACCGTCTAGGTGGCCCAAACATATAAAGCACATACCCTAAGTAAGTACTATCTGAATAGTCTTGATAATGGTGTTACAACCGAAATAGCTATCGACAAACCTTTTTTTAAAAACCTGTAGAATTTAATATTAATTATATTTTCATTTCTTGTAAAATGGAATTCTACCAAGTAAATGCTAACTCAATTAATTAATCATTCTAAGCTTGTTCTTCATTCTGACAACTGCTCTCGTTTTATGCACTGACGCTCATTCAATATTGCTATATTTGAAGGATGCAACACACACTATTGCACATATAATAATGTGTGTTTAATTTTCGTAGGACACTCAGTTTTTTCTCAGGACATTTAAAACCCAGCTTCAAAATTAGGTGTATCGGGGTACCTATAGCCAATCTGAATTATATTTATTAATGTGTTCTGTGGATACAATAAATGTTTATAGTAAAATAACTGAGAGAGTGAAATAAAATAAAATAGTTATATATAAATGACTGGTCGATTATTGGTTATAACAATTGCGTTGTTGGTATTTATTTATGCAAATCATTTTTACCAACTTTACGTTTAAAATAAGAATTGGATGAATCTAGTTGAAAACAAAAAAAAACAATTTCCGTCATTATTGATGAATCTTAACAATTAGTTTATACCAAACTAAATTCCCTTAACCTTATATTAGTCGATTAAATTATACATATAAATTTATGCACATTTTTTTAATTTTTAGTTGATAATTCGGTATACCTAGTGGTCTATTGCTACCCCCATCGCATCAGATGTACTCAACTCGGAGCTTCAACTGCAAAAGCGATCACTATCATCAAAGCTATCGCCAACAGGGCCGTTATCGACTGTGGGCCTCGGTTACACGATCCCTGCTGAAGTTCAGCCAGACTTTCTGGAATAAATAAAACAGTAATATTACATTTATTATTATTATTATTTAGCTATTTAAATTTTCAAATAATATTTTCGTGTAGTTAATATTTATGTAAAATACGTCATAATTATATTAAGAACATTATGAAACCATAAAGTGATGGTGTGATTTTATAGAATACAATGAGGTCTCGTACAATAGTATCATAATAATATCTGAAGATAGCGGTTATATTATTGAAAATCATAATTGCTTGTTATGAAAAGATTTAGAATTCACGGATTCTTAATCTATGGGTTGCAACCACGAGGGTTTTCAGTGGAGTCGCCGGCTGAAACAATAAACATAAAAATATTGATTTTGAACAAAATCGCACCACTAATATGACAAGATCCAAACAACAAAATTGACAGTTTGAGTTAGTGTTGGGAAAGTATTTCTCTTATAAATAATTATGCACCAATTTCGTTGAGGTACAAGATGAATTCTTTGAACTGCAAAACGGTTCCTAAGCACGTACCTAAATTATTTCATGAAAAATTTCCGAATCAATTTTCGTATGCTTTGTATTAGTTATATTCATGTGATATGAGTACCATGCTCACATTTCAAGTTTTACTACAATTTTCCTCTACGAGCTCTGTGAGAGTGAATTTTCAACGCTTCTTCGTTTAAAAGTTAAAACAAGAAACAGGTTAAATGTGACAAGACTTTGGCATTAACGAAAATTCAAATGCGAAATTTGAAGGTAAGTTACACTTTCAACCATCACATTAAATACGTCTTCAGTTAAAATGATATTGAATTATATTATACTGGAAAATCTATTTTCAATACATTTTATTTACCCTATCAAAAAGGCTTTTTACAATCTAACCGGGGTCACGGGTCACTCGGCGTCTATAAATGGGGTCACGACTCGAAAAAGGTTGGGAGCATATGTGTGATTTAGATAAATAAAGCGTATTAACATTTCCACCAGTTCAATTATGCCCGGATAAATTCTTTACTAATAAATACTGTATTTATACATTTGATCGAATAAACAAAATTATAACTATAATTATTATTCAACGCTAGTTATTTATATGTTTGCAATTTTATTGTCGAGTCTGCATAGTGCCTAAAAATAATTATGGTAAAGCGAAAACGGAGTACCAAACTTAGATCAATTACCTAGAAGAAAAGATTTAATTGATTCTCCACATTTTGCTATAATTAGATTTTTCTATTATATATATTTAATTATAATATATTGATATATGTATATGGCTGGACAATAATTTTCATGATTTTTTTCTTTCGATCATGTCTGATCCTAATAGAATCATATGGGCCTCCACAGAGTGGAGGTTTGTATTAACAGATTTTCTTTTTTACGAGAAATGGATGTCAGCCACTTGCTCAACCTATTAGGTCCATACCCAGACAGACACAAATTGAAAAACAATATGTGTAATTGTCAGACCCAGGATTCGAACCTGGGATCCACGGCGTGATGATTCATGATTACGTTATCGAAATATTTTAACTTCAAGTTTAATGTAATATGACTATAATGATCGAAGAGATGCGGAAATCGTTACTTATATCTACTTTATATTAATTTATAAGTTGAAAAAAAATAGTACACCATAATGAAATGTATATCTTTTCTAGAAAGTATACAAATTATTTATAATTTGTTCCCAAATATAACCCAAATTAATAGGCATCGTTTTAAAATCTGATATACGTGTACAATAAAAATTTAGATTGTTGTCAATACTAAATGTTCTGTTTATTTTTTAGTGTGAACAAAAAATATCAAATGCATTTTTTTTAAGATACTTGTGAAAGGAGTGATAATTATTTTTTGTTATTAATGTTTGAAGCGGTCGCCATCTGGGATTCAAGACATCACATAGGTCACCTGCCGTTATTTCAAGCATAACTCTCAAAAAGCCACGATTATAGAGTACATAAGGAATATAATATTTTAGGTAGACATTTAATTTCCTTATTTAAAATCCTACAAACTAGAATTAAATTTCATATACCCCAGAATAATTGATGTAAGCAGATTAAATTTGTCATGGTTACTAATTCTTTTAAACATCTGCCCTTACATATATGATTATTACATTGATCAGTTGCTATGCACTTATGGTTAAACTTTCTGATATGTCTGGTGTTAAATTCAATATAATATGTATCCTAAAAACTTATCATCATTATGGAAAATATTCTTGGCTAGCTTTACGAGCATTGATAATCATCTACGAATTGTCCGGAATCATCTTTACGATTTGAAAAAATAAAGTTTTAAAGTTTTACAGCTTAGTTTTATATTATATGGCGACTTTTTTAGTTTTTTACTCTGCGTCCTATTATCATAATGTTTTTATACGAAGTTTATGAATTTATAATATCAGGATTTATTCTCAACGTTAAAAAAAAATGAGATGGAAAGTTATAAGATTTAGAAAGGCTTCAGCAATGTTTCCGAAGCATTGGGTTAACAATGCCACGCAGTGAAACCCCAAAAAAACATCGCCGACGAATATTTTTACCTAAGTTTGTTTTCATTGCTATCGCTGACGTATTTTAAAAAGCTTATTATCTCTGGAAAGCTTAAATTCTTCGCGCTGAAAAGTGGAAAGCTCAGCTTGTATTACAGACCAAAAAGCTTCTTATAATAAATTAACAAGTATTTTTATTCCTTCTGACATCGCTAACATTATCTGGAGGTACTTATAAAATACTTACACAAATAATATACTTACCAATGTTAGTCTTAATATTATATAAGGAAAAACGATCTGTTGTTTATTTTCGAATAATATTATTATATCATGTTTTATAAATATCTTTTAATGTATCGTTGCATAGGGCTTGAATCTAAAAAGATAAATTGATTTTACGTATTTACAATATATTTGTTGAGGAGTTGAAGGATAAGAAAATTCAAGTATCATTAATCAATTGAGTTAAATCCACTTCAAAATTAAATATGGGATTATAAACTCTACATTATATTTACAAGTGCTTCAAAGGGATGAACGTTGCGTTAAAATTAGATACAATGCTACAAAAACATTAACAAAATTGTATACACGGAGTGGAAATTAGGTCAATTTTACATTTATAGTGTATAACGAGTAATAAAGCTTTTTCATAATTTATAAAGATGTGACAACAGATTCTAGCTCATTTTAATGTAGAATACATCGAACAAACGTGCCGTTGTTATTTTTTATTAGACATTAAAAATTATTTTGTCTAAGCGGGATTTGAATCTGCACCCATCGAAATAACTGAATTTGTGAGAACACCTCAGATGACTAGGTGCTAATTGATTTTGCCGTAATTAGTATGATAAAGATAGCTTAATAGTAAAAATCCAATACATTTTACAAATATTTTCACTACTTTATTCAATAACAAATTTTATATCCTGAAAGTTTAAAAAAAAAAGAGTTTTTTGTTAAATAAAAATATTTTAATCAACCCTCAGTGCATGTTTCCATTATTTTTCATTAATATTGTATCTGGTACTTATATAATTGATAAACTGTATTAGCCGATGACAAAAATAGAGGGTATGAAAATTTTATGTCACACAATAATTATTACTATTGTTTTTATACTTTTTCTTAATTTGTTTAATTAATGAAAATTTGTGGAAGTGTTATTGTTTTTTATGGACTCCGTATATAGCATCCAAACCGGATAACTGTATAACCGCGAATTTTTAAACTAACCGAAAACTGGGTAATTTTACGGGGGTAACTAATCGAATTGTTGGTAGGTATTAGTACGAACTAAAAAATATAATGATACACAAAGACACTACATAGCGCGTTATGACAACAAATAAAATATTACCCACTGTTTTCCCACAATTTGTTTACTACCCCGCAATAAACTGATAATCTTTATTTGCTGGGAGCCAATCAACTAATAACGAATAAAACCCTTTTAAATTCAAAAGAAATGTCCCCAAATCCCAACTATTTAGCTAAGTTTACATCCCATGTACAGTTGCTTTCTCAAAAAATAAGCCTTCGGAGAAAATACATAATATAATAGCCAGGTAGGTATTATTTTAACTGAAATCAAATTGAATGTATAAATATTTAAACATGCATCATATTTTTTAATCTTAAGAATTTAATCGGTTAACCCGTTAGTTATTCGTAAAAACCGCTAACCGGTAGTATTCCCCCCTCGGCTAATTAAATGTCATATCCGTATTAACTTTTTGTGTATAAACATTTTTTGTTATCTAAAATTAATTGAAAGAACACATTGCATACTTATGTGATCAAGGGAAAACACTATTAATAATAGTATTACTTACCATTAAGCACATGTACCAAAACCGTGTACTTGTGTCTCGGGGGTGCCCCGGGTAATGTGCAAGTATAATTCCCTGCGTCGATCGGAGACAATCTGGCCACCTGCAAAGTACTGTCCCCTCCTCCACCCCGCAAAGCTTCCGTCTTGACAGCGACGCCTCCCCTGAGGGCGTCTCGGTGCAGCGGGAGGGTGCCATGCAACCACCATACTGCACCTGGAGCCCTGGCACCTCGAACTGAGCAACGCAGCACCAGGGTAGATCCTGCCTCATAGTACTGCTCGCGTTGAGGCAGACCAACATCGTCTACGATGGATACTTGGAGAGCTATAGAAAAAAATAATACATTTTAAGTCAATGTAGGAACTATTTCAAACTTTTACAGTTTTGGGTATAGAGAGGGTTGGCGAATGGTGGACGTAGGCTGTTAAGATCCGACATAAATTGTACACATTAAACTTTGTTAACCATTCGTATTTATTTTTATTGAACTAAAACAACAATTTACAGATGGTAATAGTTAGTTTTTAAAATCAATTCATGGTATGAAAACAAAATACGTACGACTGACAAAGTTTAGTGTGCATTTAGCTCAAAGAAAGGACAATCGTTTGACAAATTTAGGGAGGTACAAAATATCCACAAGGTAGACCTAGAGAGTGCTGGATAGATTAAGTGATAAAGTTCTGCAGAAGTATGTCGCAACGCAACGCACAGGACTGAGAGAAGTGGAATCAGCTTGGAGAAGCCTTCATCCAGCAGTGGATAAATTCAAGCTGATGATGATTTATGTCGGATCTCAAAAGCCTACTTCCACCCATCGCAACTGATAGAGGGTGTATCTATTTTGTATCGTTCAAGTATGAAAAAATCTTATATCGAAAATTCAATCTCTTTTCATTATTAGAAAATATACTACTTTGATGAATGTTTACCGGTTGATTTTGATATTGATTTTTGACAATGAAAGTATTTAAATCGAAGAAAAGATTTTTATAATTTACAAAATATCTGTAATATTGAATAATCACTTTATTGGTTTTACATATAGGGTGTATTTTGCTGTAGGACATGTTACAAAAATTATTAATTATAAGTTATTGAGAAAATTATTTGTAAATGTTTTACTTATATAACATTTTATAATATGTACTATTTTTAATAAGTATACATATAAAAGAAAAATAAGACTTTACTATTTACTTCAAAATATTTTTCAAAAATGGATACGACCGATTTTGATTCTAGAGCCCCTACATTATTATCAACATATTTTCGTATTATGTAAATTTTTAAATTTCTTTAAAAATTTCGTTTCCGTTTATGTATTTATTATTTTGAATATAAAAGCATCAAGAAGGACAACAATAGCATAATATAATAATTATTTTACAATCATGATATTCCGAATTTTAATTATTTTATTTAAATAGGTAGTCTTTTTATCTGAAAAAGAAATATATCTCGGCACATTTTTCGTAGAATTTACTTATTCCTTCTAAAGCTTTAAAAGCTTTTAAAAAAAAATCATTCTCCTTTAGAAAATGAAAAAAAAAATCATAAAATTTTTTGATTAAAAAAACGCCAAAGATCAAGTCGGCAATAAAAACAGACTGTTATAGTTAGAGAGAAAGAATCTGACGGGTCTTAACCCCACATTAATTCAGTTGAACTGTATTTTTTTGCTACTGGATTAAAATTTAGATATCGTGTCGCTCACTATATCAGGCAGTTAACCCTTGCTATGGATCAGTCATAATAATAAAATTACCTCCGTTAAGTTGGTAGGTATTGATATTATTCATAGTCGTAAAATGGCTCCGGGATGTTGATCGATTTAACTAGAACGTAGTCATAATAATCCAGCGAGTAGACATTAACTGGGCTACGTGACAAGACTGCCAACATGATGCGGAAACAGTGCTTCGGATTTGCTAATAATTCAGACGCTCAAGAATCGTGATGGGATTTATTTTCAAAGTAAGCCTTGAATCAATATAAATGAATGCTATTTCACCATTATTAGTGCGATAATATAAAGGCAACAACATTGCTTCTCCGACTCTTCTTCGCTTCTCGATCTTAACTCTTTAGTGACAGACCCGATTGCTCACGTTAGTGTCACCCGTGCCCATATGGCCACGCAATTATTGTAGTCCAGTTTACTTTGCCTAATTGTTATTTCAAAATAATAATTTGGTTTGTACACGTTAGTCAGTTGAAATAAGTAGGTACACTGCTTCAATTGTTCGTCATTTGAATGATCTAGCTGACATAATAAAATTAATATCAAGTGTCAAAGTGGCCATTCGTTTTATAATCACAAAAAGATGGACTTATGTTAAAGGTAAGCATGTTTTTCTGATTATATTGTTTCAAAGAATAATATTTCTGTCATTGAATGAATTACAAACGTGAGCAGTTTCATTATATGTAATTAGAAATGGAATTATTTTTGTTTATGTGGTGTTATTGTATAATGAATTAATGCGTGTCCATATGGACACGCGTGCCACTTAACACTACAAATTTAAATTATCATTTGTTATCACTATATTTTTTATAAAATATATTATTATTCTCTATTTTTCAAATTATTTAGTTTCTGGGATATGTCCAAGATTGAAGAAAGAGAAATGCTGGTAAATAATGCATTGGATGCACTTTATGAAGCTAGTGATAATGAGAATGTCGACGAATATAATATTATTATTTATCTCACCACTGACCAGATCCTGCGGTTTAACAGATCAGGATGGTGGTGGAACAATCGATGATTTAAATCATAGTCAATTAAAAGCAGATCCACAAGTGAAATCTAGAAATGCAAGAACATAAATAGACCAATCTGATATTTTATACTGCAACTGGAGATTCTACACGCAATTACACCTAGCTGCACAAAATATCAATTTTACGGGGAAAATGTCGAAAATAATAACGCTGGTGGATCTTGATAGGATGGATATTCAAAACTATTTACATCAAAAACAATGGTTCTAGCAGATATACGATTTAATGGATTAAATTATGTTATTCAAAAAAATAGAAAAAAGCGACGCTGTGACTGATTTTTTTGAAAGAAAAAAAAACATCTGAAATCAGAACGCAGTGAAGTAAATGCAATATTAGCTTGTGTGTAATGTGTATTGAAAACTATCATAATTTATAATAATTCTACTAATAAACCATACAATCCAAAATAAATATATTGATAACATAAATGTCACGCGTGTCCATATGGACACGGCTATTATCTCAAAACTTAAAAACGTATTATGTGCTTCATCAAAAATTTTGGATTATCTTTGGGTACTACTTTATGACTGCATTTAACAAATAGGTTATATTAATTCACGCACATTAAGGTCCGCAAATAACGTCTATTTATAAAAAATACTTATGCCAAAAATTCCAATAAAATCGTCATTCATCAAAAATGTCTAGTCAGTAATAAAAACGAAACGGAAAAACCAACAATGGATGTTGATGCAACACATTGTTTCTTCTAGATAATACTAATACCCAAAATATACAATACGTGTGCCGCATAGATATTAAATCTTGAGTATATTTTTTTTTATTACACGAGTTTTCGAGAAAATTGTGACTTATTTTAATTTTGTGTTTATTTTCCAGTGGCGAAGTAAAAGAAATAGAAAAGCGTTATAACTATTCTATTAAATATACAACTGCAGATTTCCACCTTCTATGACCACCTTCGTGCTGAAAGTATTGATTTCTTTTTCTAATGCAAGTGTGGTAGAGTTTTTAATAATATTTTTCAAATTAACTGTAAAGTTTTCGATCACTTTAACCAAATATTTTGATATAAGAATACCTATTACCACATTCACAGAATTGCTCTGTTTGCGTAATTACCCCATCATATTTTAACTAGTTCCAATGATTTAATTTTTAAATGAATCAAAAAACAAAATAGCTACCTACTACTTAATAATAATATAATAAAAATAATAAAATAGTTAATTTGCATTGATAAAGTCAGTATAAAATATTAAATTTAATCTCCGCAATATTTATAGACCAAAATTTCTTTTTCGGTAGCTTTTAAAAAACCTCCGATCTAAACTAAAAATTAAAAAATAATCAAATCAAAATCAAAAATATATATTTATATACCTACATATTATAATATATCAAAACAATCATATTGTTCCATACAAATAAGTGCATTGTCACAGATTTTTCCAGTGAATATAAAACAGATATTGTTAAATGTTTTACGAATGTAATATAATCACCATATCTCTCGCAGTTCTCTATTTCCCAAAATATATGTATTATCCACGCTCGGACTATATCGGAAACTGCTTATTGGAGAGCGTCCGTGCGTTTATGGAACATTCTGTACCAAACTTGTATGAGAAATACCATTACCAGTTACTTACACTTGCTAAACTACTAATTGGCTATCACATCACTAATAATTTTGAGAAATGTTAAATTTAATTACACGTTGTTGATTGGGTTACAACTTACTTTAACAATGAGCTAAATTTTAGATTGAATAATAAAATTTCTGGTAGGTACTTTGATTACTTGGTTGCGCAAACTCTATTACGAAATATGTTATACTGGGTACCCACTAATATGCCAGAGCAGGGGTGGTGAACGTACCGTCCGACGTGCCAATAAATCAGAAATAAATATTACCGTCAAGGTTAGAGTGGCCAAAGAAATAAATTACAATTTACGAATTACGAATAAACTCGATTTATCCGGGTCGTGTTAACCGGGCGGGAGAAAAAGGGGAAAAAAGCTTTTATCATAATCGTCGTTTTCGCACTTCTAACGATTAAATTTAATACGTAATTTATAGACAATATTATATCTAATTACATTTTGTATCTGTTGTAACCCGGCTAAAAATGCTAAGTTATTATTGCATTGTTACAAATGAGTCATTTTCTATCGGTGCAATTATACTCTCTAAATAAGTCGCCAAGAGTTATAACTCACATTTTGCAATTTTGCCATTTTTGAGTTAAATATATTAAGTGATTATAAAGAAAATACTTAGGTGTCAAAAATCACTTTAAACTATGTGAAAATTGTTGACAAAGTTGACTGTGTCATAAGTCACATTTTTCAATCTAACCTAACCTAACGTAACTAACCAGGGAGTTATATTTATAATAATGTGCTGTATGTCTGCAGCTTCAGTAGTATTATAAGTATATATTTTTAAAACAATGTAAATCGACTCACTCACTTATTAATATTGAAGGGAGTTCAATACTGTTCTCATAATTACAAAAAAACAGTGCTCTGGTGGTTTTTGCGATTATCTCAAAACTCGATTTTTTAGTTACCCTAGTTATGACTCTAGGCAACTCAAATGGTCAACACGTGTAGTAGAATTGGGTAAGAATATTATCATAATTTCTTAATTTTTAATTTTTCTATTTTGTACGCTCCCTATCCTTTCGCGGTGCATCTGCAATGCTCTTCACAGTCGAGAAGGCGGACATCAGAGACTTGCGCCGCCTCCAAATCTTAATGGTGAAAATAATTATCCTTGAGGAAGCGGACAATACGTATTACGAATACGGCATCAAAGATTTGCATATATATATGTTCCTAATTAATGTTCAACGGCAATTAGAAATAACCCCATTGACTCCTGACAACTACACCACTATATTTTTGACTAACCACGATAATCTTTCTACAACGCTCTATGATCTTAAACTTGTTACCAACGAACATGTCTATGTGACGGAGAAATGCAAAATTTAAACTACATCGTCTAGAACAGTACTGAACAGTAATGTATATAAAAAGGAGAGAGATGCTCAAGTCATTCTAACCACATGTTGAACCCTTTAAGTCATCCGACCTAATCGCCGCAAAGACCGTTTTTTTACGTTCCCTACGTTTTTTAATGTAATGTGGTTTATCACGGATATAAAGATCTCCTCACATAGAATGTTGGTCAGTTTTAAATTAGATTTGTTTTATATTATTTTTATTAGTTCTCCGTGTTCATTTCTACATTTTATTAAAGTAGTCAATTTAAGCTCAATCAAAGCACACTTTAGTGCGCGAAAGTGTTATTCTTGTGTAACATGGTTTCCCATCACATGGGCCGGCCGGTCCGAAATTTTTTTAATGCAAAGCCATGGACGAGTGTTGGTAGACCCAAATTGCTGATGCTAGATGGCGTTGCCCAGAATGCATAAGCGATTAGAATTCTGAATCAGAGAAAAATTTTGGAGGATAACTTGTAGAGGTCAGGGCTCACCCCAGGTGGTTGAATAATTATAATGTATAAAAAGCAACTTTCAAAATTGCAAAAAATAATATAAGGCTTTTCTTTAAAGATGCATGTTGAAGGAGAGAATTGAAATTTAATCTAATAGTTGTAATATGTGTAAAAATGGATTATAAATATGTGAATAAAAAAAGAGAGATTGGACTATTTGTAAGTTAAGAATAGAGCATGAGTGAGATGTAAGCGTAAAGGTAAAATAGGATGATTAAATTATTCAGGGCATGAGATCGCGCTGACAATTGTATGTGATTATCAGAGAACTAGCATCTATAGAATATAATAAAAAAAGGAATTTAAATAGACTAAGAAAACTATGTATAAACAATACTTGTAAGTGTGTGATAAAATTGATAGATAATAAGGGCGCAAAGTGCCTTCTTAGTGTGTAAATAACGAAATACCATTAAATAAAGAAAACACTAGATTAAGAGTTAACAATAATTGTTTATTATGGGCTAAAAAACATTGAATTTATTTTAACAAGTATAATAATTATAGAGACATGAAATTACGGATACTTGAGACTTTTTTTATGCGAAAACATTATAATAAAAGATAAAAAGGTACTCTTCTGCTGGACGCTCGTTCATTTGAAGTTAATGACACTGATTTTGGAAATTAATGTTAATAAAAGTTCAATAAAAGTGAAAGAAAAACTGATTTTTATGTGACTGGCGTCCGACCGGCCATGAACAAAAAGTAGATTTAGTTGAAAGATCCATCCAGTTTAGACGTCAGGGTAAAAGTGATCGAGATCGATAAAGGTGCAACCCTCCTGCCCGCCAAAGTACAAGTAGGATCTCGTCCTGCCACAGGGTGGGGGTTTGTGTGAAAGACCAACAATCTTGCATCCTCTTCTATTGGTCAGAATTTACCTACTTTGAGTATAGGTATGACTGGATGTCTACAACGTGACATAGTACCTACACTGTTTTCTCTATTTGCACATTTGCAATAAATTGGTTAATAAAACAACCATGCAAAAGCAGGTTCTGTTTAGATTTTCTAAGCTCAATGTTCTTGGAAAAGCTCCACCATTATATAGGAGAGCTTAAAGCATATAACAAATAATAGATGAAAAACGCAATAGGGTATTTGCATAAATGTGTCCGAATATATTTTACATAATAATATGTATGATCGCATTTTGCAATCTGCAACAGTCATATTTGATGCAGTTAGTTGCACTGGGAAAGTGGACAAGACTCTAGTTGTAGGTAGTACATACTCCAGAATACAAAACAACTAGGTGATATAAAAATAATCGTCACATAAACACTAATATAATGAATACATACAATATTAATAAAATTATTATAAAACTTAGATTGCAAATACGTATAGTTAAATACCTTATATTATATCTAATTACTTAAATTCTGACATTTTGTTCAGTTCAACGATATTGAATATAGCTTTTTTTATTTAGTAGTTAGGTATATTTGATAACATTTCTAATTAGCTTATTTTATTAAATTTCCAATATGATACTTAGTTCCTTAGTTTATTACTAATGACAATTAAATTCGCATTTTAATATTGAGCATCGAATACACTCTTTTACATGCCCTATTACTTATGTAATAAGTTTTTTTTTAGTTCTTTTATTCTATTACTTTGTGATATAAATTGTATTCATTGTCCATGTACATTTACTGTAACTTAGTGAGTACGTATAGTGCCTGAACATGCTGAAAGACGAAACGCGGGTCGAAAAAAACTATACAAATGAAAAAGTGCAAAACTTAAAACCAATAGAATGTAAACAAAAATACATCATCCATAACAATAATGTTTTTGGAACAATAATAACAATGGTAATTGAATTTTTATCTTGTCAACGGTTTTGAGCTACAAACACATCATAATGTCGTTCTACAATAACATTTTTTTTCTTTTTCAATTAGAATTTAGCAGTCGATGCGTCCTTATATAATATTTACAATATTTTACGTCGGAAAAACTGGAAAAAATATTGTATCTATCACTTATGATAATTTAAGTCGTGCTTATTTTAGTAAAATAAATTGTAAGTAGTACTTACCGTATTATACGGCGACATACAATTTTATAAATATATACAACTAAATAAACATGAATTTTATAAATTCATGTTTATTTAGTTGTTTTGCTTTTTACAGAGTCACCACTGCCTCCAGGTGCTGATTAAAATATGATAATGGAACTTTTTGACATTATTTGTGACGATGATGAGACTATTGCCAGCGATGCTGATACAAACAGACTACATTCTCTCGAAAAGATTAATAGTAAAAGAAATTGGATAGATTATATAGAGCTTTTACCATAAACTATGAGATTTATAATGTTTTATTATCATTTTGTTTTAAAAAAAAACTCAATTTTAATAGTTAAGGTTTCGGGTGATCGAAATAAAAGTGAGAATATATTGATAAATTAGCGATAAATGAAAAACAACGCAGAGTTTTTACTGAAACTCAGTTGTGGCGAAGTTTTACCATTAAATATCATCAGACGAAATATCAAAATTAAAATAACATGGAGCTGGTTAAAGTCTGTAAAAAAGTTTCTAGCTACATTCTATATGTGTGACCAATTCGTATTCACAGCTTTGGACAAGGTGGATAATGAAACTGGCGTTTTAACACCTGATCAACAAAGTCAACACAAAAATTACAATGTTGTATTAACTGATGATATGAAAACCAGTGTTTCCGACCATGTTAAGTCCATCCAACCGGTCGAATCAGATTATGTTCGACAGCGATCAAGCAAACTTTACTTAGATGGTAACCTAAATTTTAACCCTTTGTTTAAACTATATAATGAATGGTATGAACCCATAATATAGACACATAAAGCTCAAACAGAAAGGCAGTATCAATTATTATTCATAATCAATGAAAATTTTAAATTGTGTTGTGTCACTATGTCACTAAGAACCAGTGTGACCAATGTCAGATTTTCAAAAACTTACAAATACGAGTAGCATTCACGGAGCAACTCCCAGTGTATGGCAAGAAATTTGCTCGTCAGTTAAGATTATTTGATAAACATGATGTTCAATCATCACACGAATTTTGACTTCCAAAAAAATTTGAATGCCCTTCACGGAAATTTGAGTATATTTTATTATAAACGTAAATTATCAGTTTTCAATTTCACAGTTTTTCAATTTACACAAAATGTGGCTACATGATACATATGGCAGGAAACTGGAGGCAAACGAGGTGCAAATGAAAACTCAAGTTGCTTACTTAATTTTGTAACCAAATATTGTGCTCAATAAGCAAAAAAATTCAGGTTTTGCTCTAACAATATAGGCCAGAACAGAAATCGCATTGTTTATGACTATAACATGACTGTATTTGGTCCATTAATACAATGCTAATGTAAAGCACACATTTTTGGAAAGGGGACATACGCAAAATGAAGAGGACTGCGTTCAAGCTCTGATTGAAAGATGTTCGAAAAACAAACAAATTTTTGCACCTCCAGAATGGCACTGTCTAGTTGGATGGACAAAACAAGAAGAAAAACCTGAGGATGTGGTAGAGATCAATCACGTAGACATGTTTGATTTCAGAGCTCTATTAAAATATCATATATAATGGACTAATACAAATTAATATAAATCACAATGATCTATTTAAGATTAATTACAAGTGCGACTTGTCCAGCACTGTCTACTCGACCATGGTCGTGAAAAGCAACACATAGCGCACGCAAGGAAAAACTTCATTTTCGGTAAAAATTCTTTATTCACAAATATTGCCAATTCCAAAAGCTAAGACAAATGATTTACTGAATATGTGTAACAGTGGAATCATTCCTGAGCGTTATCTTGAGTTTTTCAGTAATTTTATACTTACCACTGAAATTCCACCAGCAGTTTCTGAGGAAGATTGAATTTATTATTTGTGAATACGAACATCTATAGCAAACTGTGTTTTTGTAGGATGAAAATAAAAGCAGCTTAATAATTAATATGTCAGTGTAAAAAATCTCTTTTCGGTTGTATGTCTTAAATTTTGCATGCTTCTTTTATCGCATCATATAATTGAAAATTAATTCCAAACTAAAAATAAAGTTGCAAAATGATTCAGTTTCACGTATATTCTAACCTGAAGCCTTCCACCTAGTCACCCATTGTTATTCCCCTGTCTGATTTTACATTGATATTTGATATATTATTTAACCAAAAACGTTGGTTTTAAGTGATTGTAATTTTTCTTTTTTGCTTTTGATTTTATTTCAATATTTACATACTTCCTTGAATTGGATTTTTGATTGAAATAATTTCTTCTCTGTTTTTTTCTGTATGTTTAATTTTTATCATGTCATGAAAGTCTTAAATTTATTTAATATTTTATTAAATGACAATAAAAGCAATTTTATATAGTATTTTTCCCAACCTACCTATCTGACGACTCATACCATAACTTTGAATTATTGTTATTACCAAATTATGATTTTAAATACGCAAAAAATCCTAGGTGAAGAATTGTACTTAGCATATACAATGTATTTCACCAAAACCATGACGACGTAAATTATAATAAGTATCACATACAACTAAATGCATGTAAAAGGTTCCGCCGTAAACTATTATATGTGCTTTATACAATATTTCGAACAAATTCGTTTCCGCATTATAATGTTGTAACTGCATTTTCTGATAAACCACAAAAAATATTAGATATCCTTTAATGCAAAACAAATTTATTTATAATTGACAATAGACATCCCAAATTTGGTGCAAAACATTCAAAAGGTCGACTTACACCAAGCGTTTGTGTCTTTAAACCGCTCTCCTGTAAAGTTGCGATTTTGAAGTTACAACACTATACGTAGGAGGTATCGAAATATGTATCTGAAAACGTTCAAAAGATTTTAATTTTTTTTTAATTTAAAGATAAACTTACAATTGTAAAAAAATGTAATAAATTGTGAATTCGTTGCAACGTCAAATCTTATTATTACATTATATTTTATGGTCATATTTATTATTAAAATTTTATTTATTAAGTTTTCAATCTTTCGTCGTTTAGATTTTTGACAGAAATTAATTAATTAATACAGTTGAAATTGTAAATTATCAAAAAAAAAATCTCAAATTGCAAGCTTCGTATTTTTCCGCTAGGTTCTCTGCTGGCATGCCTCTCCTTCTTAATACTCGATAATAACACACATTTTTTTCTCTATTTTTTATTCTATATTATGTTAAATATTCACAAATACCACCGTAAAACTTTAGACTATTGTAGATTTAATCTATAATTATTGTGGACGACATATTATATAAATAAAATTAATAAGATCTTGGTAGGTATGATGTAAAAACACTGGCTATTCAATGATTGAATGTTTGCTTTTTTTATTACTTACTTAGGTACAAGCTCTTTCTTGTTATAATAATAATTTCCAGTTAACACGATATGATAATAAAATCAATGATTGGTATGGTAAAATAATACTATATAAATTTGATACAAACACAATAAAACTCGTAACAACTACTATCAACATCTTTAAATTCACTGGAGAGTAATATGATATTATATCACAAATAAAAACTATGTGGTTTTATGTAATATATGAAATATGTCCTAGTAAAAATGGCGTTCGTAAATTTCTAAAATGGTGAAATACTAACATTACATCACGATATTCGTTCGTAAGAGGAGGATATTCGCCTCCACAGAGTGGAGGTTATATTAACAAATTTTTGTTTTTACGAACCCAACCTATTACCGTTGTTAATAGCTTGATCTGTTAATAGCTAATCTTGAGTGTAGTATTTTTATTGTTATAAAGAATAATGATCTATTATTAGGTTTTGACGATTTATTATAATAATATGCTATGGAGTGTATTGTTATTAATAAGATAACGTTTTTACTAATTAGGTTTTTTACTGACACTTCAACTATTCATAATTTGTTTATTGTATTTTTTGTGACCTCTGACTAAATAGGTAGGTAATGGAGTTTTTTTTCCTAATTTATTGTATTGATTTACTATATAATGTAAAGTTAAGAGTGTTCGTTGTCAGTGTGTGTTTACCTTTGGTGAATATACACGACGCCTGAAGATGCCGAAAGGCAAAACCCGGGTCGCAAAAAACTACTTAAATGGAATAGTACAGAGCTTGAATCCATAATACCAAGTACCTTCGGTCGATACCAACTTATTAAGTCCATACTCTGGCCCCAAACACACATTTAATAATTCTAATATATATTATAAATATTCCACCAACACTTCAACATGACATTATAACCCAACAAATTACCGCATGGCTATCATGGGTATAACATTATAAGAATTTACATTACGTATATTATTATATGCCATTAAGCTTTCAAATTGTTTATCGGCTAACTCGAGATAACTCGTCAAACCATATATGTCGCATCAGGCCATAGACGAGTTAACTCGTGCGTTCTTGTAAACGTCATAACTACTGAATAAACTATTTGTATATATTTTCTAAACAATATTTATTATTTTAGTGTGAAAATATTCACGACAAACTCTTGATTTTATAAGTTTTCACAAATACTTATCATTCTATTCCTATTTCATATTTTAAAGACATTTATTTTATTCAAAAAATAGCCTGCCTAAAATGTCCTACCTAGTAAAAGGACAGAAAATGTTGTGTAAGAGTTATTAAATGACTGCATAAATGCGATAAACACAACTGAATAATTAACATTGATAACAATAATTGATTAAGTTTTGTTAGGTATATAGTAATTGGGTTATGTATTTATAATAAGTATAAAGTAATCATTTAAAAAGTATGCTCTTTTTATTATATATACCTAATAATATGTTTTATTATATTATGGGAATCAACATAAAATAATAGTATGTAGATAACATATAATATATTACTATGATGCATACTCTGAAAAATACAAAGTTTGCAATTTGAGATATTTTTTGATTTATTACAATTTATAGTTTTTTAATCAATAAACACGTTAAAAAGAAAGATATTTTTTATTTAAACACAAAAATTATCTTACAATTTAGGAAACGTTATACTATGCGAATTCATTCAAGAATTCAAGGGGATTATTATAACATAATATTTTGTATCCAAGTAATTTTTAAAATTTAGTTTTTTAAGTTTTTTTTACGTCGATACTGAAAATATTTTTGACTAATTCATAGTGGTTTGCTTCTTATTTCGGTACTTTGCGTACTTCCTCTTTTCCAATTTATGTACATAAATTTTCAAGAACCCTAGGCCATGGTAATTAATAAATTATTGTCCACAACATTATTTTATAAAAAGGAAAATAATATATTTGTAGTGTCTTCGTATTTTCTAGATGACAGCATTTTCATTTAACTAAGAGAAAGCATTTCAACTTAAAAATAATTGTCTAGTTAAAAAATAATAATAATTCAGATAAAACAACCTTTCAGTGGCACAATAGGTAACTTTAATGAAAATGTTTTACATGACATTACAATATAGATATAGTATAAATATAATTATTGTCTTTTTGTAGGTTATAGAATTAGTAGAACTAACTGACGTTGACAGTGGAAAAGTTGTTATATATTATGATATATTATTTGTGTTTTAAAATTATATATATATATATATATTATATAGGAATATGCGTGGCAGCAAAAAACTGGGGACTGAGAAGTGTGGATGAAATAAGGGGAAGCTTTCATCTAGCGGTGGATCAACTCCGGCTATTTTTTTTTAAATACTTGTAACTCAGCATAAGTGTAAACGGCTTTGGACAGATCTGGATAAAGGCAGATACTGGAGGAGGCTAAGACATACACAGGGTTATTAGCGCCAAGATGCCAGAAGAAGATGAAAAGGGATTTTACGTTAAACGCATTTTTTAAATAAAATAAATAGGTACTTAAGTTCATTAAAATTGTTCTCTTTACATTTGAGAAAGCTTTATCAAAATACATTGACAATTTTTTTTTAAAAATAAGGATAAAAATACTGTTTAATAAACGCTTATTTAATAGCGTTTGTTTTATTAATTAATTATTTAAAAAACCTTGTTTTTAAGATAGCTACGAAAAGCATATTATTTTAGATTGAATTTATCTAAAAATATATTAAAAAATTGAAATGTATATTGTGAAATACCCGGTAGCAAAGCCACTCGTTGTAAAACTTCAAAGGCTCTTGTAGCGAATGCCATTTCCAGATACATTTTTATGTACAAATATAATATTTAAATTTGTGCATACCATGCAATGATTCCAACCGGTTTGCTTAAACTATACCTAAATTAACTATGTTTCGAATAAGTTTTCAATTTGAAACATAAAAGTAAAAAAAGTAAAAGTTATTACTTTCCACATTTTATAAGAATCTTTTTGCAAAAAATATGAAAACTTATGAATTCAGATAAACATGAACGTACCCGGTGACGGGAATTCTTAGATGAAACGGTTGCAATCTTTCGAGAATATTCTCGAATCAGGGATTTAGAAACATTTATTTTTATATGAATCAAAAAGGTCGATGCTAAATTTAAATGAAAAATATTAGGTAATCATTCAAAATTGTTTAATATTAATTCCGCATTTGGCTGACCGGCTTTTCACTGTTATTTAATCTATCTATATAGTATTTTAATTGCATCCTTCATCTATGTTAACGAAAAAATATACATTAGTAGGTAGTAGGGATTCCAATCCCGGGATCCCGAGCTATTTTCAATACCTATGAATCCCGGGATTGATAAACATAATCCCGAAACTTTCGGGATTGATTTTTTTATCAATTTTTATGGAAAATAAAATAAAAACGAAAATATTACATAAAAAATACTTTTAATAACAAATAACTACATTAGAAATAAACTGAGTTAGAATGAAGTCTGATTTATACCCATGTGTAAGTTGCCGATTCATTTTATTTTTTCACATAAATTAATAAAAATGAGAAAGATTGGAAAAAAACAATGCTTAGCACTATTAACAAAGTAATTCCACCATGATCTCATACGTTTTACGGCAGTTTCATATTTGGCTGACTAATTAGATTTATGAAACGGAAAGGCCATAAGTACACCATGATTCTTTGCTTTACTATTTTAAATCTCGCTAACCCATTCATTAAGTCTTTACTATCAGAAACAGCAATCTCATATTAAATTCACATTATTATTTATATTACAATATTATTCACTCAATTAAACTTATGTATTTCCAAGATTGACCATATACAATAATAACAATAAATGTCTTAAATAGTATAAATTATACTAGATTTATTTTTGACCGATTTTATCAATGTTATTTGTAAATATAAAGATTTTATATTAACAATGAAAAAAAAATGCCAATCCCGGGACCAGTCCCGTGATCCCGGGATTGTGAAATTGTAATCCCGGGATCAGAATTTTGGCTCGGGATTGGATTCCCTACTAGGTAGGTACTCCAACATATTATGTAATATAATATAATATTATATATACAAAATTTCCATTGTCTTTACATTCTGACATGGATCTTGGTCGCCTCCCGAATATGTTTATTAAATTTTTTTGAGGAAAACGTATCTTATTATAACACATAACTAAAAACCATCAAATAAAATTGTACACGTAGGATCAATTCAATTCAATATCAATTCTTCTCTCATTTAATGTAAGTTCACCAACTTGTCATTTTTCAATCATCACATTTATTTTTATGCATCTTTCATTTTGATTAGTTCTACTCTGATTATTGGTTTTCGTGTCATCTTTTTTGAAAGTTGAAAACTATTTTTTTATCTTTTCAATTTATAGATTCTTATTGTTTGTATAATATATATATATATATATATATTATTTTTCATAGTAATTGTATTAATTTCATACAAAAAAAATCCCTTTTAATATCCACACCGGACAGTGGCTTGACATTCGGATATTAAGGTAATGATAAAAATGTACTATTTAGATGGCGACTACCTAGAAAATTTCTCATGATGCCGAGGAAGAAGTGGAATCCATGGATTAGCGGTAACTCCCAACATGAACCCTGGGTTGCTGCGCAATTTGTCTGGCGCCACACAAGAATTTTGAAAAGCTCTCCCAAAGGGTAAGTATATCTTGAAACCTTTCTGGTTATAGGCTAAAAATAAGGTTTAATATGGCATTCATTTAAGCAATTCAATTCAATTCAATTCATTTATTTTACATATTGTGGACATTACAAATTATAAGTTTAAGACGTTCACAACATGACATTTAGAAACAACGAGATACTATTAAAACAATATTAGGTACATAACAAAAGAGATAGATCAGTATTAAGTTATTCTACAGTATAAATGTGTAAATACAAAAAAAATATATAGGTACAAGGAAGTACACCGGATGAGTTAAGCAGACCCTATTTTAATAATTTATAAAATAACGTCCACATATACTCATCCTCACGTAGATGGAATATATCAACATCCGAAGCGATTTGGTTAAACAGAGTAATGGCCCTACCAATCGGCATCACCAATGGCAGGTTAGTTCTGCTCCTCGGGAGAACAAACAACTGATGCTCCCGATTTCTAAGATAGTTATCAGGAACACACAAGTCAATACTACCAAGAATGGCAGAGTTCTCATTCACACCACGTATAAGTCGAAAAAAATACGTGGCCAAATATTGATATCTTCTAGTACTTAAACTACAGTATGTAAGCATACCTAAGAGAAAGTCAGTTGGATAAAGCCACGGATAGTATCCATATAAACTCAAATAAAGGAGTCTCAAAAATTTCTTTTGAACTCGCTCCACCATAAGGTCATATTTCAACTGATGCGGGGCCCAAACAATCGACCCACTCTCAAGCCGGCTTCTCACTAAGGAATTATAAAGAATTTTTAATACATACATTTAACATCTGAAAAGATCCGGGAAGTACGCAAGACGAAGCCCAACATTTGTAGCGCCTTTTTACAAATGATAGCAATATGACCACTAAATGACAGCCTAATGTCAAACGTAATGCCAAGATCCCTTACAGATGCTATTCGCGAAAGAACTCTGCCATGCATCGAATATTGGAAAAATAATACTCGCGAGGCTCTGGTAAACGATAAAATATTGCATTTTTCAAAAAATTGAAGTCCAGTTTTGTTACGCCTGTCCCAATCTAATATATTATCTATATCAAGTTGGAGTTGACGACAATCGTCCAAGGTGACAACTTCCATGAAGAGTTTCAGGTCATCAGCGAACAACAAAAACATAGCATTTTTAATGACCATTGCTATGTCATTTATAAAAATCGTAAACAGCAGTGGCCCCAAGTTTGAGCCCTGAGGGACACCAGAAAATGTATTGAACGTCTGTGACTGATAGACGCCATATGATACGTATTGTTGACGATTCCTAAAATAGCTCCCGAATCACTTCAGAAAACGATCGGACAATCCAATTAGTTGGAGTTTTTCCAACAGGATGTCGTGATCGACTCTGTCAAACGCTTTTGAGAAGTCATTGTAGGAACAGTCAACCTGATGGCCTCTATCTAGTGCTGACGACACATAATCTACAAATACCATCAGGTTAGTTTTCGTTGATCGGCCAACTCTAAATCCATGCTGCTCATTCATTATAAATGATTCAATTTTTGGATAAATCATGTTATGCATGATCATCTCAAGAACTTTTGCGGGTGCCGAGAGAACAGCCACCGGCCTATAGCTCTCCACTGATGACTCGGTACCACTCTTATGGATTGAAGTAACCTTTAACATCTTCCACAATTCGGGAAAGATACCCGTCTCCATCACAAGATTAAATATATATGAAAGCGGGCCTTTGACAAAGTCAATACACCCCTTTAAAAAAAATGTTGGGCAATGTAGTACATAGTCTAGATATCGCATCATAGTTATTATTGAAATAGAATGAATTCTTCTTTGGAAAAGATGTTTTCCAAAAATATTTGAAGAACCAAACATTGAGGAAATTAGTTTCATTAACAACTGTAATAATATATTTTTAATACATGGGTGAGTACATACGAAATATTTTTTACTAACCCTACCGGCATTAAAAGGCAAGACATTCTAAGAGGGCAGCTGATTAAAGAAGGAATACGAATAATACAAGTATTGATGGTAGGTATCGTGAATATTACAAAATTGTCACCTGCAGCGCTAATTTTTAATTTATCACCCTGGACTTATATGACGTGTATCGTCCGTGTAGGGGTTTTGCGAGATTTTAAAAAACGTTTCAAGGGGAACCAAAAAGGTTAGCAAGCACCGAATTATAGAGACACTGTTACAAAATTTATCTCTACGACTAATATATTTTAACAATATTATATAGTAATAACAGGAACTTAAATCACTTCCGTTACACGTAAATAAACAGTTAATATTATATCAACTTATAAAATATAATAATAAAGTATGTATTCCTTATAATTTATAATATTACATAAATCTTTATATTAAAACTTTATATTATGTGTTTAAACTAAAATAATAATGGCAAACGCATGAGTTTATTGTCTTCACGGAGATACACATCTTGCGGCATTTAAACTTTACAATATAATATCGGTAACCAGGATACCTAAATTTCGCATGCAATTACACCTAACACGCGAAAGCTTAAAAGCACAAGAACAATAAGGTTAGACTCTGCAATATGTATACATCAAATAATAAACCTCAAAAATACCTTATATTTTGTGATGCTTTAGGCATAATCTTTTTTTACCTAATACTTCCTTAGCCGTAATAGTATTAGTGAAATATTCCCTGAAGAAAGGAAATTAGGACTTAATTAAAAGAATTACTTAATTCATCATAAAATTTCAAAAATTATCCAATCAGATTTTGAAATTGAATTTCTTTTATTTTTAATTTATGTACAAATTATAATAATGAACATGATAAATTATATAACAGGTCCACAAAATGACATTCAAAACAAAAAAAAATAGTGTTAACAATATTATTTAAATGCTATCGACCGAAGGTACCTACATACTTTTTGATCCTGATGGATTTAAGTTTTGTACATTTCCATTGGAGTTGTTTTTGTAACCCGGGTTTTTCCATTCGGCATCTTAATGCACTATACGCACTAACCAATGGTACTTATATTATGTAGGTACACTGACAACAAAAACAGTCGTTTATATAATACATTCATACAATAAAAAGGATAAACCCTTACCTACTAAGTAAAGAATCACGTATAGAAATAAATTTTGAATATTTTAAGTGTTTGTAAAGCTGTAAGTATAGTAAACCCTATCTTAAAAACTTTACGTATTACGTATATACTATAAAAACAATATGTGAATTAGGCAGACATGGGATTTGAACCTGGGGCCCATGAATTTATAAGCCGAAACATTACCGCTAGGTAATCCTAGCGACATAAAACCTGAACTGACTATTACCTGAACTCACCTCACGTAAGTAAAATACCAAATCCTAAGAGATTTGATTGAATATGTACAGTGATTAGCCTCCCAATAATTAGCATTACTAATGACAGGTTAGTTTTTCACCTGAGATAATAAACAACGGATGCTTCCGATTCATAAAATAGTATATTAGGTATAAGATGTTATCCGAGACATACTTCTAAGAATGGCAGTTTCTATTTAGGTACATCGCATATAAGACGGGAGAAATTGTAGCTAAATAATACTTATAGGTGAAGGTTCTGGGGTCTCTCTAGAATTAAAATTAAGCGATATATTATATAAGATGTCGATTGATTAGTCTGGAGCGGTATTCACCTTGAATACCATACGAAATCAAACTGAAGGTGTGCAAGTACGATTTTCATTGATAAGGGCATCTCCATTCATGCATCAAACAGTCAAACTTTAAGAAAACTTGATTTAAATAAAACCAAATTTTAAATAGGTACAGAACATTAATTTTGAAACAAATGAAATGAATTTTCCTGTCATAACATTGAAATGTTAAAAACACAGATGCCCGCATCTATTATATAAATCTTTCTTCAATGTGAGAGTAGACGATTTTGTAATTCTAAAAAACATTTTAATTTAAAATAATTAATTTCAACAATATTGGTCGTATTGAATTATTACTTATGGTCCGCGGGAAAATTATTCTTATTTTACCATGTTTTTATTAGCTCGTATTCTTGTTTGTCCAGTACAATTTTTTTCTTGTTTGTCCAAGATTTGCATTGGATGATTGACGATTTTTAACTAACTTCCCGATTAGCTAGACATTTGAAACTTTTAGAATATATCAGAACACGACGACAATGCATTCTTTTAATACTTTTAGCCATTTTTAAGCAGAATTGAATTCATTTTCAGTTAATTATGTTTTGTGTGGAAACTTATTTCGGAAAAAATTCGTAAAAAGGTATTATTGGTTGCTAAGGGGGTCCTAGCAACTAAATTATTAATATATACGTGCGTTACTATGGAAATCAATATGAAATGTCAAAATGATATTTCAGTATTCTATATTTATTCAGTATTTCTATCAAGTACAAAAAAAGTATTTATTAATACATAGAATTGTCAAGTTGATATGATTCAAAAGAAAATTTAAAAACGTGGTAAGCATGTAAAAAGTTCTTTTTGTCTTGTAATTATATTTATTTGTGCTTAATAAATCCAGTATGGATTTAAACTATTGATAATATTATGAAATATTTAAAAATTGAGTTTCGAGTTATTGCAAGCCTATAGTAGGTATGAACGTTTACCCTTTTGGTTAACTTTTGAACTATTTATCAGTGCTGGCAATATTATTTTGTTTTGGAAAGTAAATTTATCAAGGGAGGAAATGAATGCGGCTTTGTCCTTATATCTCGTATTAACATCTATCTATAGGCAGAGAAATCAATAAATCATAGATTATGCGATGCACGATGAATTATTATGGAAAGAATTTTGTGAATTTAAGTTAAGTTTTTTCCGTATTGTTTTATATCTTATTCCTTCTAGAAGAAAAACTCTGTAATATCAATATTTTAAGCACATTCGATGAAGAATATCATCTCTAGAATATAGATCTTAAATATATTTCTTAATACGGCAACATATCACTAGGAGACCAATCACTATGCTTAATGAAATACATTACATAAACATCTAGGCTTAATAAAAACGCATGTATATATTTAACTATCTTACCGGGTCTTGAAAATTCAGTGCATTTGACTATGATTTCAATTAATTTAAAAGC
Organism: Rhyacophila brunnea; assembly: GCA_022495005.1. Lineage (NCBI taxonomy): Eukaryota > Metazoa > Arthropoda > Insecta > Trichoptera > Rhyacophilidae > Rhyacophila > Rhyacophila brunnea. Next base: position 80,639 of record JAGYXB010000467.1, read on the forward strand.
TTAGCTCAAAATAGATTATTGCTATTCCTCTTTAAATTAGGAAAATTATTTCGTATTACGGATTCATTTATCGCAAAAGTTACACTAGTATCGCTCACTTCTGTAAAAATCCGCAAGGATTCCAACACAATTTTAGATTCATTCGGGCAGTCTCAAAAAAAATCCTGAAACTGGCATGAGGTATGAATAGATGATATTTTGTTAATAACCCATTTTGAATATGAAATTTATTTGACTTGTACCTTAAACTTAAACATTCGCGAGAAACACAACTGTAACAATTACTATAACAGCCTGTAATAGTAGGAGACTGCGTCAATTATTGTAGCTACACCGATACATCACCCTATAATTAGGTATGTTGAACGATTACAAAAATTACATACCTGTATCATACTATATTATGATGTCAAAGAAAACCATTATGTTTCAATATACGATCTTATATCATACATATTTTTCTATGGTCACTAATTCAACCGTACTAATATCCCGTTTACACTGCATGGATTTACTGCTGACCTGACAGTAAGTATTATCGCGGCCATAACAAAAAAAATGTAGGTAAACAAATCCTGCAGTTGCAAACTTGCATACATGAATCAAAAAAGTTTGGAAGTTTCTGAATTTTCATGCGACAGTAGGGATTTTTTTGATCTGCGCCTGCGCAGTAGAATGATAGTAGCAAATCGGGTAACCGATTTTCACTACCTGTCAAATAGTACTATAAAATGACAACATCGCGTCTCGCTTACTCTTGAAAAATGAGATTGGAGATACAGTCAGCACTTTTACGTGTAAATATTTATTGTCACGATAGTTTAAAATACGCACTATTGCTGCCAGTGTGTAGGCGCTATAATGCTTTCAAGTGATGCTATATCAAAAGTCCATTACTCTATTTCTCGTTAATTATTTAAGCTCTTTTATATTGTAGCTATTTCTTTGCATTTTTTCTTTTACTAATATCTTGTGATGACGTACTTTAGCTGCCGCCATACTTGAAATTTCTAAAAGTTATAAAATACTTCTTAAATAGACTTTTTATGGCAGAATTCGCAAAGCATAAAGGTCAATGAAGTGAATAAATTACTCATCCGTAACAATTTTAAGCGGTTCCCTTATATTTTTTTCAGTAATAAATCACCAATGTCCTTAAAAGATTTGGTAAGATAGACTAGACACATAGTTTTTATAACAATTTTATTTTTTTGTAAGACTCATAGACATTGATTTTTCATAAATTTTGCAATCGTGTGATACTTTATCACAACATTTTCTTCCACAAAAGTATTTTAACAAATAAATACTACTGCTATGTAAAGGAAATAGTTTTCTGTATACCTAATATAATTATAAGAGCTATGAAGAGGTTTATCAAAATTATCGTACATAAGTATGACACTGCGTATATGGATAATGAATTATATAAAAGCAATGCCATTGTCTATTTTTTACCATATTCAATCCTAAGAAGATCATAATTATAGGCCTACGCAGAGTGGAGATTGTTTTTAAGGGTGATGTAGGTGTGTCGCTTACGATAAAGGAGTGATATGATGAGTGAAGGACAAAGTATGAATGTATACTGAAGTTGCTGAGGAAGATCGCGAGTTTATTTCCGGATTGGCAAGTACAGTTTACTTAGGTACAATAAAAACAATATTATAAGATATAAAAAACTAGTGAGATACGCAGCCCGAGGCTTGGCAATACTGAGTGACTGATATGGAGTGACTGTTACACGATCAAGATAAAAGCGGAGTGAGATATGCATTAAATCTTGATAGCCTTTTTATTGAACCCCTCACGATTGAATAATGCTGACACTGAGTATCTCATGCCTTCGGTAGAAATTCATTTTAATAAATTTACTGAGTTAAAAGTTATTATTTGAAATTAGTAATTAGATTTGTGTGAGATCTGTATACTAAAAATATAGTAAACAAGGCGAAATAAACAAGTCTAATAAGTTTCATCATCATCATTTGGTATTTTTTTTTATCTATAAAATGATCAAAAAGGCGTCATATCTAAATTATAATCATACAAGTATTTCCATACATTCTTACAGCCTACATTTCTACATCTTGATCTCACGCATTATTTTCATATCTTTCTCACAATTGAGTAGGACTCTTTATCGTATATATTTTTAAATCTACCTCTTTCTTTGTAATGGAATACGACGTTCTATATGCGATGTGCATTTATAATTGAAGGCGTCCCCCGAAAAGGGATCTATATGCAAAAACAAAATTATTCAGGAGAGGAAAAAAACGTTTCATTCGATCATGCGGACTTTTAGGGTATATCTGTGATAATAATTATATTCATGAAAGCACTCTTTATCATTGACATTTTTTTTTGTTGATAATAAAATAATAAATCGTATAGACCCTTCTTCTACGGTAAGCATTTTAGTATTGCTAATATCTCAAAAACTGTGGCAGATAAAATAATAAAACTTTCCAATTACGTGAGCAATGCTATATAGACCCGTTTTAGTCAATAAAATCACTTCTTGACATGATGTATTATATAGACCCCTTTTCGAGGGACGCCTTCAATTTATGACAGGTAAATGAAATCTGACAGATATCTTACAAATATATGTATTTTCATAATAGTGGAGGTGACATTATATTAACGGAAGTGAACAGATTTATTTTTTATTTTTACGATAAATGGGTGTTACCACTTGTTCGATATATTAGGATATTTTCCAGACCCGGGATTCAAATTTGGAATTCACGACAATATAAGTCGATACATTACCGTTCGGTCATCGTGTGCGACATGAAATAACGTCCCTCGTGTAATATATTAATATCCGAAAGGATTTGATTGAACACAGTTATTGCTTTCCCAATTGGAATTACCGATGAGCTTGCATTAACAGATCGTTAGCCACTTGGTTAACCTTTTATAAACGTACCACATAAGCGTGAAGTTTGATAATTTTGACAGAAAATATTTCACAGTTAGAGCGACGCTGAGTGAAAGAAAATTGTGCAATAGGCTTTATGTAAGATCAGTTGGAAATAATAACACTACTAATACCTAAATTTATCCTATGTAATTTGTGCGCAGTAGAAAAATCACAATCTGCGCGATTCCAAGGTTAAGTTATTCCATTAAAGGCCCTTATTCTGATTGTGAATTTACCAGACTCGAGATTCCAACGCAGGACTTATGATATTATAAGCCAACACGTTACCGCTCGGCCATCATAATCAAATATTAACTGTGAATAAAAATAATATGTTTATTTAATACTTACTGTTAACTAGTAGATATACGCTGATGACTCTCGGAGGATGCGTCGACAACTGGCACTCATAGAGGCCTTCATCAGAAGAGTTCGCATCGGAAAGTTTTAACCGCCAGTTACCGGGATACCGAAACTGAACTGCATATCTACTATCACCTGTATAGGTGGCGGCCCCAACTGTCAACAGTAGAGGGGCTTCTCCCTCGCGGCGTCTCACCCACGATACCTGGTGAAAAAAGTTTAAAATTAAACACTTTTATTAAATTTTAAATGCAATAACCAAAAATTGACACTTTTTAATTGAAGGAATATAATATGGAATAGTATCTAATTAAAATGTATAAAATTTGTGGATAGCCTATTGAAATATAATTTGAACGAAAATGAATGTGTAGGTATTATAATAATAGAGACAATACTTTCGTATTACAACATGAATAACAATTAGAGAAGATTTGTATGCAAGTAATATACATATTAACTATAAATAAAATTAAATTGACAGCCTGTTCTCGGCGTCATTTTTTGCTTACTCACGCAATGTTATTTTCGATTGTACGTAATATTGTATCATCTAAATATTGATAGTAGACTGTACTAGAAACTTATTGGTCTTTGTAGATAATTCTCGAGTGTAAAATGAAAGGTGAAATTGCTTGTATCTAATTTGATCATTAATTTTAATAATATCTTACATTCATATAATTTAAAAAAACATTAATAGCCGAGTAAACATACAAAAATAATAAGGATTTTTTCAATAACAGACTATCTGCACGCTTTTCATTTTAATAAGACATTTTCTAAATTGAATCACGGTTTGAAAAAAGATAAAATTATTGTGCGCATGCGTCAATCAAAAATGATAATATTATTATTGCTTTAACATTAATAATGGGTAACCACAGATGTTTCAAAACATATATTTTGCCATTAGTAGATCTTCCGTATGATATACCGTCACACTATAAAGGGTGAGGGGTCTGATATTATTTTATGATTTCCGGAAAAGGGATGCCGGGGGTTGTATTACAAAACTAACAAAATATAAATTAATTTTCGCTGAAAAAATATTCCGTGAGAATATTAGTAGGTACTGAGAAAACTAATACTGAAATCGTTTCAACAAATTTGTTTTTAATAATTGAGGAATTTCAAAAATGTGTCAAAATTTATAAAAGAAAAAATGTGAAGTTAGGGGAGGGGGTGAGAAATAACATGGTAAAATGCTTTTTTTTATGTACCACCATTAATAATAGTATCTACCTACTACTTTCGGGTATTACATGTCACATTGACTATCGCCTTGTAAGAATCCAAATGATTTAAAATCAGTTGAAGCTTCAGAGCATAAACCAATTTCTGACTGTATAAAATCGTTTGGTTTAATTTGGTCATCGTTTACAAGAAGATAATGCTAATCGGAAATGCCTACTGGGCATGCGCCGAATGTCAGTAAACCATCCACAACACTTACTGTAGCAAACCTTTTGTAAAGTCTATTTACATAACTTTCAATCTAAAAACAAACAACTCCCCAATTGTTATTTATAAAGATAATTATATCATATATTTATGAACAAAACTTTTAGATTACAACTTTTATTCGAAAAGGTCAGATTATTTATTTTTTCGGCGGCTTTAACTTCTTATATCTAAATTACAACGGGTGCAAAAAAAAACTCAATTTTCTGTAATCCGTTAGACATAATTGTATAGTTTTTTTGCACCCACTATTGTCTACTTTGTAGCATTTGAATTTTGTATTAATAATAAACTAACCACTTTAATTTCTCTTCAGTCAAGCTATATGAAAATATATAATTGGTGTAGATGCTAACTAAATTGTACTTTGGCATTTGGACATCATACAGGAAATGATTTTATTCCGCATTAAACGTAATTTATTATGTTATCGCTCCATGCACAGTGTTCTGGGACATGCTACGCATGACTACCTGAATTTATAAGTACTTAACTCTTTGCAAGAAAGTACGCAAGAAATGCATATAGTATCGAAATAAGGAAAATTCTCCATTTTATTATCTCGGAAAGTAAATCGATGGCATTTTTTAAATATTTCTACCACGATGAATCTATTAACGAAAAATTCAGATCCTTACTAAGCCAATAACAGAAAATGGTAGGCGGGTCTCTTTGAATGGTTTCAATGATTAATCTAAGCCTCATTTATAGCATACCTATGTGGTGAGCTCTGTGATATTTAATTTTTCCTTTCGTTAAATGATTGAACCGCTCCAATTAGAAATGCGCACACCACTGTCTCAAACTCATGTTAAATTTTTAACATTGGGTCTGATCCAAAATTATCGGCTATGTGACCAAAATTGCATTATTAATACATTTTTTTTTAATTTGCATAAATATGAGTTATAGAATCATGCATGTATATTATAATATTTTATTTATAAATATTACTTACAGTTTTATCTCTAAGTAAGCTGACTCTACAATCCAGTAATGCTGTATCTCCTGCTTGAACAACAACTGTCGAGTTATCCCCCCTGTCCGCATCCTCAAACTGTGGTCCGTACCTCCCTTCATGCTCATGCTTAGTACCCTGCCAAGATCTCGATATACTACTCACTAAATTGCTCGCGACATTGCCCGCAACATCACTCGCGATATTAACAACTACACTACTATCATCAGTTTTCGTAGCACTAGTTGTAGTAGAAAAGGAGTCAGTCACTGAACTGGTCAATGTCGTGACACGGACTCGTAGTGTTGTTTCACTTTTATCCGTTACGTTCACTAAATTTTCGGTCGGATTCGGAACGATTTCGTTCAGCGCGTCGTCGGTCTGGGGCACTTTGAACGATCTGTTTATATCAACGGTCTGATTTCCGAGTCGCATGTACTGCGGCACACGTGTCGTGTTGGATATATGCACCGGCTGCTCGCTGACTGTCCACGTGGCGTCTGTTGTGATATGTGTCACAGCAGACGTCGGCGGCAACGATGTCGTGATGTTTTCGTGCGGCGTTGATTGGTTGTTGAAATCTGCAAACAAAAAATAACAAAATTAAGTAAACACGAAATTTATAATAATAACGCACACGTTTCAGTAAAACCTTTTTCAAAGTACGAACATGGAATTGTTATCTACCCACGTAAAATATATCCTGAAAAAATACACTTAACACTTAAAATTTCTCTCATAGCATCATGTAAAAGCTTTTTTTAAATTTGTGACTACAACAAAAATAATTACAAGATAAAAAGAACTTTTTATATGCAACGTTTTTAAGTTTTCTGTTGAATTATATAACCTTGACTTGACTAGCTTAAACGATCAAAAAAAATGTATTTGATAGAAATAACACAGAAATGTTATTTTGACACTCATATTGATTTCCATAGTAACGCCCGTATATATTAAAAATTTCCTAGGAACCAATAATAGTGGATTGGATTACGGATTTCTTCCAAAATAACTTTTTATACAAAACAGAATTAACTAAAAATGAATTAAGTTCTACCTAAAGATGGCTAAAAGTATTTAAAAAATGCATTCGCATCGTATTCTGATATATTCTAAAAATTTCAAATGTCTATCTAGTCGGGAAGTTAATTAAAAATCGATTGCAAGATTTGTACCGGACAAACAACCACCGGAAAAATTAGAATACGACCTAATAAAAACGTTGTAAAAAATAATCGGTGCGTGTACTTATATACGCGCTTTAAAAGTTATACTTCTTTGGCGTAACAAAATAAAATAATCGCACACCGCGTTAGCCAAAATTCACATCAACCAAAAACATTCAAACAGTTAGAAAATAGTTTTCACATAAACTAAATATTATGTAATACAAAACAAAAGTAACGCACGTATCACATTTAAAAATTTTAAGCTTAGTTTTGACAGATAATCACATATAATAATAAATTTATTTCCTAGGCAACGGTAGAATTCTTCGTACATATAATAATAAATTCGCTGTCTAGGCAACGGAATAAGCTATAATATTAAACTGTATAATCGTCGCGATTGCATTATCACACTGTGGCGTAAAGGCAGCGCGTTCGGCTGATAACCCGAACAATCGTGGTTCGAATCCAATCGAGTGCGATTTTCTTCGTGTGAAAAAATAAATTTTGTGTTGCACGTCACACGCCAAAAATACACTCTGATCTGATTTTCCAAACGCGCATGAAGAAGTATAACTTTAAAAAAAACAATAAATAATACAATTTGTTTTTCTACGTTAAGCTTTTTAGTTGACATAAAAACAAATTTATTCAAATCGTCGAAATATCGCCTATGACGACTAAACCAAAAAAATATTATTTGTATGTTCATTAATAAATCTTTTTAGAAAAGTCAACAAGCCAGCGTTAGTCTGGTAATAAATAATTCATAATTTATTTATGAACTATCATATTATAAAGAGTATTTTCGGAGATATAATATATTAATATATGAACATACACATCTTCATAATAATATGTGGCTTTCACTGTCATTCGCAGTACGCACTTCTGTGAAGTGGACAAGCGGATTTTTATTAACTAGTTTACAAAACAAATGCTAAAAATATTACAATTTAGTGTAATACTTTAATATGTTTCCGTAAGTATATAAATACAGTACGGTGCATATATCACTATCAAATTTATACTCAAATAATATGGAAATATCTAAAATTTCAAAGTGTTTCATTCGATGTATAATTTTTATTTCTGTATAATTCAGTAAGAGCATACATAAGTGAAACGGCAAATAATTTTCAACAATAGCTGGGACAAAATTTCGCATTCGTCACCAATCACCGAGCGGCATTCGAGGTGAGAGCATGTCGATTTTTTTTTGTGATGGCGTAGTAAGAATTTATTCTTATATCGTAGAAATATGACTAAAAAACGTTATTCCTGTACTCGAAAAAGAAAACATTTCAATGAATATATTATTATTATTACTAATATAACAATAAACATAACACTAAATGGACGCATGTTGAATTTTTATGACAAATTATGCTTCGTTCGGCACGCGTCATTTGCACAACCGCGCATCGCATAGTTACGATCTTTTTAGAGTTTTAGACCATGCCTCAGCTTAGGTATAGCATTGAGAAACAAATCAAAAATTTCTTCCAAGTATCATATAGTCGAATAAGTAACTCTGGGTTTAATCAATTATTAGCTGCATGATACTACTCCCTACGGGAGCAAATATGGTGTTGTATAAGTTTTGCTATTTAGTATTGAAAAATATAATTGGTGTAGTATAAATTTTGTGAAATATTATTAACATAATATTTCACTGTTAATAATTGTTTTGCAAAAAGGTAGCTTACCCACTCCACATGCAAAATTATGACAATTCTTATATACTTATAAAAATATTTTTTTAAAACTCTGACGGAATCAAAGTCATTCTGCTGAACTTGATAATATCATCACATGCATGCAGGTAGATCCGATTATTTTAATGTAGTCGCGTACGCTGCTATATTGCAGTTGAATTTCTTTGAAGCAACTCTTTCCGATAATATGTTGATAGAAGCTGCATGTTGCTCGATGATCTGTTTCTTGACTACTTTGCTGCTATTGGGCTACCGTGAGCTAATGTAAGCATTGAGGCTCTTTCTAACATTTCCAGCTAATGTCACTATTGTTGTTATTCAGCAGCTCTAGATAGTAGTAAAGTTGTTGTTGAGGTGAATGATGATGGTATTGGTCTATTTGCCATTAAAACACCTTGATTGAAATAGTCCAATAAAGAACACATTAATTTACTCAGATAAGAAACAGTATCAGGTAGTTAGTAATACAATTATTATAATATCTGCAATTGGTATAAAATCTATATTGCGATATGTTTATAATAAATTTCAGACATTGTTATAATATTTAAAAACAATGTTATTCAATGTTTAGTGTTGGAATTGCTGTATTATGGTATTTGAAATATTGCCGGAATATTACAAATACTCTTCTACCAGAAATACTGAAAATATTTCAGAGGGTTATTTAAAGCTCTCATATATTCACAAGAATTCTGCTAGCGGTAAAGCTCGTTTTAGCACACACTTAACTATGCATCTTTCCACTGAAGCTTTGAAAAACGTATTTCAAATTTTAGCGCATTGTAATGTGTACACTGCATTTCCAACGCTCTACATCGGGTTATTTAAATAGCGTAACTTTACTGAAGCAGAAACTATGAAAATCATAAAATATTTATGTTTTAATATTTTAATTCAAGATGACCATAATATATAGTTGATAGCTACATTTATATTTGAAAAAACTGGAAGCCAGGGATTTATCACTACCGAAATACCGGTTTTAAACATCGAAAATACCCTATTAAGAAAGCAGTAGCCAAGTTTAATAAAAACAGAAAAAACTGAGGGTTGACTCAGTTGTTCTTGATAGCATACACGTGGCACGTATTGATTTGTAATATAAGTATTTTTTCAAAAAGTTTTGATTTAAAATTTCACTTCTAAAGTTTTTCCACGGATTTTTAAATTATCTGAAATTTTCCTACAACAAGCCTCAAATCTGAGACAGCTTTCTCTGCAGCCGATTATATAATAAAAATAAAATATTAATATTGCAAACAGATTTCACATAGCTTTATTTTTGGTAGATATTGATGTTTAAATATTTTAATAATAAATATAATACCCGTATTTAATATGAGATAGTGTGTAGTGGATATTGCTATCCTTCCCCAGTGTCATATAACCTAGATTGTTCATATAGGTATAATAGGATTGGCTGACTTATTTTTTGTTAGGATCGTCACTTTGCATAAAAATATAGTCGCAAGCTATCTATCAAATTCTCATCATAAATAAGCAAAGACCGCATTGTTTTGATTTGTCGCCAGGATGTATTATTTAGATGTATTTTGAGATGCGAACATCCCATGCCGGGAGGTATTAGAACGGTGGTACTAGGCGGGCTAGAAATTTCTATGAAAAATAAAACCTTGAAAACAGCAGTATTTAGAAATATTATAAAAGTATATCATTAAGACTTGCATTTCGCTTTAAAATGTCACCATGATTACATGAAATGGCAGTATAATATTGTGTACAATATATTAATTTATTAAAAAACAACCGATCGGAGCTAGTGTAGTGAGTGTAAAGTACAGTGTGTTTACACGCTAATTTTCTATGGCCGGCCTTGCATGCACGGATTTGTAAAGCGCGTAAACGCGCTTGAGGCATACATATGATTTTAATTGAGCATACAGACAATGACATGATTTTCTACGAGTAGATATGTTTTGAGATGACATATTTGCAAGTATTTAAATGAGCATGCATTGGATGGATATCAGTTGCATATGTCATTCGATATGAAATTTATCTTGCAATATGCTTCAGATTGAAATTTACTAAATCTATAGATAACTACTTACTATATAATAATATCGACTTTTTAAATCTTACAATCCTCCATAGCTTTTTTAGTTTCTACGATGTAGTTTTCAATGTAGGATTGAAATTGGAGTGTTTTTTTGAATTATTCATATTTATTTGGAAAGTGATTCGAATTTCGAACGCAGAGTGCAAGTATTTTTTTTTTTGTAATTTTACTACATTGTACTGCAGATTGCATATTTCCGTTAGCGCGCATCGCTGCCGAAAGTGATAGAGACCTCGTGATTATATACATACCGAATTGAAAATAGTCGCTGCAGATTGCAAAATTTGATGTATCATCCATTTAATTTTTAATTTAATAAAAAAATAATATCAATATTAAGAGTAAAATATTATGATGGGTATAAAAAAATGATGTTTACTTTATTACTACAATATTTTTATGCATAATTTTGACATTTTGTTTTTTTTAATAAATTCTGAATATTAGATTAATTTAATACTGTATAAAGGCTTGACTACTTAACTTAATAAGTATAATAAAATACATCCATATTCACCTATAATAAGTGGCGTTAACGGTCCACATGCCCAACGTGGGTAATAATGGATATTTTATGGTATTTTCAGAGCATAAGCCTGGATATTCCTTAAACGTTGTAAATAATCTTTTGAGATAATTTTGAAGCCGTATTTTCTTTTACATTTATTTTAAACATTTGATGACTGCATAAAGTATTTTTATTACATAAAATAGTATTCTTTTAAACCTCTCGATCTAATATTTTAGAATATTGTCATATTTCAGTACATCCATGTGCAGTGGTATTAACATTTTTTAGATTTATTATATTTTTAAACGCATTTATAAAACCATTATAAAAATTTATGTTGACATTATTATAGTGAAATATTTACGATAAAAAATATATTGATAATCTCTGTTATCCCAAATTTGACAAGAATTAGGCATTTTATTATTCAAAAAAGTGGGTATGATTAACACATTTGATAATAATTTTAAAGATATTGATTATAAGCTATGTCTTTGACCATTCAAATGTGATAAAACATTTTACGAATAATTATTGTTTTCTAATAATTATTGACCTAAGAATAAGGTAATATTTTTTTGAAATACGCCATTTCTATTGGCATTTCCCAGTGATTAAGCTACAATATACGGCCGTAGCCATAAATTGACAAATGATAAATGAACTAGGGAGTAAGATCATGTAACGTCTATTATTAAAACAGGCAAGCTCAATTATCTTTTTTTACTTGGATAGAATATCCATTTATTCAAAGCTATTTTTGAAATCTAAGACGGGTAGATATTTCTGAAAACAAATCATTTATATCTTTTGAAATATTGTTAATGGTATGCGCAAGCTAGAGCTTTTTCTCGTAGACTGTATATTTACCTGGAGCGTGATGCTTTGATCAGAACATGGCCTCAGATAAACGTCATCATTAAATGTTATAAGCTTTCCTCCTTTTGTTTCAATAGAGCTTTTGAATAAATTGTTATCAAAGAGCAATCATCCTGTTCAGGGTTATTGTTATCTTAACACATATTTTTAAATTAATATTGTGTTTCAAATACGGATGAAGATATTTAATATATATAATATAATAAATTATACGGGAAAGATTTCCAAAATGTATCAAGGCCACAGATAAAATTTTCCAATGATAGTAAAAAGGCCAGGGAAATAATATTTATTACAAATTCCTCTCTAACAAGATATTATATAATATGTGATGTAATATAATTAGTATTATTCAATATTTTCCGCTGTCGAATTTTGCAAAAAGTTTTCCCAAAAATTGTGCATTTGATTCCCTTATATCAGCGAATTTTCATAATATTTTAAAATGTGTAAGTATGAAGTGTTATTTATACCACTAAAGAATTAATTGAACTGGCCTTTATAACAAACTGATAAAATTCCTTTACTTTTAAAGAGTTTTTGAAATGTTTACTTTTGTTGTTCTCTATTTCTTTAAACTTTCTAAAAAATAATATACTTCTGACATTATATTAAAAATAGGACATGATAATTTTGGTAATCATTAAAGATGAATTGGTGTAATTCAGACATTTAACAGTGGATCACTAAACTTGTTTACTAATCATTACTCGATCAACCGTCAAACAAAACTAAGACGAGGCACGATCCTACAATAAATACACGTAACTACCGTCACTATAGCTTCATATAATAAAGTCAGTACCATTCCATCGTGTATTTGTTACCCCACACTCCCGCATGCTTTCTTCCTATGATCTAAAATTACACCTCACTCGCCAATATAGTCCACTGCTTTCTTGACCACTACTACAAAATAATACCGTCAGATGGGGGGAGATATTCAATTGCGAATCATCAGATATTATCTAGTTTCAATAATGGTGTTTGAAGTGAATCCGAGGTATATAGTAGTATTCTTTTTCTCGGTCGTTCCCTCATGACTGACGATCATTTGATTTTTGTCATCTTTTAAGCAACCAAGAATTTCCATCCCTCTCGATTCTCTGCTTTTCTCAGGGCAGAGTGAATGCTGCCACAAATAATTGAAAGCCTACTTTGAATAGTTTTGGACTTGTTTTGTTTTAGTTTACTTCTAGTAGATATACAGTGGAGTGTTATCCATAGCCATGGAGCCATATCTGCCCCTTAGTTTGAGGACACGCGGCGTCTCCAAGAATCCCTGTCAGAGGTTGCTAAGTTCGTTCTCTTATCTCCTCGTTACTTTTAAAGTCTTAAATCAGTCGAATAGGTGGCATTTAGATTTGACTGAGTACAATAGTGAGTCCCTGATATATTCGCTTTGAGTTGTATGTTGCTCCAGCTATTTCCATTCGGATAGCGAGCTCTCTTTGCTCTCTCGTGATGTGTACCACCAGGTAAACAGTTAACTCAGTAAATCTAACTAAATCAGTCATCTTAGGTAATATAATTAAAATATGTCTTGTCTGATTTTATACTTTTTAATTAACATGTATAAATATATATTATTTCAAATGGAATATAACATAATATGAATGATATCTACGTAGGTGAAAAATTTAGAGTAGTCTGTTTTAAAAACACACGATTAAGTTAAAGCCTTTGAGACTCCGAAAAGGCGGCTGCCTCTTGAGCGTGTGTAATAATCCGCCTCCTCGTTTCCACGTTGAGAATATCATGTCATTATAATATCCGAACAGGAAGTATTTACTGGCACGCGTAGTCGTATCATTTTGATTCCGATTCTATGTAAGTATACAATATATTATACACCTACATTTATTCTTGGAACAATTCAAAATAACTTTGTTTAAGATATGAAATTTTCTTTTTACAATAAAAATGATGGATTTTACGTATTTGTTTCTCAATATAACACAGATTTTGAATAAATAAGATTTCACCAAAACGCATTGTGTATAGAATAGCTTCGCTGATTTAAGGGCGGACGTGCTCAGCGTGGGTCAAAATGGAGCTTTTTTTCTATTTTCAAAGCATGATCCTGGACATACCTTAAACGTTGTAGATAATCTTTTTATATAATTTTGCAGCTTTTTATCCTTTTTATTTATTTTAAATATTTGATGACTGCATAAAGTGTTTTTATTACATAAAATAGTATTCTTTTAAACCTCTCGCTCTAATGTTTTAGAATAGAGTCATATTTCAGTACATTACTGTGCAGTGGTGTTAAGATTTTTTACATGTATTAATTTTTAAATGCATTTATAAAACCATTAGTATAATTTATGACGAGTAAATTTTAGTAAAATATTTACGATAAAAAATTATATTGATAATCTCTGTGATCCCAAATTTGACAAGAATTAGGCATTTTATTATTCAAAAAATGGGCAAGATTAACACATTTGAAGATAATTCGTAAAATACTCATTATAAGCTATGTCTTTGACCATTCAAGTGTGATAAACATTCTAAAGAATGTAACCTATTTCATATATATAGGTATATTATACCTATATATTTCCGAACGAATATTCCTAAATCACGTATATTTCAAATAAGCTAAATTTAATATCAAATTCCTGTGACGTAACTTAATACACAACACAAGGGTTGTAAAATATTCGTACGTCTCCTAATGAGAAAGAGAGAACAAGACATTTATGTTAGTAAATAATTTTGCCAAATTGATATTATGATGTAAAAATAGAATTATAACCAATATTTTTTAAGATAAATAAAACCAAAAAAGGTCATAAATTTTAGGCTAACTAGGTACAAGTTACATTTATTGTAACGCTCAGTTATAATAATTAAATAATTTATAAGATAAAAAGAACTTTTTATATTCAACATTTTAAATTTTCTGTTGAATCATATAAACTTGACTTGACTAGCTTAAACGATCAAAAAAAATTGTACTTGATAGAAATACTGAATAATGAAATGTCATTTCATATTGATTTCCATACTAACGTACGTATATATTATTTAATAATTTAGTTGCTAGGACCCCCTAGCAAACAATAATAGTATCGAAATAACTTTTCATACAAAACAGAATTAACTGAAAATGAATTAAATTCTACTTAAAGATGGCTAAAAGTAGTTAAGAAAAATGCATTGCCATCGTGTTCTGATATATTCTAAAAGTTTAAATGTCTAGCTAACCGGGAAGTTAGTTAAAAATCTATTGCAAGATTTGTACCGGACAAACAACTACCGGACAAATAAGAATACGAGCTAAGAAAAACGTTGTAAAATACCGGCAACCAGTGTAGCCAACTAAGCTTACCAGATCAAATAGTTTTCACTTTCTTACAAAAATGGCAAAAAATTCATATCACGACAAGCTCTAAAATATGTATAGAGGAACTAGTAATTTTATTTGACAAATTATCTGACTCCCACAAATTATATCTAAAGAAAAAAGTCAATTGGCTAGCCGTAAAAGTTAACAATGACTCAAATCGTAATCTATAGAGAAAATATTCAATGTACAGCACAGGAAAAAATAAATGTCACCTCGGTGGTGAATATACCTATTTTACATTGACAAAATTTAGAGATATGGACATTTTAAAAATGCACGACTTATACACTTATATCTTTTTGTGCATTAGACCCTTTAGAAATTATAATAAAAAAATGTTCCTATCGAGTTATCACTTACTTCTCTCCACCATTATAAAATTTGATATTGCCATTGGTTGAATAAAACTGTTTTTGAAATGTGTGTAGAATACCTCAGTTCACCACTTTAAACAAATGAACAAAGTATCATACAGGTGAAAACTCAATATTGACCATTATTTTACCAAAGAACCATGTAACTCCCTATTTTTCTGTATTTCCAACTTTCTTCGTACTTTCACGTCCGTGCAATAATTATCAAATCAGTATTCAGACAGTCAATGCGATAGGTACTCACATCTTACAAGCAGTCACCGCGATAATTATTATAAAGGTGTTTGACGCACTTTCAATGATTAGACCAAAAATCACGTAAGTAGTTAAAAATATTAGTGCCCATACTCTCAAATTCCAACTTAACACTATCCATCCATACAGTCCACTCAAATGTACAAGCAATATGTCTTCATAAATATCTACAAATATATTTTTATGAAACTTTAGTACAGATAGTAAGTTATCATCAATATTGATAAAAATCAAATGTGTACTATACCTACCCGTAAACGCCGTTGTTATGGTTCATGGGAGTTTTTAACATGATTGGGTATCTGTTATTTATGGTGTCCATATGATCCATCTGGTAGGAATAAATTATTTACAAAATACTTTACGCATAGTATTTATTAATTAGGTATTATCAATATACTCTAGGTCAGCGATTTCCAAACTTGGAGGCACGGAGTGTTGCAAAGAGAGGCGTGAAAAGTTTAACACAATTCATATAGCCACTGGTTTGCAGTTTGGAAAAAAATGTATAGTTTATAAAACGGCCGTTAGTTATAAACTACATAAAAAAACAGTCCTATAAAAGGTTGTTTGCAAACTTGTCTGAAATACGGAGAGTAATTTTATAATACTTCACTTCTACACATTGTGAGGCGCGCTGGCTATCTCGTGAAAAAATTAAATAAAAGGGTCAAATCATAATGTTGAAATTTAAGGCAAATTTGTTTAGGAACCACAGTTTTGTTGTTAAACTTGTCTATTTGGTTGAAATTGAAAAAAAATGAGTGAATAAATCAATGCAAGGACCACTAATGCATTCACCGATTTAAAAAGACAAAGTGAAGGTGTTCTTAAAAAATTGGAGCTTTGGAAATCAAAATTACATAAAGAATAAGTTCGCCATTTTTAAATGATTTCTACGCCAGATATATAGAAGCAAACAAAAATCTATTTACTGAGGTCTTGGTTGGTTTGCTAATGCACTTTTCACATTATTTTATTAATAGTAAAAAAGTCGCCTGGCGCTGCTTTATTTCAGTGCTGTTAAATATTTTAAATATGTGATTATGCGCTGCAATTTGATGTGATATGACGATTGATTTATACTTAAATGATAACCTCCATGTATAATTTAGGAAACACTACATTAGAGCACCACACTGCCCTAAACCTCAGCGATAGGTAAGGACCCGCTTCAGGATGTGGGGCCCATTATAGAATCCATTTTTCAATGCATGTTGATGAATTTGGATTGACTACTATTGAAATTGATTGTGCTAATAAACAAGCACATTCATCGCATGAAAAACAAATTAATTTAAAAAATGAATATATTATAAGAAGTAAAACCTTCATTTTTATATTAGTACATTGTTGACTATTTAAAAAGGTGTCTCTATTATTTAATGAAATAAAGGGGGGGGAGGCGTACTAACATAAAGTTTGGAAACCACTGCTCTAGGTAAAGGCACGGCTCTCGACAATCTGTTTGAGAGGCCTACGAGAGATATTGTTAAGAGTGACTGATGGTTTTGAATACCCTCCAAGTACGACAAAACAGAGGAAGAGCGTCAGTGTACTGGATCCACCAAGTGAAGGAGCTTACTGAGAATAGCCTTCTCTTTGGCCTGATAGAGGCAAATGACCAAGGGATGGTTGGTCGCTCACACTCGCATTGGTGGTCATGAGACACAGACATGTGAGGTAACGAAAAAAAGAGTAGGTGTTTTATATACGTATACATGAATTAAAATATTCATAATATACCTACGTATAATTACGTAGTTCGTTTGAACAATCGGAACCAAATCTTAAAATCAAACGCTGCATCGAACTTTTAAAAGCTCGGAAGCTCTAACAGATCTCCGTACAAAATGGTGAAATAAAATATTTTGTCAACTGAAAAATGTAAAATGTTATGCAACAATATATGTAAGGTAGTTGATATTGCCGTATTGCTGTGATATTGGCGCGATATATTATATGTCAACGACATTCGTCGCGCGAGAGAGCGAACCACGTTTGAAAATCAAATACTACCCCTTCCTATAGTTCCGTGCTCACTTCCAATATAATATATGATCCGACATCTCAAGTTTATAATATATGTATATTATTACATTTGATTTACAGCTGTTGTGTCGAACTGTCGTGTAACATGAAATAGTATTATACAATACCATTTTGTAATTAATTAAGTATCGTGTAAATTTTGAATTTGAATCAGCTTCTGGGTCACAATAGTTAAATGAATGTTTAGCGTTCATGGGCTACATTATATACATAGTGGTATTATACGTAGTCGAATCCTGGGAGTTAAACAAACATACCATTAGAAGACTAGAGACTTTCAAGATGTGACTTTATGAGAAATTCCTGGGCTTATTAGAGTTTTAAGACGAACTCTTATAGCTCAATATTGCAGCCATATTTTATGCAATGAGAAGTATGATTTACATAAACTCATAACGCTGAAAAAGTTAATGGACATTGAAGATGATGACCATACCAAACCACATCCGGTTTTAATTGGGCGTATCACGGGACCCTACGTTTGATATGAATCATCAGTTCTTTTTATAAGTGGGAATGTTTCAGGAGCAGTTAACCAAGAATGAGGTCACTATGCACTCAATTGTTCTTTTATACGTCTATCTACGGGTTAGGAAAATGTACTGCAATTTAATAGATGATGTAACCAAAAAATGTAAGAGTTTGACATTGAAGTTAATGGCCCTACCAAAATACACCTCTTTCATCATACCTGATCACAAGTCCCTACATTTGGATGTAAAGCGTCACTAATTGTTTATGCTTGGAAATATCTCAGACAAAGTTACCCAATACTGGGGTCACTATACACTCAAATATGCTTTGACTGAGTTTACATTAATTTAATTATTTTTTAACTATTATTATATCTATATATTCTTAATACTACAATAGGCCATGACTCATGAGCATCAATGACAGATGTGTAGTGAAACAGTATTGTATTTATTAATTGAAAACAAACGATCACATAAATAAATTGTGATCTCACCGAGAATTTAATTGTGGGTGCCTAGCACATTATGCACTGAACTATCAGAGAGAGAGGAGAGAACAGCACGAATAATTATTATGAATGGTTTCTGAGTCGGTAGGTCAGTAGTCAAACGCCTCACCTTCAAATTTCAAATAAATATTTTTTTTCCAATTTATTTATTTTACATATTATAATGAACATGACAAATTATAAATTCAAACGTTTACGACATGACCGAGATATAGAGAAAGTTTTGTACCGTAAGTACGCAACACACAGTCCAACATTTTTAGCGCCTTTTTACAAATGGTATCCATATGACCACTTTAGTTACTTTACTGTCAAACGTAATATGCCAAGATCCCTTACAGATAATTTATGTTGATTATGTTAATTATTATGTTTGAGGTCTTTATAAATAGTATTTATTTTAATAAATTTAATTAGATTTATAAAAAACGTGTAATATTTATTTATTATTTATCTAAATACCGTGATTTGTTTGTGTCTAAAATATTATCATTTAACGCCATTATTATTTCGTTAAATTTTATCAAAAATTGCTACAGTATATTATGAGCTTAAACGACTCACAAAAAGCTTTGTCTCTATTTCCCTACTGACATAATATTATTTGATTACCACCATCAGCCTAATAAAATAATAGGTCCGCTTTCCAGACGCCTTATTTCACAATACAGAGCCTCAAAGTGGTGACCTGCCCCGTGGGAGATCAATGGTAGATGGGTAAGTAGCGGGCATAGAGAACAAGCGAAGTGCCTAATGACGGTCATTAGTGGTACGGGTACCGCCCGGGTACTGGTTCCACTCAGGAGGATGTCACGTCGAGGACGCCTCCAAATTACCGGTCACTTGGGAGGGAGTATTTACTCGGAAATGTTTCGCTCATTTTATATATTATCAAGAAAGGTTTTGTCATAAAGTATTGAGACCTCAAGTGGACGAAATTCGTGTAAATTAATGACTCTCTAAGTGAGTTTTCTAGAGAACGAATTTATTTTACATAAAATTTTCAGTGCATTTTTACATATTATAATAAATTACTCTGCAAGCTGACATAAATAGAATACATTGTGGGATGTTAGTTGTTAAAAAAACTTCTAACTACGTTTGAGGTTGAAAATTTTCTAAAATAATTACTGATTTGGCTCTCCTGTAAAGTTCTCAATGTGGATTTATCGTAGTTTACCTCTCGGTTACAGATATTTTATGAAGGTTTTTTAATATTTGTCCAATATGAAAATGTTATTTTAAAAAATAATGTAATAGTATCATAACATATCAACGAATTCAACACAGACATATTCAGAATTATTGAAGCGTAGTAAAGGCACTTAATTCAAAAAAAATCATACATATTTTTTTACGTATCTGTGTATTTAACTACCGAATAATATCACCAATTTTACGCTATTTCAGTGAAAATTCTATGTTTTTTTTTCAGTAAATGTTTAATACTTGTTTTTTTTCAAATATAAAATATTTATTATAATACTATGTCTGGAGACACACAAAAAATCAACACGCTATCATTCGTGTTTTTGGGCTGATTCCAATTTACATGATCATTTTTTGCTTACTCGATATGACTCTGTTTTGAAAGGGAGAGATAGGTATACAAAAAAGAAAATGGCATATATTATATATAATGTATTCATGTATATATTCAAAAGCGGTGCAGATTCGTTGAGAGCTTACGTGTCTGGGATTATATTTTTGGCTTTGCGCAAATAGCAATGTTTAGAAATGCTTGTAAATCAGCAGATAAAAAATAATGCTCGCCTTCTTTAAGAGTAAGACTACTCTACGCGATTGTGTTTCTTCCAGTTTTTTCTTCGCTAAGATAATATTACAAAACCGCGTAAAGCCATGCCACAAGTCAACAATCTTAGACCGTGATAAATTTTCTAGTTTCAAATTTAACTACAAGATTAATGATTGTGTAAGTAATGACCTTGACTTATATTGTATGACTACTTCAGTCTAGCCGATGAGTAGATAAAAAAGAACATCTCTCTCACCATATAACACCGCATATTTTTAATAAAGGCTAAATAATTCTTAATGGTCTTGAAAAAAATGATTTTTACTCTAACATATTTGAACCCGACTCTTGACAAGTCTTAGAGCCTAATGCAGAATTCGTACTTAAGGTAAAATTGGTAAGTAACCGAAAACCATCTGGTAACTATAGACTATAGAGTTAAGGAATCCTTAACCATAGACTTCTTCTGTTATGAACACGCCCCCATCTGTATTACCATTTATCACTGATAGCTGCTGTCAAAATAAATTCGCGTGTCTATAAAATAGTCCATACACCTAAATTCATTTGATAATTATTGATCTCAATATGGATATTGATAGTGTTAATTCGTTTGGCATGTACCTACATGCAGAATATGCATGTACACAGTTTTCAGTTTTTACGAACAATGATGTACGCATGGTAGATTTCGCGCAAAATGCCGATAATAGACAATCTCGAAAATAGAGAACAGAGATCTTTTGTTTTCGATTGAAACACAATACTTACGATAATATTAAATTGTGAATAATTGTCAACAGTCCTTAACTCATTCATTACTCATTATTAGGTAGGTAGTATATATTATTATAATGTTATGAGTAGGTACAATTTCATAACATGTCGACAAAAATGCCATTGAAAAAGATTAGGTGCCTAGGTACGTTGGTAGGTATACGATATTTTAACTCTTTAGTGCCAGACCCAATTATTCACGTTAGTGTCACCCGTGGTCCATATGGACACACAATTATTGTAGTACAGTTTACTTTGCCTAATTGTTATTTTAAAATAATAATTTGGTTTATAATCGTTAGTCAGTTGAAATAAGTACACTGCTTCAATTTTTCGTCATTTGAATGATCTAGCTGACATAATAAAATTAATATCAAGTGTCAAAGTGGCCATTCATTTTATAATCACAAAATGATGGACTTATGTTAAAGGTAACCGTGGTTTTCTGACTATATTGTTTCAAAGAATAATATTTCTGTCATTGAATGCATTATAAACGTGTTCAGTTTCATGATATGTAATTACGAAATGGAATTATTTTTGTTTATGTGGTGTTATTGCATAATGAATTAATGCGTGTCCATATGGACACGCGTGCCACTCAACACTATAAATTTAAATTATGATTTGTTATCAGTGTTATCACTATATTTTTTATAAAATATATTATTCTCATTTTGTCATTTTATTTAGTTTCTGGGATATGTCTAAGATTGAAGAGAAATGCTGGTAAATAATGCATTGAATGCACTTTATGAAGCTAGTGATGATGATAATGTCGACGAATATATTAATATTATTTATCTCACTACCGACTAGATCCTGCAGTTTTAACAGATGAGGATGGTGGTGTAACAATCGATAATTTGAATCATAGACAATTAAAAGCAGATGCACAAGTGAAATCTAGGAATGCAAGAATATAGATAGGCCAATCTGATATTTTATACTGCAACTGGAGATTCTACACGCAATTATTCCTAGCTGCACAAAATAACAATTTTGCGGGAAAAATGTGGAAAACAAGAACGCTGATGGATCTTGATAGGATGGATATTCAAAACTATGTACATCAAAATCAATGGTTTTAGCAGATATACGATTTAATGGGTTAAATTATTTTATTAAAAAAAATAGAAAAAATCGACTCTGTGACTGATTTTTTGAAAGAAAAAGAAACATCTGAAATCAGAACGCAGTGAAGAAAATGCAATATTAGCTTGTGTGTACTGCGTATTGAAAACTTTCATACTTTATAATAATTCTACTAATAAACCATACAATCCAAAAAAAAATTGATAACAAAAGTGTCACGCGTGTCCATGTGGACACGGCTATTATCTCAAAACTTAAAAACGATATGAAAATTTTATTTTCACTATTCATTCTCTGTTATATTACAGATACATAAAAAATGTAAATAAACAATTTTTAAAACAAATAAAAATTTATGTCACACCATCAACAAAATTGATGTGTCCATATGGATACCTGTGCCACTAATGAGTTTACCTATTGCAAATTAAAACTGTTGAACAACTATTAAATATCCGTGACATTTAATACGACATACTTTTCTTTGCTTTCGTTGATTCTGTACATGTCTTAATTTACCTAGTAAAACCGATTATCGAATTGAAACGTCAGTGTCAATGAATTATAAATTAACTATTCTTATTCAGATTTAGATACTTATGTAATTTTAAACCAATAGATAGGTAGTTGAAATATATAAGTACCTAGTTACTTACACACCAACATGGCAATATTAGTTTTAATCATTATAATATATATAAAAACTCTCATCATGGCATATTTGTAATAATTATAAACGACATAATCTGACATTTCAACGACAAGTGTCACCGTATCGGGAAAAACACGGCTCAAAAAATAACTTATATCATTCACTAATTGCGGAGACATTAAATCATTTTAATTAAATATTAATTGTGTATTTATAGTTATTGAATTTATTTTGTATAGTTTTTATATTTTGTCATCGTTTAACAATTACAAAATAATTTACCTAAATTATGAAAAAGAGAATTTTTATATATGGTATTATTTTCAATAGAAAAACAGAATGAAGCTATTGCAGATCTGGTGGACCATAGACAACTCGATCATAACTATGAAAGGCTTTATGCATAGTGTTTTGTTGTAAATAAATATTTTAGTTATGACAGACGATTGAGCATCGCGCTCTTAGTGATCGGCCTAATTGCAGTTTGGATATGTTGGAATAGGTTTTTTGTTTCGGCCACTAACTTTGATTTAACAAAGTTTGTTTTATACCGATAAAAAAATAATTCTCAATATTACATTTCAATAACACTCTATATTACAAATCTGCATTCAAGTCGTTAATGCAGTTTTTCCCTATAACGCCAACGGGATATGACTAAAAATAAACATAATTAGTAGTTAAATATTGACTCTCTCTAATGCCGGCGCTACATTGGTGAGCCAAAAGTCTGAGGACAATAAGTATTCGTCCGATTTGTCTATGCTCTGCTACTGATCAACGAACGAATAAAAAAGTCGAGCTGTCAAAAGTTGCGATTATCGTAATGTCTTCCGATAATCCTAAAATTTGGTTTTATTTATATGTAGACTTGCATAAAATAAAATAACAGTGAAAACAGCTCAAATGTTATGTTTTCTTTTATGAATTCCATAAATACAATAAAAAAATAATTGATAAATCTCTCATTTTCTAATGTGTAAATTAACAAATTAATCAACAACTGAATGATTGCATATTAATGTCAAATCTAATGTACGTAGTGATTGACGGACTAACTAGTTTGCTAGTTAGTGGTAGCTAGTAATTAGCTGTACTAGTTTTGTCAGATTTTCACACCTTTGATAATTTGGTTTAGACAGGGCTTAATTTAATTTTAAAAACTAACCATCACCATCTACAATTTTGATTCTTAATTCAATGAAAACGAATAAGTATGACTGACATTGTGCACTGTATATTGTTCACTATTTGTGTTGGATCTCCATAGCCAACTTCGTCACTGCGTGCTATGGAATGATGCATGTTGGACATAATGCAATAGAAATCAATGGATAAGCAGGCATACAAGAGCACATGTAGTGATAGAGCTCGCCATGTCAGTTAGCGAGTGGAGAGCTTACTGGTAGACAAAAAATGCAGTCATAAAGTAGTGTTCAAGGGGCACAATAATATACATTAATAATAAAAGTATGTTATAGGCAATGACATTAATATGGACGAAGCATCTGGAAAAAAAATGACACTCACTTTTTTTGTCGGGTCTGCCGAATGGCATAATCTGTTCTAACGCCATTACAATAAAGGTGATATTGCTATAAATTTCCGATGCTTTTTGTCGGGTCTGCCGAATGGCATAATTTTTATGTTAATATCAATATCGCTCGCTCAAATGAACATTGACACTAGAAACACTGTTCTAACGCCATTAAAATACAGGTGATATTGCTATAAATTCCCGATGCTTTTTTTCGGGTCTGCCGAATGGCATAATTTATATGTTAATATCAATATCGCTCGCTCAAATGAACATTGACACTAGAAACACTGTTCTAACGCCATTACAATAAAGGTAATATTGCTATATATTCCCAATGCGTGATATCGCTAAATGGAAATTGCGAAATTTTGTCACGTGACGTATACCTATACATGTGCGAATTTAATTGCTAGTTACTGTACTGAGTGCGTTGTCCATTAATAATGTCATTGGTTATAGGCACCCTATTTAGTCCTACACACAAAATATCAGTTTTTAAAAAATGTTAAATATTATATAATTTTGCTCCATTGCACGTGTACAGAATATACTATTAAATTCTGTATGAGCGGTATGAGCACGTGGCAGCTTTTGCACCAAAGGCTATTGCGGTGTACTGATTTTCGATAAGTAGGGTTTGGAAGTATAGCCTATATGGGCGTCAATGAAATTCGATTGCCATATGTTATATCGATGTAGGTGCAAAAAATCCATCTGCCTTACTTTCATTTACGTAGAATTTGGCAAGACGCGACCAGGTATATAATGAAGGAGTCTACGTGAAACGTAGCCAAAGTCCATACCGGAATGTAATACTTGAGAAGTAAGCAATTACACATCTAACAGATAGTTTTATCAAAATACTATCTCCCAGTGGATATTTACTTTTTACTGTGGTTCACCCTTAGAAGTGATATTTTAATAGAAGGGTAAAAATCACTCAGATGTGCCCGCTTCCGAAGTAGATATCGGGAAGCGTTCAAGCGATATAAAATTCCTGTCTTTAAAAGGAACGTTAAGTTTTATTCGGAAAAGTCTTTCATATGATATCGTGGCTATTCACGCTCCGGTGGCTCGCTGATATTACACACATTACGTCCCTTTTCGTCGCCAAATTCCAATACTTTTGAGGGGCATTATTCAAAGCAAGAAAAGCGCAAAGCATTACGCGAGTTTTTGAAAAATGGCCCCAGTTTTGTCTCGAACAGATCTGTCAAACTTTTTTTATTTTTATTTCAGATTTTTTTTGAGTATCTTACCTACTTAACTACATATTAATAATTTATGCCTACGATGACCGAACAATAACAAATGTCGAGTTATAATTTCACTGGTCTCAAGTGTAAATCCTGGGTCTGACAATCTCGAATGTTGTAATTCAATGTGTGTTTAAACGCATAGTATAGACCAAATCTTTTAATAAAATCTCCACTTTGTAGAGGCCCATAATATGATCCACTTAGAATCAAAAACGCTGATATAATGTAATTTAAATATTTATTTCCACTCGCTCGATTTTAACCCATAAATCCTTTGCATTGGTTCAAACAATCATTTAAAAAAATGTTTTTTTCTTGATCGAACCTGTGACCTACTTAACGCTCTAGAGACGGCCGGTCTACCAACTAGGATGCCGTGGGAAAATACTTATTGAATAATTAAAAATTTTGTGGCAATATTAAGGGAAACCAAACAAGTCTATAATTCTCTTGTTCAGTCTTCAAAATATTCAATAATTTTACAAGGATTTCTGTAAGTATTACTAAAATCATTTGAAAATAATTAATTATTATTTTTTAATGACAAAACATTGTACATAGGTACCTAGTACATTGTACATAGCAGTGGCGAAGGGTGGAGGTAGGCTGTTAAGATCCGCCATAAAAAGAGCACATTAAACTTTGTCAGACATACATATTTGTTTTCATTGAAATAAGACTACAATTTACAGATAGTGTTGGTTAGTTTTTAAAATTCAATTAAACCCTGAGAAACCAAGCCATAATAGATAATAGTCAAAAAATACACGTGTATCTATAAAATATCTAAAATTATGCAATTAAATTATACATAACTTTGAATATTTTATAAATAGAATAATATTTTTTATTTATTATAGTTTGGTTTAGGCAGGGCTTAATGAAATAAAAAAATGAACCAACAATATGTGTAATATGTATTTTTAATCCAACGAAAACAAATAACTATGAATGAAAAAGTGTGCACAATTTTGTCGTATTGCCCAAATTAGACCAAAACTATTATGGTTTCGTTTAGGCAGGGTTTAATTGATTTTTAAAAACTTACTAACACCATCTGTAAATTGTAGTCTTAGTTCAATAAAAACAAATATATATGACTAAAAAAGTTTAGTGTGCACTATTTATAGCGAATCTTAACAGCCTACCTCCACCCTTCGCCACTGGTACATAGGTAACATAGTATCTGTAATATCTTATTTAAAAATATATTGTATTTATTCTTTTATTAGATATGAATAATGTCACTTAGGTATTATGAAAGAGTTGTCTGGCGATAATACTAATACTAATAATAGATGTCAAAACGTAAGGTCACTATCACAGCTCGGTTTGATAATTAACCCGTTCGTTAGTTATACCTAAGTAAAAATAAACACCCATTATAATATTATAATAATATTTTACTAAATAATAATTTTATTATTTATTGGAATTGGTACAATTAAACAAATAAATAATTATAGAAAATTATGTACTGCCATTATTATGTAGATACCTATGTCAAATAACATTGACTGATTTAAAACATCTCACTGAAAGCGTAGACCCTTGCTCAAGTATTTGTCGGCCGAGTTGCGTTCCCTTCCAAATGACAAATTCGTTGAATTCGAAATTATACGCGCTTTCATTTCAACTCCACAAATTTATTTATTTCACAGACATGCAAATATCAATACAAAATAAAATAACCACATCATTCACTTTTACCGGTTCTGTCACGCTATATTATGTGCGCGTAAAATTTCCGGATTTTTTTATATTCCAAAAATATTCGAGCATTTTCTTTTTTCTCTTGTCGTATATCAGATCGACCAATATCATAGATTATACTTTTATAAAATTATTATATTAGTCGTTTTATGATTATTTTAACTTTTTTACAAATTTCTTTTGGCCTTGGTCATTTAATCGTTTCCTTACTTTATTAGGTGTTTTCGATATTTTTTAAATTCTAAAGTCAAGGTAAAGAAGGTCAAAGATCTGAGAGAGCAGTTATATAAATATAATTCTGAATGAAACTTTTTCTAATATTTTTCCACTTCTCTCGGTATTGTAAATTGCACTTACACTGTTTGGGTAAATTATAGTCCTAATACGATCCCTAACTCATCCAATATTCCCTACCTAGGTATCATAATTATTGTCCCCATCTAGGCACTATAATACCTAACATTTTTATAAATAAATATCAATTATTCACTGTTAAACGATGTTAGCATAAACACCGTTACCTGTGAAACGTCAAGACGTCATTATCTGTACTGGTTTTTAACGTCAATCGCTCTCATTCATCAGTTAGTTATCTTTCGCCACTCTTTGCCCCTACATCTGCCACGATTAGTGCGAACGTCGCGTCTATCATAAATTGAATACCATTTTAATCACAAACAAGTACAGTGTAACCGTGAGAGTGATAAACGGAACTGTGATAATCCTAGTTGTGTGAGTGCATGAACACGTAACCAGCTCCATCGTGCCAGACATCTCAACATCAAAAGGCAGTACCTGGATTGAATCTCTGTGTAACCGCCCAGCATCCAGAATTCACCCCAATTACAGCCCATTGAAAAGCGCCACTATACACAGTTACTACATCGTTGATCCAATTACCTCTTGATCTACCGTTCAGTCGTTTTCTGTACTTGACTTTTGATAGTCCTCGTTTATGGGGCACCTGGGCTTGGAGCTCTTATCCCCTTCATCTGTAACAGTATTTTGTCTGTAATAGAGGTTATTTGAATATACTTTTGTGAGTTTGCACCAAGTGTAATAGTGTGTGATTCTATTTTAAGCCGGCTCTTGATGAGTACCGGGTGAGGTCGTTTCCTCTTAGGGTTGATTGTTTGAGAGTTTTCCCTCGTTCTCAAGCCGCCCTCGCGACCAGCACTAGCGTGCACGCATTGCCGCATCTATCTTCTTGGTCCCCCGAAAGTACCCCACTTCTTTCATCTGGATCATTTTGTTATTCTCCATGAGGTTTGGGGGGAGTGGGAGGCAAAGTTCAGAATGAGGGCGTTCACAAGTCCATCCAGCTACAAGCAAATGTTTCCAGAACGAATAGAGAACAAAACAAACTTTTTCTCTTAGAGGGGACTTTATGACCTGTTTGGTCATCAAAATATGAACCGCGGTGGGGTGAAAAACTCCGAAAGTGGGGTGTGCATACTCTCGGCCAAAAACCCTTACCGCTGTGATTTTCATCAGAAAGAGAAGTGGGATTAGTAGTCATTGGTTTTAGTTAGTAGTCGTTTTCTGTATTGTTTTATTTTTTGTTTTGTTACGTAAAAAACTGGTCAATTTATACCTAACTGTTATAGTATATTATATAATATATAAGTGAGGTTCCTTTAACATATATAAAGCGTACATACATGAGGCTCTGTCTCAAGTATGGATAAGTAACTTAGCTAATAGAATAATAGAAAGACGAAAATCTTTGAGAGGAAAGTAGTAATAAGAATTTTTGAGGTTGTTATTTAATGTAAGGTGGACTAATACGCATGCCCTCAACCAAATGAATACCTGTATGGAAAAACTGAAATGACTACACTATGAGCTATTTAAGGATGCTAGGCCAAAGTAACTGGATACTCTAAGTACTAGATCATTAAAGATTGAGAAAGTTTTTGAGGAAGGTCAAGACCTTGATGATAAGGATGGATGCTACAGGTGCTAACATTGGCTTTAATAATATATTAGTGGGTTTTTTGTTGATTTTAGACATTAAGGGTAATTCTACACGAGCAGATAAAACACCGCGCCATCAAAAAAACCATTAGTTTATAATGATCATTTCTATACAAACGTTTTACTGGTAACAAAAAGAGGTGTTCAGATAGCGGGCGGCGGTCGGAACGCTTCAGGAGGCGATAGCGAACAGTTATTGTAACTGCGTGTTATACTAGCCGCGTTTAGACGGTAGTGTAGTGTAGTCTAATACTACGTCTTACGTGAGCGTCGTCAGCGAAGCGATGAGTGGCGCGCGCAACTCCAACGTATAACCTATAAACCTACAGCCAAAAAAAGACTGTTTACAAACATTTTCACACACCGTTATACGTTTGAATTGCGCGTGCCGCTCAACGCTTCGCCGAATTCGCCCACGTAACACGCCCCGTAAAAAATTGAAACAGGTAGCTGACAACATAAATGAAGTTTTACCTGCTCGTGTAGAATGGTCTTAAATTGTGAAAAATACGCGACTAATTAAGCTTTTGTACATACTGTGAAAGCAACACCCTTACCTGCTTTGTGAAAAACGACCACTATATACCTACGGTGCCACTTATGTTGGAAGTTCTCACTAAGTTTGTTTAAGAATAATTATTAACATCGCAATTCATCTGTTTACTTTTTTTAATAAAAACTTTCATTCGTTTATTAAGAAGTGTCAAAAAACTTCAAAGAGTATTGAGACGAAAAAACAAAATATATTGCTTTACTAACAAAAAGCAATTTGATGTCGATTCCAACTGAAAAATACCGATATTATTTGTCAATAGAATGATATATCGCGGTTTCAAATACAATTACGTTTTGATCCAATATTGTTTAAGTTTTATTTGTTTTGTCAATATTTGAAAAAAACTATTGTAATGGAATCATTACCGAGTATTATGGAGAACGAAATAATATATTATTATCAAATTTCAGTTCGGCGAAATTTCTTATATTTCCTCCAGATGATGAATGACTTTAATATCATGTGAATATAAGAAATGAAGTCTAAAAATAACAATGCTTTTTGAAATGTGTGCTTAAAATAGTTTATTGCTAACTTTTCAGAATATTCTGAAATATTAATCGGGTCACGACAAGTGAGCGGTGATTAAAAATCACGAAACACTGACTCGCAATGACCATACGTCCTTACTTTTCTCGTTCAACTGATAATATTATGGAAATACTACTAATATTCAAACTACAATAATTGAAGACTCGTAGACGATAGTATGACACGATTAAAATATTATCTAAGTTTCAATCTTCCTATCGAATCGTGAACGAAATCTGAACGAAGATTGTATTGACTCAGATTTCGTTTTTTAATGACAGTCGTATCATCTTATTTATTATTTTTACTGACAATAATAATATGAAACAACTCCTCTCTCTCTTCTCCGATCATGTCCGATCCTAATAGGATCATATGGGCCTCCACAGAGTAGAAGTTTGTATAAACAGATTTTGTTTTTTACGAGAAATGGATGTCAGCCACTTGCTCTGCCTATTAGGTCCATACCCTGACTCACACACAAATTGAAAAACAATATGTGTACTTGCCAGACCCAGGATTCAAATCTGGGACCCACAGCGTAATAGTCCAACACTTAAGCCGCGCGGCCAACGTGAGTGAAACAGGGTGGGTGGTGGTGGGAAACAACACAATATGCATAGTCCCAAAAAAAACTTTGCCCGGGATCCTGAATAAACCTCAACTAGGGAGTGAGTTTTTATTTTTTGTTGTCTAAAAAATCAAATTAAGAAAAAAACCTTCGATTTCCAATACAAAGTTATTAACATACCTACCTAAATGATTTCAAAAAATAGGCAACTCCACTCTGAACCTGTGGATACGGGCTTAAATCCCGTGTCCATTTATTCTTTCAATGTTCCAGATAGATAAATCATTACCTATTAACTACCAACCCATTTTTTTCACTACTAGGGAAAATGGAAATTAACTTCATCTTTTTTCTCTGTCTATTCCTAAGAAAATCATATGGGCCTCCACGAAGTAAAGGTTTTATTAACAGATTTTTGTTTTACGAGAAATGGATGTTAGTCACATGGTCAACCAACTAGTTCCATACTTTAGGTCCAAACACACATTGAAAAATATTTTTTTTGCCAAACTCGAGATCCACGACATTATGGGCTGACACGTTAATTGCTCGGCCATCGTGGGTGCTTTTATCACGTAGTCTATAAAACAAAGACAATAATATTGAATTCGACATCAATCACATCCATGTCATTAGTAAGGATTTTCTTGCTGAAAAATAATAATATAATATTAAGTAGGTACAATTTGTGTGTGAGTCAGGGTATGGACCTAATAGGTTGAGCAAGTGGCTGATATCCATTTCTCGTAAAAAAAAAAATCTGTTATTACAAACCTCTACTCTGTGGAGGCCCATGATCCTATTAGGATCGGACATGGTCGAAAAAGAAAAGAAAAAAAAGTAGGTACCTACGACATAATCATGGTGATTTTTGGGTTAATATTTATTATAAAATACAATGAAATTATCACCAATAATTTTCATTCCTGGAGTAGTTGTACATTATAATAACCGTACCTTAGAACCAGTATGATTAAAGGAAATTAACTAACTACAGTTTTTGTAACTAAACTTTATAGTTATTTACCTTTTAGGTATATTCACAATTTCTTTTATTTTGTTAACTGTCAATTTATGGTGGAACTGCATTGTATTGTTGTTTTTATTTAATAAAACGCAATTTTTTGTAGTACTTATTCCACTTTTAATCAATAGATTAGGACCGGTTTTGTCCGCCTCAAGTTGAAAATGTCCCTCAAAAAAGTTTTATTAAATAAAATCAACAATTATATTCACAATAAAACTCTAAAATTCCTAAAACCAGAAATTTGCAAGTCTATAGATAACATCAAACAGCTGAAAATCCTAAATATATTTTTCCCGAACGTCTTCTTTTTTATACTTATGGTAAGAACACTGGCTCTCAGGTATAAATATAATACAGTCAATAAGATAGTATGGAGCACTCAGTTTTGGTGAATTTAGTCACAAGTGGCTCCGTTATCTTTATGGTTTCCTGTCACGCCAAAAAGCTGGCCATTTATGCGCGACCCAATCGTTAAGTTATGGCTAAAATATTTTCCAAATTATTTCATATTTTACCCAAATATTATGAATAAAAAACCAATTATCATTAAATAGAAACAGCCTTTTAAAGATAAAATTACACATAATAATTCTACAGTGATGTAAATTTATTTATAAAATTTATATTTAAATACGAAGCTCGTTAACCTTTCCATTACAAGTTACTAGTATAAAGTTATCAGGTGGGTAAATGAAGGCAGGGTTTTGTTAATTTTTTATCAGAATAATCTAAATA
The DNA here is from genome assembly GCA_022495005.1 of Rhyacophila brunnea. Taxonomy (NCBI): domain Eukaryota; kingdom Metazoa; phylum Arthropoda; class Insecta; order Trichoptera; family Rhyacophilidae; genus Rhyacophila; species Rhyacophila brunnea. The sequence continues at coordinate 113,932 of JAGYXB010000467.1, forward strand.
ATAAATAAAATAATACATCTAAATAATAATATTATTATATTATCTTAGTAGTAGTACAACTTATTCCCTTGAATGGTGGCAAGGTATATCTGACGATGCACAAATAAATACCAAATGTAACAACACCACATGCATTATTACAAAAACAATTATTATTAGACAAGCATCGGTAGAAGTAGAGGTTGTGATTGATAAATCTCATCTCGAGAAATTATCATAAAATGCTTATATTGTATCTAAAAATTCCAGGATGATTTTTTAGTCTAGTTCAGTAGGTACACTAATAAAAGTCTCGACATTCATTATAAAAAACTTTTGTTACAAATCATAAGTAATCATTTTTCGAGTATCTCGAGAAATCTTGCATCTCAAGAAATGAAAAAGTCGGAAAATCACAAGCTTTAGCTAGAACTTCAATTCATGCCTGCGTGTTTTCATCGGCTTTGTCCAGAAAGTTCTACATATTATAAAATGTACAGAACTCATTGGTTTTCTGTGTCTTTTCCACCCAGTCCAACCAATGCAGTCTTAGTGTGCCGATCTTTCTTTTCCTTCGTGATACATTGAAAAAATACCTATTGGGTTATACGGTGTCTGTCATCTCAAAGATAATACCAGCTTAACAGTTGTTCCGTGTGATCGACGACAGACGGACGTCACCAATAACGAGATAGCGAGTGATTACAAATTAATAATAACCAGTTGTGCGTGCGGCGTAACAATAAATTATTGTTACAAAGTTGTTTACATTTAAGTGTCTCTGACTACAGGGGCGCTTATTAAAAATCAAAAAAATACAACGTTGCCAGCAATGGATCACCAAAAAGAAACCCAACAAACAATGTCTTATGCATCAGTTGCTCAAAAAATGCAATTTCCGAAGAAGGAGCAAGCCATCGTTCTAGATGCTATCGATGGCATCTCTATACGAGAATATACACTGTCAATCGGGAATAAGGTAGGTCCATGTCATATAAGATATGTATCTAGGATTTTCCAGGGAAGAATATGTATATACTTGAGTAGTGAAGAACAAGCAGATAAATTAACAGTAAATCAAGAAACAGTTAAAATTGGAAACCACATACTAGAAATTAGGCAGCTGATCACCAAATCAAAGAGGATAATAATATCAAACGTGTGTCCTATAAACCCACACAGCGTTCTGGAATCAAAACTCAACGAATTAAACATAAAAACTACTTCACGTATTACAAGCATCAGAGCTGGTATTAATGAACCGGGTTATGCACATATTTTAAGTTTCCGGAGACAGGTTTATGTAAACCCAGAAGACATAATTAAACTGCCAGAGTCAATGCAAATAAATTTTGATAATACCCTGTACTGGATTTACTTCTCCACCAAAAAATTGACATGCTTTATATGCAAAGAAGAGGGCCATCTGGCCAAATATTGTAAAACAACTGGAAATAATGAACTTTACACTGTACAATTGCCTGACTCTCTCAATGTACCAAAGGTGTTAACCTCTCTTTCGTTAGAGAGAGAAAATACACTCCAGGAGGATGAACTAGCCGCAGATATAGAGTCGGACAACTCTATTATCAACAAGGATACGCCAATCGGTTCAAAAAGGCCGTTGACCAGTCCAACTGATATCAGCAGCGTAGAATTTGAATTTGAAGATACAGTGAAAAATAATGCAATCTCACGCATTCCTGCACTCCAACAGACACCAAAAAAACCAAAAAAATCGAAAAAGTATCCACTGAGGATACAAATGAACTTTTATTACCTGCGAAGGAACATGTTGAAAGTAATCGTCATAGATTTCCAATCGATTATGAAACATTACTCAGTTTCCTTGTAAAAACACATGGAAATCCCAATACCGAAATGATTGCAAATGAATTTACTACTGATATAGAAGCTCTTAATAACATGCTAACAGAAATCTATAGTCATTTAAAAGAACGCAGCATTAAAAGTCGCATAACAAGGATCAAGAAAAGACTCAGTAATCCACAATTAAAAGTTTCCAGTGAAGATATTAGTTCGTTGGAAGGACAAGAGGAACAATAACATAATGCATAATTCCAACAACAAAGTTAACCAATTTATTCAATCTGATATACGTATTGTTTTCTGGAATACAAGAAGCATTCTTAATAGACTAGAGGAGCTTAGAGTGATGCTAGATGAAATTGATATTTTTATAGGCGTGGAAACATGGTTAAACGACACCATTTCTCACATAGTTATTAGCTTCCCAGGTTTTATGGTGCTTTGGCGAGACAGGACGTACGCCAGAGGAGGAGGTATAATTTTCATTATTAGAAATACTATAGCTTACAAAACTATTAACAACCTCATCATTTCGAACATATCCAATGAAGTTTTGGGCATTACACTGACTAACCTTAAAGATAAAATTAATATCATTGCAGTTTATAGGCCCTTTATTGGCTATTTATTGGTGGGAGACTTCAATGCCTACAATGTCACGTGGAATTGCAATAGAAATGATATAAATGGTTCTAGAATCATCTATACTTTAGCTGATTACGACTTAATTTTAATAAACAATAATACTAAAACCCGTATTGATCTGCGACGAGGTACAAAATCAAATATTGATTTAGTTTTTTCTTCTCCTAATCTTCTACAACAGATTGTATTAAATATAGATGAAGACCCCCGGGGATCGGATCACTATCCAGTGCGTATTAATTTATCTGTACAAAAAGCAATTTATTTCAAAAAGACTTTCAAGTTGCAGACCAAAAAAACCAATTGGGTTAAATTTTAAAATACAATGGCGGAAAATATTAATGAATTCAAAACAGATTCTTTTCTCAGTTTAAGTTCAGTCTCGCAGTATAAATTCCTCACTTAAAAAATTACACAAGCAGTCATAGACTGCACCCCAAAAAAAGGGAATAATAAGAGAAAAAGAAAAGCTGCCTTAAAAAAATGGGAATTTACCTTAGATTTTAAAGACTTAATTGAATACAAAAAGAATGCTGCCATAGCTAAAAAAACTTTTAAAAAGAAAAAGAGTGACTGTTTTCGAAAATTTGCAGAGACCATCAATTTTAGCACAGACCTTAAGTATACATGGGAAAAAGCAAAAAATTTTAAAAACAAATGGATAAAAATTAGACCCGATAGTATTGAACAAAATATGCAAAATAAAGAGAAAATTGAAGCTGCTCTTGAAAAACTATGCCCACCGTGGGTTCCAAGTAACCCTAACATTTTCCCTGTTACCAAAAATAACACGCTATTCGACACTCACTTTAGTTTCATAGAATTCAGCATAGCATTAAATTCTCTTCAACATAATTCCGCACCTGGAACGGACGGGATAACGTATGAAGTCATTAATATGCTTCCCACTCCAATAAAACATAATATATTCCTTGACATTTTTAACCTCATGTTTCATAGCATGGAATTCCCTGACGAATGGAAAAGCATATTTATACATTTTATTAATAAACCTAATTTGGATTGCTTAAGACCTATTGCACTGACCTATGTGTCTGCAAAATCTTAGAAATCATGGTCGCAAATAGATTTCGCTGGTGGCTGGAAAGAGAAAAAATTATCCCAGATACACAAACCGGATTCAGGAAAGGTTTTTCCTGTGCGGATAACCTAACAAATGTTGCAATGTATATTGAATAATCTTTTAATGAAAAAAAACATACGCTAGGTATTTTTTTGGACGTGATTGGAGCCTTCAATAACGTTCAATCAGATATTCTCGTTGAAATATTGGCACAAATAGGGTGCCCCTTTAAACTCGTTAAATTCTGTTTTTTTCTTGTCTACGAGAGATAAATCTCTACTAATTCAAACATAGATCTCCCGAGGACACTGTATAAAGCCGTTCCTCAAGGAGGAATTTTAAGTCCGCTGTTTTACATTATATACGTTAGCCACATTGTTCGCAATATACCGAAAGCTATAACAGTCTCCCAATTTGCAGACGATATATCTTTGTTCCTTAAAACTAAAGACCCCAATCAGGATAAAAATATAATGGAATTTGCACTAGAAATAATTAGAAATAATCTATTTAAACTGGGTTTGGATCTATCTCCGGAGAAAACGATATTTGTACATTTCAACAAAAACAAAATACTGCCGGGAGAATTTCAAATTAATTTGAATGATATGATGATTAAATCAACTGACTCAGCCAAATTTCTAGGTATTTATTTCGACTTCAAGCTTTCTTTTGATAAACATGTCAATTACATTGCCCAGAAATTCAATAGAGCCACCAACATTATAAAGTTCCTCAGAGGTACTTGGTGGGGATCACACCCTTCCACTCTAATAACTTTCTATAAAAGCTACATCAGATCCATAATGGACTATGGAAGCTATATTTACTTCCCAAAAAATAAAGGAGCAAAGCTACAGTTAGAACGACTACAGAACCAAGCTATCAGATTGGCTCTTGGCCTAAAAAAAAGTACACCTACTAACATACTACTTGCCGAAGCCAAGATAACATTACTAGAAGAAAGATCTAAATTTATATGTAAAAACTTCTTGGTAAAATGTATGTCAAACCGTACTTCTAATACGAGATACAATGTCAACAGATTTCTACAAACAACTATAACGCGAGATCGTACTCCGAAGAGATTTCAAATTTTAAAATAAAGTATCCAAGCTGTAAATTGTATTGATCATCTGATTTTAAAAAGAGACTTCTACAACTTTTTTAATTATACTTATGAGGATATTATATATAACGTTTTAACTAATACAAAAATAGGAATGGAGCTATCGCACTCCGACTCTCCCGACTTATTATTCAAGTCCAAATTTAGCAATCAAAATGTAGTCCAAATTTTTACGGATGGAAGCAAAATTCCCGATTCACCTTCAGTATGTGTAGCAGTGTTCTTCCCCCAATTCAACACGTCGGTTGCCAAAAGTGTCCACAGATTCACTTCCATCTATACAGCAGAGTGCTTAGCCTTATGCGAAGCCACTAAAATTGCACTTAATTACAAAAATAAAAATATCAACATTTTCACTGACTCCTTAAGTCTGATTCACTCGCTCGAAAATCCAAATTTCAGCATCAAAACTAATGACTACATTCTTAATATTAAAACCAACAATTCCAAATTAAGAAATAGTAACAAACACGGTACAAATATACAGATATACTGGATTCCAGCACATAAAGGAATTAATGGCAATGAAATTGCTGATCAATTGGCAAAAAAATCTGTAAAATACCCATCAGAAAATATAAGAATTCCATACACAGATTTTAAAACCCAGTTTAAACAAACAATGAGCGAAAATAACGGTAAATATTTAGAAAATCTTGGGAAAGAAAAGGGAACACACTACTATCAAAACTTTTATAGTAGATCTCCTAAAACTTGGTTTAGTAAACATTGTAAAATAAAGCGAGATGTAATAGTGACAATAGCTAGAAGCAGGACAAGGCATCACAGTCTCAACGAATCATTGTACAAATTTAAAGTAGTAGATAGCCCTCAGTGTCAGTGTGGACATCCCACTCAAGATCTTAACCACATTGTCTGGCAATGTGATGCCTATGACCAGGAGAGAGAAGTGTTATTGAATAAGTTGGGGAAATGCAGGTTATACCCTCCTTTTACGATTAATTCGTTCCTGGCAAAACCAAATATTTCAGTTATGAAAATTGTACATGAATTTCTCCAAAAATGTAACGTAAATGTCTAGTGTATAGTGTAACAAAAATGTAATTCTGTATCATTAATAATGTAACTATTTATGCCTGTCGTTAAAAAAAATGTATGTATACTTTTGTAAACCATTGTAAAGCAGAATAGCCTTCCATTCAGAGAAGAGTTCAATTGCTTCCAAAAAAAAAAAAAAAACCAGCTTAACCGATTCACCTGAATCGTGGAATCTCCATAAGGTGTTGTTATATTAAAAAAAAAGATCATATCACTCTCCGTTTACTATCGCACAAAACACAGTTGACAGCGTGGTGACTTCAATCTTGGAATTACTCCTGAGACATTCCAAGATACAACAATTTAAGTGCCAAGTGTTATTCGTAATGACTGGATGTGATGCAGGGTGGCATTGGTTGGTTGAAATATTTAGTTAATACCATTTCAATTTTGATATATATTTTTTCAAGAATTATTAATAACCATGTCCTTACTTTTTTATACAAGGTGGTTGTTAGTAATTTTGAACAATTGCAAACACCCAAGCTTTGAGAAAAACACATAAATAATGTCTCCTCACCGGGATCGAACACAGAACTCTCGGGTGGAAGGCTAACGCTTTACGAACTGTACCACGAGAGCCCCCTTCAATTTTGATATTATGTCGTGTTACTCGTGTTATAATAGTATTTTATTACATTTTCATTAAATTTAATCTTACGATATTATGCAATCATATTATTTTACTGCGATGGAAAAGCAATAAGCCCCATAATTGCGTGCGATTATTTCAAATGGCAGTTAATATTGACAAAGATAATTTTCTCAAGTCAGTTAAATTTAAATCTACGTAATACCCTCGCACAAGGATCAATATTGTTTAGCAGACTTGATAAATTAATTATCAACGCCGAAACATAATAATCTTTAAGTATATCGCCTAGATATCTCAAGAAAATCCCGAAGCAAAGTTGTCGTAAATGACGTATCATCAATTTTATTAATTCACATATCAAAAAGGCAATTTTGTGTGTAGTTTACTCGTAACGAGTGTAATGATATCACATCAAAAAGTTGATATTGAGAAATTTGTCACTGATGACGTCACAATATCGTTTCATTACGGAGACCATTAAACATTATGTAAACTAAATTTCATAACTATAATGCGCTCTTAAAACATAAGGGACATTCTCGATACCATCTGAAATGAACAATAGTCACTCTCTTCACTACGGGTACCCAATCTTTTTCGAGTTGTGACCCACTTTTATAATAGCCAACTAACTTGCAAACCCCCTTAGCAACCACATTCATAATAATATAAAGGTAGTTTAATAATGTGAACAAAACACATTAAAAATTATCATTAAAAAAAATTGCATGTGGATTATCAAACATCACATTTTCTATTACTTTGACAATTATTTAGTTTCATATAAATTTTACACAAATTAAATAAATGCAAATATGAATTTCCGTCCAAAGAAGATTTATATTTGACATTTTGTTATACGGACATAAATTAAAAATGTTTATTTCTTATTTAAATCTTTTTGAAACACTACTTTAAATCTCTAAAAGTATTTTTTGTTTATGTATTCATCTTTACCAAGTAATTAGGTTTTCATGTTATTTTATTGTATTGATTTTATATACAAACAAGAGCTAACTGTATCAATAATTTTGTGTCAGTGTGCATTTACCATTGGCGAGTGCGCATTGTGACCGAAGATGCAGAAAGGTGAAATCCGAGTTAAAAAAAATACTCGAATTGAGTAGTACAAAACTTAATTCAATTAGAATTTAAATTTAAATTCCATCAAGTACCCGTAATAATTGATTTTAGTAATTTTGTAATTAAGTCACGAGCCTTCGACAGAAGACGGCACCAAAGGAAGAACAATTTATGATAAATAAAGCTGGTGGGTATATTTGGTCATTATAACTTTAAAAAGCTTTCATATTTTTTTAGAAAGTCTACGACAAAACGTCTGAGAAGCTCTGATATAAAATAAACCGTTTCCAAAAAAAACACCACTACCATTGATAAAGTCAAAATAAGATATCATCCTAAGTTATCTGCACTCTATTTTTCTTTCAACACACATCTTAATCCATCTGCAAGACCGCGGCCTTTAAGTCAAAGCAAAGTGAATTGAAAACATCCCTCATCTACTTACGGAAACTTGCAAAAAAAGTCAACACTTTCACGAAAAATCCTTGAAGCTTTTTCTTCACTCTCTTTCAAAACTAAACTCGCAAGATAGTGTGATAGTAATATGGTGGTCGTAGTTTTCCAAAACGTAGTTCAGAACCTTTTCTGCGGGGACTTGTACGAAATCCTTTCATTGGATTAGATCCTAAAAAAATATACTCCATTTTCTTATAACATCACTGAAATATATACCCATTTTTTAAATCCCTATAAATAAATAACTCACAACATCGCATGGAAAATAAAATGTGCTATATAGTTTTTTTGATACGTTAAAGCTAATAAAAATACTTGAGCAGATTAGCGAAAAAAGCTAAGAGAGAGCTTTATAATATATCAAGATTAATTATCCTTTAATGCCATATACTTAAAGAATAAGCACAAAATATACTTTTTAGTTTTCGTCACTTTTAGGATATTACCTTCAAATGAGCTTAAATGTCTGAGTACAGTGTAAGCACTGTATTTTATTAGAATATTATAAACTAACGCAAATGGGCCAAATTTAAGAAAATATTTTTTGGTGCATTCTGAACATATCAAGTCGGGTAGATTCTTGTATTCATATATTATAATCGATCTATAGTTTAGTTGTTATCGACGTAAGCCATAAATCAATACCGCATAGATGTTACACCAAGTGTTAAATCGTCGACTCTGTTCATCAATAAGCTATGTTCGAAGTGTGTAAGAGGAAAGTATGAAACAGGATATATACACTAACATATACGGTCTATAAAGTATAAATATATTCACATTTATTAATTAATAAACTATAATAATTAATCATATTCTTAGTATGTAATCAATTAAAATATCAAATTAATAAATCTAATCATATATATATTCTAAGAATATATTCCTACACAAAAAGTAAACCTGATAATGATGAAACTTCCTTCATCGTTATAGCACTAATCTTTGCCAGCAAATTCGGAACATAGTCGGTGATTCAAGACTATTCGTGCGAGCGCATGACCAAAGTCAGAATGCTGAAAAATAATGAGTTAAAAAGCGAAAAACTGACCAATATACAGACGTCTAGGGATTCCAATACCGGGTTCCCGAGCTATTTTCGATACCTATGAATCCCGGGATTGATAAACATAATCCCGAAACTTTAGGGATTGATTTTTTATATCAATTTTTATGGAAAATAAAATAAAAACGAAAATATTACAGAAAAAATACTTTTAATAACAAATAACTACATTAGGAATAAACTGAGTTTGAATGAAGTTGATTTATATCCATGTGTAAGTTGCCGATTCATTTAATTTTTTCACATAAATTAATAAAAATGAGAAAGATTAGAAAAAAACAATGCTTCGCACTATTAACAAAGTAATTCCATCATGATATCATACGTTTTACGGCAGTTTCATATTTGGCTGACTAATTATATTTATAAAGCGGAAAGGACATAAAAATACCATGATTTGCTTTACTATTTTAAATCTCGTTAACCCATTCATTAAGTATTTACTATCAGAAAAAGCAATCTCATTTTAAATTCACATTATTATTTATAGTACAATATTATTTACTCCATTAAACTAATGTATTTCCAAGAATGAACGTATACAATATTAGCAATAAATGTCTTAAATAGTATAAATTATACTAGATTTATTTTTGACCGATTTTATCAATGTTATTTGTAAATTTAAAATTTTCATATTAACAATGGAAAAAAATGCCAATCATGGGACCAGTCCCGGGATTGTCAAATTGTAATAAGAATTTTGGCTCGGGATTTGATTCCCTACAGACGTCTACTTGAAGATATTGACATTTGGAAAGGAACAATTTGGCGACGTCAAATGGACGACACCGACTGGACACCAATAAAACTCGGTGATAGATATATTGGCGCAAAACACATGAATGAAATGTGCAAAAAAAAAATACACCTTGATATATGACGATTTGTATCAGTAAATAGATAATTTAGTCTAATATAAAACATGTTCTTATAATAAAGTGAGGTTTATGGTAGTTAGATAAAATGTCAATAACAATATACAAAATTATTATCGTTGGCAAGAAACACATTCACTTATTTCTCAAGCACCGACCCACTTTCCTAAGTTAAAGTGTGAGTTCCGTTGCCGATTTGTTACAGAAGATCGCATCAAATTGTTTGAAGGGTTTTTGTTATTAATGACCTCATCAAAAATCTTCTCCTGTAATGACAAGAAAGAGACCTAATTTCTCACACCTTACAAACCCGCCAAGTTTCTAAGTAGATTTTATCGTTCACCTCCTTGTCGGCCTCATTTTCTTGCGACAAAATAAGCGCGATTATTTAAAATTCTTGAGAAAATTAGGTCACAAATTATTGTCATTTTCTTTTGATTCACTGTCATTTAATATAGTACATAAATATATTTATAAGTGTTATATATGATTTACTCATATTATAAAATGCTGGTACCCAAACCATTTTATAAATTTCTGAAGGATGAATAAAACTTCTTCAACTTTTGCAAATGTTGATCGATGTGTCCCTGATAACAATACTTGATACAATGATAAGTACGTGACCATGTTAATCCTCAAATTATCATTTGGGCCTCTACAGAATGGAGGTTGTTTTCACAGATTTTTGTTTATGCGAGGAACGTATGTTAGAAACTTGTTAAATCTATAACATGTGAATTTAACGGATCCGGGATTGAACGACATTATAAGCCGACACGTTACCCCTCAGCCATCGTATGCATCCAGAGAGATTTAAAAAAAACACTATGCCCAGTGCATAACATATTATATTGGGTTACATGTAAGTTGTACGTAAGTTGTACGCAGTACATCATGGGACACTTATTCGTGCGCCGCAGTACGTGAAACATCAGTTCGTATAACATTTTATCAAATGACGAGTTCTTCGTTGAACATTTCACCGTGGAATACGTATGTACGTATCTTATAAAATGCGGCGATAGTTTGCAAATAGTACTGTTCCAATTAGATTAACCCTAACCTAACCTAACCTAACCTAGTAAAGACATCTCATAATATTCGCCACATGTAGCATACGTAAAAATATACTCCACAGTGAAATGTTCAACGAAGAACTCGTCATTTGATTAAATGTTACACGAACTCATGTTTCACGTACTGCGGCGCACGAATAAGTGTAATGCGGTGAACTGTTTACGTACAAATTTCCGGATACGATTATATTGTGTGAATAATTTTAATAAAACACATTTTTTGTACTGAATCCACTTATATAATTGTTAATTGTTTCATTCACCTCAATTGCCTCAGATGGACATTTTCAGCTGAACACAATATAAAAAAAGTGGATTTAGTATAACAATTGTGTTTTATTAAAATTATTAGTACAGTACATTTCCACCATGAATTGATAGTTAACACAATTAAAGAAATTATATTGTGTGAGTTGAGGTAGGTACATGGGATATGTTTCATAATTTCATTTAATTAGTCTGTAACATAAACTCAGTGGGTTTAGGACGATACCAACTATATCAATGTTTCTTAACCTTTTTACATCCGCGGACCATAAAAAGTCAAGAAATGTTTTGCGGACCATCAACATTGGAATAAAATAATAAATATTTATATTTAAACTATTTTTGAGACAATTGTCGAAATATAATACAACCCCAAAAAATCTTCGCGGACCACCGGTTAATAAACTATGAACTAGATGACGCATCAACTTAACGATGGACATCTAGGCATCTTACATAATATGAATGAATTTCACAAATAAACAAACGTAAGTTACGATTCAAACCAGCGAATAAACAAGTAACTCCTATATAAATTATCTACCAATGTATAATAAAACGAGGTTCATGGTTATTTTTACATTCGGATATAGTGCAATAACAGTTAAGAACGAATTTCAAATGACATAATGTACTATACCTACATAAAATTTTATTGGAACAATATATTGCAAAAACTTTCAATTTATTTAATCATTTTGGTATTGATCAATATAGTGGTATGAACCTTTATAACGTGTTCTTCTTTTCATCTCAATATATTATTGTAAATTAATAATAATTGAACATACATAATTTTGAAAACATTCATGAGAAAATATAGCTAATAGAAAAAATCTTTTTTGAAAAAAGTAAGACACCCGGAAGGAATCGCGCCCTGTGCATTACCACTATGCTACGATGCTACGACTGCCATGCTAAATTGCGACAAATTTTAACTATTGGCCGTTTTAATACCTGCTCATAAGCGCTCTCCAAATTGAGTTACGGAGTTACAAAATTATGTATGTTCAATAATCAGAATGGTACATTCTTAAAATATTGTGAATTATTCGTTGAATAAAAGAATTATTTAATTAATAATAATAATTGTTTTAATAGTGTCTGCGATAATCATAATATAAATATTATAAATCAATATCTAATCACAATCTCTTATTTTGATTATAGTTATTGTTAATTTTTATTCTACATATAAAACATATCATATTGAGCAATGTATAATATAGTACATCACTTTAATATGTTATTTTTAAAAAACAGGGTTTCTAGACGCCCTAGATTCTCCGGATTTTCTTACACTTGTCCCAGTACCCCGAAAAATCTCTCAGGGGAAACCCCTTGTCCTAGTTTCAGACCACTACTGACGTTTTGATTTTTATTATACTGTCTTTTTATCCTACGATTCATTTTATTCGTGTGAATTAATTTATATATGCGTTTCAGCTTACTTATAATGTGAATAGAAAGGCCTCTTTTCAAATATGTAAAATATATAAAAATAAACTATCAAATTCACAATATAAATAGTTCATAAACTGCGTATAAGGTAAAACTTTTTCAATCATATATTATTTTAATTAACTATTTTTTATATTCAACAAATAATTCACAAGATTCAAGAATGTAACATTCTTTTTATTGAACATAGTACATATTTTTGAAAACACTGCTCTGTACTAAAAATATTTAACCAACAGAAAAAATCTTCTTTGAAAAAAATACGACACCCAGCAGAAATCGAACCTGCACCTCTTTGGATACACGCCCATGCACATTGACCACAATGCTATAGGTATCCTATCTAATTGCGACAAATTTTAACTAATAGTTCTTACAATACTCTCTGAAACGCTTTCCAAATTGAGTTGCTATCGGCAATCGGCTTTTGTATTTTAAATCAAAGTAGGTATTAATTACTCATATTACCTGCTAACCAACGGTGTCGTATTTTTTTCAAAAAAAAAATATTGGTTATATATTTAAGTATTTTCAAAATTATGTTACATTCTTAAATCTTGTGAATTATTCGTTCAATAAAAAAAATAGTCAAGTTATTAAATTATTAGCAAGTTCAAGTAAGTTTCAACAAAAAATCTCAGAGTGATCCGTGATTTAGGTTAGTAATTAAAGTAATACCTACTTTGGTTTAAAATACAAAAGCCGATTGCCAATAGTAACTCGATTTGGAAAGATTTTTTCTTTGGTTACATTTTATTTTCTCAGATGTGTTTTTAAAATTAATTATATACTATTTTTATGTACATAAATTCATTAATAATAGTATCTTACTGTATCTTATTTCACTAGTTAGACAAAGGTTACTGTTAGAACTCCATAGATTGTATGAAAATATACATGTTATTATCTAGCTAGGGGATGACATAATTAATGTTTAAAAAAGCTGTTTATTAATAATCTGTTTAAAATACATTTCACAACATGCGCATCCATAATGGAATACAAAGTCAGCATTGCATTGTCAACAAGATTCTATTCATTACATAGAAAGCGCATCAGTTGGTATCTAGTCAAACGTCTGCAAAGACACAGTAAACAAAATAATATATTATGAGACGAGAATTAATATAGTATAATGAACGTTCATATTAATAAATGATTAATTATGATCTAATTTACAAATACTTGAATTATGGTTAAAGTCAATCAAAGGACCCTAGTAGTAAATGGAACTTTGTTGATAGTGTGGAGCATTTTTTTTCTTGTAGACTATTGTGCCTTCGACGAATGATAAAGTGTTCTTGAGCTTTTGTAGTTTTATTGTGTTTGTAACCAGAATATTATAATAGGTTGAGCAAGTCACTGGTGTCCACTTCTCGTGAAATAAAATGTTATGAAACTTCTTAAGATGACGGCTAAGATTGACACCAGGTTGTAATGTTAGTCAATACCTACATTAAGTAACATTATTGCATATTGATTTAAAAAAAATATGAGTGTTATTATCTAGACACCATTAGAAGTCAGATAGCTAAACCTGTAATGCTGTGCCCGTCTTTTTATGTAAGTATGTAAAATTGTATCGTTGCTTATAATAGCTTATTAATATGCCTTTTAATAACTTCTATACCTTAATACACGATGTCATTATCAGAACACAGCTCAAGAACACAACAAATTAAAAATATATATCGGTAAATTAACATGCCACCTATGATTTAAAATTTAATATTTTATCGTATTGACAAGAAGTTTTAATTGATATTAGATACACTGTGGTACTGCGCTAAATTCTATTGGATACTAAATACTGCAAGAGACAAATAAATAAATTCCATCGAATCACTCAGATTTGGATTGGATTTGGAGTTGGATCAATTTTTAATTTAAGTTTTGTCATCACACACATAATAATTACTTATATGTTAATCGATAATATTTCATAGACGTTAGTTAAGCGACTCTCTGGCTATCTATTAATACATCTAACACTTGACATCCCTAAAAACTACGAAAGGGGACAGAGTGGCAGTACCCCATTGCCAATGTGGTTAGCAAAGATTTTGAGAACACGGTAATTATAAAATGAAAACAATATATTTGGCAGCGTCTTATTGAGTCACTTTATATCAGTGGCAAAGCGTGGAGGTAGGTTGTTCGAGGCAGATTTTTAAAACCTACATAAATAGTGCACATCAAACTTTGTCAGTTATACGTATTTATTTTCATTGAACTAAGACCACAAATTTTAGATAGTCTCGGTTAGTTTTTAAAAATCAATTAAACCCTACCTGAACCAAACTATAATAGTTTTGGTATGCTATGGGCGATCTGACAAAGATAGTGCATACTTTTTCAGTCATACATATTTGTTTTCGTTGAATTACTAATACATATTACCGATGGTTTTAGTTATTTTTTAATTCATTAGGCCCTGTCTAAGCCGAATCTAATAGATAATAAATATTGTTTTTATCTCTATAATATCCAAAATTATGTATGATTTAATGGCATAATATTAGATATTTTATAGATAGATGAATATTTTTTGACTATTATCTATTATGGCTTGGTTTACGCAGGGCTTAATTGAATTTTAAAAACTAACCAAGACTGTATGCAATTTATACTCTTAATTCAATATAAACATATACGTATGACTTATAAATGTTAGTGTACACTATTAATTATGTCGGATCTTAATAGCTTACATCTACCCTTTACCACTGCTTGACATAATAAAAGATGCACTATACAAATTACAACAAATTATTAAATTTAGCATTGCCTACGGGCTGACGTGTCCAAATCTAACTGTGAGATAAAGGATCTCTGACTATCTTGTAAAAAAAATTCAGAATGTTCCACATTAAACCAACGAAGGCATATGGCTTGGTGGAGAGATATAGATGAAGCAATATGATGGAGAGAGAAAGCGTGGCATTGGGTAAACATCTACGCGCCATTTTATAGACAACACGTTACTGCAGACACATAGAGATATATTACAAAATTCCATTACTTATTAATTAAATCGACTGCAACCAAAATTATTATACTGTGCCTGTAATATGTACGTATAATAATTATAACTGATTAAAGATTAAATGTGATTAGGTAGTGTTTTCTCTAATTGATCATCAATCATTATAGCTCTCGAATCAGCCAGAATTTAAATTCTATTTTCATAATATAATACCCTCAATCAATAATAATTGTTCTTATAAAGTAATAATATATTATGTAATTAAAATTAAGGTTGTACATTGATGTCTTATATTAACTATTGATAATATCTGTTGTTGAATTTGAAGGATTAGACGCTAAATTCTAATTACCCTCGTCTGACAAGGGTTCTTGGTAGAACTTCACTTTCAACTTAAATTGCAAATGAATTATCCTTTAAATAAGACATCTTATCCAACAAAGTCGTACGGAATTTAATACGCTTAACATGTCGTGGATTTATCGACATGCTTGGCAGTGATTAAATTTAAATCTCTGTTCCCAGTCCATGCGAAAGGTTCAGAACCACAACTACTTGCGAAGAATAAAGAAATAGATTGCTCCTGATAAATAGTTACAGCTGTCTGCGTTTCTTGTTGCATAAATCCAAGTTCCTATTGTTGGCATCGTTAAAGCGACGGCAGTAAAGAAGTTATACGAAAATCTGTGAAGAATGAGCGGTCAGTCATACGGTTTTTAGCTTTCATTTATATTATGCTCGTATGAATTGAATCGCGACAGTGAAAAAACTATGAGCATGAAGCATTGAATGTCGACGTTATGTAAAACTAAAAAAATACGATCATTGTATTATTGTATATATAGGTCATGGATTAAATAAATAGCATAGGTAGAATTTAACCAAAACTAGAACTCAAATGGAAATTTTCCGTATTCAGAGGACTTTTCAGCAAATAATAATTGATGTGCAATGGTAAAAGCATGAAAAATGCGCAATATAAATCAAATATTTATAAATTTGAATTTAATGACTTTTTTTTAAATAAAAAGGATTTCAAGCTATGTAGGCATAACTTGAAACCGATGTTTTTTAAAATAAATAATAACACTATAAATTAATCAAAAATCTCTTTATAACATTATAGGAAACTTAATAAACTTAATTTTAATAATGAATATGACCATAAAATATAATGTGATAAATAGATGGGTTCCTTTTAACAAATTCACACTTCATAACATTTCTTTTATTAATCATTGTACGTGTATCCTTGACTTAATATAAACAATATTTTACTTTTTAATGTTTTCAGATACATATTTATTAATTATTACAGTTTAAATTGTAAATCGTCCACCCTTTACTTCGACTATCGGTGCATATATTCGACTATCGACATAGGGAACGCAGTGCACATGGATATTATGACAATGCCGGGGTTACTAGCGTAGTAGTCAGACCTGTTACCCAGAAAGAAAAAAAGTAAGTTATAATCTCATTTGTTATAAGATCTTTTCTAATGTACGTGTTTATCATTTGATCTTTTATACATTGAATAATAATAATTAACGGAAATAAATAGCAATATTTTTTGTTTGTCAAAAATGTGAACGGTTATTTTGAGGATAATTTATTATTATTATAATTGAGAAATTTCAGAAATTCTCACGTACAAAAAATGAGCGATACATTGTTACGCACGGAAGAACTGCTGACCGTCATCCACTGTTAAGATGAAAATAATTACAAGATAAAAAGAACTTTTTATATACCACGTTTTTAAATTTTCTGTTGAATCATATAAACTTGACAATTCTATGTATTAATAATTTAGGACAAATAAGGCAATTGTCAACAAATCATTTTTTTGCTATTTTGCAACAATCAAACAAACAAATAATATAGAATACTGAAATGTCATTTTGATTTCCATAGTAACGCACGTATATATTAATAATTTAGTTGCTATGACCACCCCCTTAGCAACCAATAATATTGGATTGGATTACAGATTTCTTCTGAAATAACTTTTCATACAGAACAGAATTAACTGAAAATGAATTCAATTCTACTTAAAGCCAAAATTATTAAAAGAATGCATTGGCATCGTGTTCTGATATATTCTAAAAGTTTCAAATGTCTATCTAGTCGGGAAGTTAGTTAAAAATCGATTGCAAGATTTGTACTGGATAAACAACCACCGGATAAACAAGAATGCGAGTTAAGAAAAACGTGGTAAAATAGCTGAGACTCAACTTAATTTGAACGTTGAAAATAAATTTATTATGCGTTTAAGTAAATTTATTTTACATTGTCACCCATCATTATGTCCTCGACCTTGAGCGAAATATTGTTGTGTATTTCGAAATATTATCACGAGGATAAAATAAAGGAGACCATATTAATTTTGATCCTCAGTGATGAATCAGGCTGAGTTCAATTTGTTTTTTTTTTACTCTAAACGACATGTGCTTTTTTACAGTTTTTTTTCCAAGAAACACTTCTCTTGCTCGAATCGAAACTATACGGATCGCATTTTCGAAGAATGGGGTTAGAGAAAATTACGTAACTCACTCAATCTTGCTTGCCATTTTCTGTTCTCACTATCTGGCAGGAATAATTCTTTCATACATTATATAAATACATTTTTTATTCAAATTCGAAGAAAATACTGATTTCAACTCTGAACCGACAAAAAAAAATACACAACCGCGGAATATTTCGAATTGTATTTTTTTTTACGCGTTACTTTAAATAATAAACGCGATTTCCTTTTCTTGGAAAATAAACACAAAATGTAAAAAAAAAACGTCGATTTTTTGTGTGATTTTTTAAAATGTGATCTTTTTTTTCATTTTTAAGCACATTTGATATCATTGTACTTACTATTGTGGAGTATGGGTTATCGTATTTCACATCTGGTTATTGGAGTTTGAGTTGACTCGGCAAAATTCTCATTTATTTCAAGCATTATTTATATTGATAAATCCCTTGAAACCTTAATCCAAGGCTATGTATCAAGTCAAGGGGTTGGGAAGATTATTTGCTCAGTTTATCAAACGTATTGATTTTATGTATTGAATTAAATAAAATACTATGCCAATATAATCTGTCTATGGAAACATCTATTAAATAATGACGGGTTTCGTGACACTTGCTTGCATTGCAAACGTCTAATGAATAAAATGGGATAATTAATATTATATTTCTGTAAATAATACTTAATATTTTTTTTACATTTCTTATTTAATTATTAAATACTCATAGATTAATAATTAATAGTCATATCAAATAAACTATCAAATGTTTTCGTTAAAATATTGAAGAAATAAAAAGAGCAATATTATTTTATTAAGTAGTATATTATGATATCTTATTAATATGTAATTATCTATTTAAATAGCTATTTTGTCTTTTGATTTATTTATAAAATAATTTGCAGTCTTTTAATATCTTCTCTTTTTCGAAAATGATGCCACAAATACTCAGTAATATGCCACCGAAGTGACAAAACGGATTTTTTTAACATAATCTTATGTTAGTCCAATAGAAAAAATTATAATAAGTTTCAAAAACACCACCAACAAACTCTATGCTTGCACTAAACAAATCTTAGCAATTAAATATAAAAGGATTTAATTTATCAACAATGTAATAAATGTATGACGGAATCGGTTATTATAATAATCAAATTTAAATTCATTTATTTTTACATGTAGTGAACTTTACAAATTATATATTTAAGTAATTGTTAATTGTAGCGCCATTTTCAATGACTGTACAATTTAGTGGGTCTGTACCAAAAATGTGACACGAGGAACTTGCCAATAACCATACGCGATACCGGTAAAAGACCAGATATCCACATAGGAAGACAATGCGACCTCTTAGGGTCTCAAATAATGGCATACACTTACAAAATCTCCCCCCCCCCCCACCCATCTCATCCTGTTATACAAGACACGGTGCCAAAGTACTGATCATAGAAAACTCTAAATAGAATGAGAATTATGACAAGGCGCACTCAAGACAATTATGTGATGAAATGGGGGTTTTCTGATGACCAAACCTGCTAGTGAGGTGCCAATTCTCATTGCCACTGAAATGAAGGTTAAGCGAGATCTTACAATCTATAGATAACAAGATTAACTTTGCTAACTTCTGCTTATACTCATTGAAACCCGTCACAATGAAGAAGAAGAAAAATCCAGTGGGCATATTGGCCCCCATCTGTGGAGGTTTGTTAATAGATTTTTACGATAAATAAGTATTAGTCATTTATTCAACCTAGTGCAGTGGTCGGCAAGCTTTTGAAAGACTGGATAAAAAAATCAAATTTGAAAAATTTATTTGGTTAGTGGGTAGAAATCTTAAACAAAATTTAGTATTTTTAAAAAACAATTTAGTTTTATAAAAATACAAAATAAATATATGTAAGTATACAAGCAACAAAATTTAGTATTTTTAAAAAACAATTTAGTTTTATAAAAATACAAAATAAATATATGT
Organism: Rhyacophila brunnea; assembly: GCA_022495005.1. Taxonomy (NCBI): domain Eukaryota; kingdom Metazoa; phylum Arthropoda; class Insecta; order Trichoptera; family Rhyacophilidae; genus Rhyacophila; species Rhyacophila brunnea. Next base: position 134,020 of record JAGYXB010000467.1, read on the forward strand.
AAGTATATATTATATAATACATATATTTGCATATGAATGTGTAAATACAAATTTATTATATACAAACATGCATAATATTTTTATTAGTGGCTTCCTTGGTTTTGATTTTTTTTTGTAAGTTTTTCAACATTTTTTGGCGAATACGTACTGTTGTCATAAGTTGAACACAGTAATCAAGACTCTCTGGTGATAATTGATTTTGCAGAGTATTCTAGACACATTTAATTTGAGAAAATGTTTGCTAACAAGAATATGTTGAACCAAATGCAAATGGATTTTTTAAGCATGAAAATGTTTGTAGTAATGACGCCCAGCATGATGATTGATGATATTGCTTGCATTCATGTGATCATGTTCTATGTTTTCAAGATGCTGGCAAAGATCTTTGAATTTATTTGTCTATAGAAGTGCACATTTGAATTCAATGTATTCTAATTCTAGATTATTTATTCCATAACTAATTTGAAAAAAATATTATCATATTTTCTTGGCGGGTAACTCAAAATGTTGTTGTGGGTAATACTATTACCCGCGGGTAGAAGATTGCCGACCACTGACCTAGTGTGTTCTCGATTCAAATACACATTTAAAAGACAATAATGTCAATTTCACAGACGTGTCATAAACACCTATCACGGCATCAGAATCGACTACTCTAATTTTTACCTACCAAACGGGAAAACTAATGAAAACATTAATAAATTCAAGTAGGTCAACATAATTTATGACGTGACACCGGCATATTTTTGATTCAATCAAGTTTCCCAGGAACCAAAAGTTAATCTATGTTTTTTAAGCAGAATTTCTAATGTGGGTACAAAAGTTATAGGTATGTTATTAATATTTAAATTTAGATAACAAATAGTTAAATACTCTCAATGATTTTGATTTTAATATTTCAAAAAAACTAACACGTTTCAGGCATATATTATAAGTTTGGTTTTGTAAAGTTTAAATTAAAATTTACATAGGTCTGTCCAATATACACCCGATCGCAGTCCTAACACGCATCACATGCTGTAAAGGTCTGTGACCTTTAGTGAATAAATATGTATTCGTATGATGGTTGTATGAAAAAGTAAACCGAATAATACATTTCCGAGATTCATTGGTCAATTTATTTTGATGGCCCGGCCTAACCACTTTACCGTTCTTCAATAATTTTCCTTTCATCGTACTTTATTATTGAAGTATCAGCATAACATTTTACCCAGTCATATAAAGTCAAACATACTTCATAGAAATATATCCAGATGCTCATATAATAATGCGCTCAGTATAAACCGAAGCGGTGAAAGTAAGCGATGTGGCTATTTCTTGTGCTCATAAGGCTTAATTACATTGACAGACGCGCAGACTCAACCCGATCCAACAACCGTCGTAGCCAATGTTTTAACACTATTTGCAATTACACGCAACGATTCAATCGCGTTGGTCCTTTCTTTTGATTGGTTTAAAATAAACATAGTGTTGCTTTATTAAAAATATAGGTTGACCAAAAACTAGATATTTCTTAGATTGGTGGCTACACTGAACGTATTTCCGCGCAATTTTACATCAAAAAAACTGAGCTGTCAAACCTAGTGAGCATCTGTTGAAATTTGCGCGGCCATTTGACATTTATAGAAAGTTTTGTATACTTATTGTTAATTTACAGCATGAATAACTGGGCAAGCTTGAATCTCCAAGCCAATCGATTAAGACTAATTGTAGCGAGTATGGCTATATTTCAACTGGTGTGCATTAATTCGACGAGGACCTCAGCACTATTCCATACATTTTTTTGAGATTTCGCCATCTTGCAGTTGTTGAAATCGAGCAGTAGAATGAACAACCGTTTGCGTAGCTCGCGAGCGGGCGCATATTCGGCTATTTTTGTACGCTTTTGCCAATCTTCGCTTGCTAATGAATGGATTGCACGACGGACTTATAGAAAATTTTCCATTTTTGTCCCGATCGCTCACGATCCTTAAAAACCATAGAGAATAGAGTTTGACAGTCGTAGTAGACGATCGGGCCAGACGCAATCTGCCAATGTAATTTGAGATTTAGAATAAGGCAAAATCGAATATATAAAACTGGTAACTGATGTCAACAATAGAATAATGTCTTATGGAATGGTATATTCTTTATGGAAGATAAATTACCATCAGCCAGGGTAGATCCATTACTGGATAATATGAATATTATAAATTTTTTAACACTACAACAACCCTAGAGACCCAATCACAGTAGTGTATTTACTAATAGAAATGGAACACTCACAAACACCCAGACTTTGAGAAAATCTCATAAATATATTATGTCCTCACTGGGCATCAAACCCGAAGCTCCTTATGCGCCTTACGCACTACACCATGAGAACCACCTCCACTATGTCCTTCCACTTATCTCGACCGTAAGTTTTTTGGTGCCACTTACATCCAGTGAACTTTATGAGTTCATCGATCCAACAGATTTTAGTACGTCTCTGTAGTCGTCCAATACCCCTTAGTAACCACTGTATGACTACATTTATCCAGAAATTGTCCACATAGCAAACAAGGTATGCATCTGCTTAGCGACTTATATCACATTGTGTACTCTTGTCTGTTTTTTTTTTTTAATTTACGATATTCGACCCTAAAAATATTATATGGGCCTCCACAAAGTAAAGGTTGTATTCATAGATTTTTGGCGAGAAATAAGTGTTAGCCACTTGCTCAACTTATTAAGTCCATGTCGGACCCATGATTTGAACTCGAGACCCACGACATTACAAGCCTGACACATAACCATCCAGTGATCGTGGTGGTATTAAGGTATTAAACGCTTTATAATCTGGTGTGAAACTTGGCCACATTACAAACAGTAACAGTTGTATTTACAGATTTTTGCGAGAAATACATGTTAGCTATTTCTCAATTTGTTATGTTCAGTATATCCATTAAAATACATGAATTTTCTATATGAGGTATTTGAACTCGTCAAAAATTAACAATCTTCTACTTGTTCACAGTGGCGCCGATTATTCCAATAGTATTACTATTGATTATTTTGTAATTGGCAAAGCTTGGGAACGAAATTTTGAATATGTTTAATATAACTTATAATGATGGGTCATATTCTACTGATGACATAAAATGAAGTATAAAAATTATGCTCATAATCATTAAACATGGGCACACTTTTTTGGTTTTGTTAGTTCTACGAAAATCACAAAGCGGCAGCGTGCGCATCGCTTGTCGTCGCCGCTCCGTTTTACTCTGTACGCAACCTAGCAAAAATCCAAGCTTGTTTGTTTGCTGGAATAAAGGGTCATTATTTTATTTCATACGTAAACCGCAAAATATATTTTCCCACCGCAATCTTCTGCTCTTTCTCTTCGTTTGGCGTACCATTGAATTTCAAAGCTGTGTTTTTGTGTACGCACAGATGTGAAGGTTTATAATGTGTCCAAATTTCAATAACCTAATGGTTTTTCAATGAAATTCTGGTTTTTGTAGAAGTCAGTGTATGATCACTATAATGTAAAACTAAATGATTAATTCCATAATATAAAACTATCACAGGTTCTTCTTTTGCCATATCCGCCGCTTAACTGGAGCGTATGGACACTACACGGCGCCTCCAAGAATCCCTGTCGCTCGCCAGTCTTCTTGCTTCGTTCCAGGTCAAACCAGCATCCCGTAGTTCCGTTGTATACACTCTGTAGATTGTATTTGGCGGCCTTCCAGGACGCCGGAATCCGGTCGGCTTGAAGAATAGGCAAGCCAGGTTGAAGTTCTATTCTGGCATCCGCAACACGTGGCCGAGCCAGGTCCAACGTCGCCTCTTCACTTTCAGCATGATGAGAGGCTGCTTGGTGCGTTCTCTTATCTCCTCGTTGCTCTTAAAGTCATACCATCGCACACCCAGTATTCGTTGCAAACATCACAGGTTAATCAAAGTAAAAAAATAGATTATACCAATATAATGCAGAAATTTCGAAATAAATACTATGTAGCGAGTGATCGCTTTTAAAACTATGAGTCGCGAGTACAAATAATTATATGTTTTGGCAAACTCACATTTCGTTTTTATAATGTGTGAGTCTTTTACGGTTGTTTTTTGTCGTAATTTGTTGTGTTCTTCCTCCTTCCTTTATCGATATTTCAGATTATTTAAAGATCAGTTTAACGATCCCAAAACATGAAAAGGAGAAAATTACGAGGTGACTACTAAAAAATCTATTACGACTGGTATCACTTCGCTATCATAATCAAATGATGTGAGGCACAGGCGCACAATAGTGATTAACGAAAACATAATTGTGTTTTAGAGCTTGCAAACTGGGCTAAATCGAAACCGTTTAACCGGGTAACCGCAGATTTTAAAAATAACCGAAAACCGGATAATTTTACATGGTTAACCGATCTAAATTTTAGTAGATATTTATATGAGAGAGCCAATCAAATAGAATATAGTAGATTGACAACAAATACATTTGGTAAATAGTGAAATGTCTTTAGATTATTAATGATACCTTATTATTTGTGCAGTGTACATCGCGAAACAAGATTTACTTATCTCAAAATACAATATTTATGTTACTGATTTTAGACATTATTTAAAAAGGAGAAGTGAAAAATGAAACAGTTTTAAATAAATAGTATGTAAAAAAGGCATCCGACGAAGAATTTTCCATGTGAAAAACTATGCGTTTAGAATTATCGTGAACGAAGACTAATTATTGTAACCATGTATGTTCCTGATACCTTTATCCAAAGATATTATTGATGTGTATTATTTGTTTTTTTATACTTATATAAGTAATAAATATCACAAACATTATTAATTGAATACATTCAAAGAACAAGTAATAAAATTACATAATAGAAACACAATATCCATATACAGTGACAAGTGAGAACAGTTAAAGTCTACCGGGTGAGTTAAACAGACCCTATTTTAAGAATTCACAAAACAGCGACGATCTATATTTACCCTTACGTAATTTACATATATACACAGAGTTTAGTGTCTATATATGCCACCATACGATCGAATGAAAGAAATGATATGTTACTTGAATGGTTTTAACTGTCTTTAACGCAAACATATAGTGTTAATTAAAATTTGATGACATTTTTAATACTAGGTATAGTGCGTTTTTATATCCATTAATGCCAATAAAGCATTACCTAATATAATTAAAAAATTCTAACTCAAGAAAGAAGAAGTCTTGTACACATTCCGTGTTAGGAATTTTGAAGGCTGTTCGATTTTCGAATCGATGATTATACGTGATTCAATAGTTTCTTCGCGCCTTAAAAAATAAAATCGCGTTCTGGTTTAAAGTCCGTTGCTTTGTCTATGTACCCAACTTTCATCTCGATGTTTCACGCCATTATTTATTTAAAAAAATCAATGTGTTGCTTTTCACTATCTATTTAAAATTTTCTAGGGAGTGTTTAACGCGTGCGTGCTACCTGTGCTCCTGTATGGCTGTGAGACATGGCATCTTACTAAGCTTCAAAAGTCTCGGCTTTTGAGCTTTGAGAATCGATGTCTCCGCCGAATCTTAGGGGTACATTGGTACGACCGCGTTACAAACACCCGAGCTCGTGAGCAGACGCAACAGCCTTCGGTGATTGAAGTTATCACGAAGGGACGATTTACGTGGCTGGGACATGTATTCCGGATGCCGCCAAAGAGTGCGGCACTTCGTACCCTTGTGGCACAGCCTCTAGGGTTCCGTCGCCGTGGACGGCCCTCCCTCACCGTGCAGCGATGCTACAAAAGCGACCTACGTGATGCAGGTCTGACATGGTGGGAGGCGCAGGAGTTGGCGATGGACCGAGGGAAGTGGCGCCAACTTGTGCTTGCCCTATGCTCCAATGTTGGGACATGACAGGGTGAAAGAAGAAGAAGAAGAAGGGAGTGTTTTTCGACAATTTTTTAAAACTAGATTAAAATTAAAATTATTTACCGCGTGATTATGTAATTTTTATAAAGTGAATGTAAATAGGTATAGTTCATTGTTATGTCTGAATTTCCCTACTATCCCGAAAAATTCTTCTCATGTTTCCCTACGAAAGATGTAAATATTTCTCTCGCGCAGTTTGCTGAGTGAAGTGCCATAATATAATTTAAGACCAATACAATTATGGTGAAAATTCTTTTATGCTTAGAAATGTTAAACTTCGTGAATAAACTTAATTTGCATGTACACCAGTGCTTCTCAAAAAGTCGTCCGAAAAACAGTTCAGACAGCTAATCGACTACCGAAAACCAATTTCCTCTTCGAGCTCGTTTTGCCTGACACCCCCATTCTTCACGTCGTGACGCAATTACACTTATAATTTCCGTCGGCAATTATTTTCTGTCGCCGAGTTTCACGGTGTTATTATTGCTGAAAATCTTTAACTAACATGGCTTTAAAAGATTAAGTCGACCGAAAAAACGGTCTATTGTTTTTCACTCTCGAATTTATTCACGGAGAAATAAAGTTCGGTTACGACTTCCGACTGAAATGAAGCCAATTACAGTTTAAAGGCCGGTATATTTGGACAGTTTTTAATGACTACTTTGTTGAATTACCATAATATGACAGAATAACAATAAAGGTACTGTTCGGTTATCAGGAATATAGTGGAAAACACATTTTGAAAATAGCCGATAAACTGGATTATTTTTTAGGTTAACCTAACCAAACCTAACCTAACCTAAACTAACCAAAACTAACAAATAAACCAGTATATCGGGTATTTTCAAAATGTGTTTTTCGCTGTATTCCTGATAACCGAACAGTACCAAAATAAATGACCAATCTACCATGGGGATTGGCACGCTAAGACGTTGGTCATTGATAGGGTTGTGACGCACACGTAATTTTCCGCCCCTGTGGGGGGCGCTCTCATAAGGAGTAGTGCCTCCCAACCGCTCGGTCTAATCCTGGTAGTCAATGTACCACCGGTTAGATGATTACGACCCTCGACAAAGCAGAACAATATTTAATATATGTAGAAGTCCCGCAATTTGCTCTGGCAGGTCCCACCACTTCTCAGGGTGAACTGTGGCAGAGATAAGTCGGTCACAGACCATGTATATATAGGTTATAAGATAATAGGATTAAATTTTGACTAAATATAAAATGCTTAGGTAAAGGGTTAATTAGGATAGATTAAATATAAAATATGATTTGGTTGTAAGATAATTGGTAATGTATAATTGTAATATAATGGTTAATGAAATGTAATATGCAATGGGTTTGAGAAATAATAACGTGGGACATATGGACGGGCGTTAATAGTATATGGTAATTAATGTAATTAAAGTAATATTAATATTAATCATATTATGTACATCGCTATCACTATATGTTTGGTTGATAGACTGACATCCGTCAACCTTATATAAATGTGTAGCATATGGCGGTATCGGTGTGAATAGGTAAGTCTCGTGGTGCAGTGGGTAAGGCGCTCGCCTTCCACCCGAGAGTTCCTGGGTTCGATTCCCGGTCATGACAAAAATATGTATGTGTTTTTCTCAAAGCCTGGGTGTTTGTGATTGTTTAAAATTACTAACAACCACCTTGTACGAAAAAGCAAGGACATGGTTATTAATAATTCTATATAAAAAAAAAAAAAGGTAAGAAATACGACCACCCCTAACGGATAAAAAGGCAAGATTCTAAAATCCGATATCAGTCTGCTTGTGGATTCTGGGGGGCGTCTCTGTGACGCTTTGTTGCCCCGGGACCCACGCGATCTCGTCTGCATAACTAATTAGAAATAATTAAGTTAATTTTAAATAATTAGTTAATAATAATCAAGTTAATTTTAAAATAATTAATTAATAATATTCGAATTAATTTTTAATTAATCAGTAATAAATGTGGTTATTTTTGTGGACTTCGAGATATAAATAAATCAGACGTTTTCAAATGTTTTTTTTTTTTATTTCGAGATTTAAATAAATGACTTTTCATAATTTACTTGTGAATTTCGGATGCGAACAATTCAGACCTTTTCCTTTTGGATAATTGTGGCTTGTAGACGTTAAATAATTTTGACATTCGACTTATTGTGATTGTTTAACGAGAATCTAGTTACATATAAACATTATTTCATTGACATTTGATTATAAACTTTTGAATAAAGGGTGACCATAAGTTAAATTGTGTAACAACATTGATAATATACCAGTTATGAAGTTTAACCAGTGTTTTCTTGAGTTATCAACTTTCTTTCTCTACCGTAACTTCTTGGTTACTCCACGTCTATGAGATTCCTGCCTGTTCCTCCACATTAATGAACCTCCACTTCTAAGTGCCTGAGCTAGTCAGGAAGTCGGAGGCCTTCTTTAAAAACAATTCCTGAACATATCACAACTCGAAACAAAAATTGGAATAAAAATATACTTTTACAATATACCTATGCATTTTTAACCATGTTAAATTCTAAGAAGTTTATAATTTGTGTATGTTTCTACTGGATATTGATATTAACCACTTACTCAACTTTATAAAATGATGTTCGTTTGTTACTTGGTGTTAAGTATCTTTCATTATTATTATCCTAAGAGATTTTGGAAAACGCACTAACGGCTCATTTAAGCGACATTTTATTGTTATTTTTACATCTTCATTTCGAAATGAGCGCTACCGATTCATCTACCGTTTGAATTGACCACATTTCACAAATTTTCAATGATTTTACAGGTACTTGACGTTTATATCCGATATTTTCTTACACACCGTATACGATCGCCATATTTACTGTCCACGCCTGTCAGAATGACGTCTTTGTCGCTTAAGACCTTCTAATCCTTTATTTGACAAACGAATTCGATTATTTTTATTCAAATATCGTAATGTAGGCATTGGCGCACTTTTTTCCGGTGAAAAAACCATAATTTTGGTACAATTTAATACGTATAATATCTTTTGACAGCGGGGTACGCCACTGACGGCCATTTCATAGATAATGTGATATTCCAAATTTGATTTTTTTAAAATACTTTGTGGCTGTTCACCCACTATTTTTGTTATTGAATAATTACCTAGGCTACTAATTTCCATACTAAAAAAGTTGCCATTGCAAACAATGAAAGAAATTAATACGAATTGTTATAGTTATCAAAATGTGTGATATTGTATAATATCTACCTATTTTTTTCGTCCCTATCATCATCAATCTTGACCTATACACTGCTGGATGAAGGCCTCCTCAGCCTTATTCTACTCCTTACTTACACATGAATTGTTATATTTATCAAAATCAGTGATATAACATTATTATCTACCTATCTATATATAATGCCATTATTATCACGAGCCTCAATAAATCCACTGCTGGATGAAGGCCTCTCTACGTTGATTGTATTCTTGACAGTATTGAATTTCTAATGTTATTTATCTACATATTCATATCGTCATCATAATCATCATCATCATCTAGGATCAATCCACTACTGGATGAAGGGTTCCGCAACCTGATTCTACTACTATCGGTTTAACGAATTTGTGATATTATACCTATTTCTATCATTCTTATATCATCGACCTGAACCAATCCACTACTGGATAATGGCCTCCCTAGCCCGGTTCTACTCCTTTCTGTCATATGAATTGCTGTATTTATCAAAATCGGTGATATTATATTTAAAAACATATTCATATCGTCATCATCATCATCAACCAGGATCTATCCACTGCTTAATAAAGACCTCCCTAGCCTGATTCTACTCCTTTTGTCATATGAATGTATGTATTTATCAAAATCTGTGATATTATATGTATCTACACATTCATATCGTCATCATCATCATCATCATTATCATATACCTGCACCAATCCACTGCTTAATAAAGACCCCCTTAGCCTAATTCTCCTCCTTTCTGTCATATGAATTTCTGTATTTATCAAAATCGGTGATATTATATTTATTTACATATTCATATCGTCATCATCATCATCATCGACCTAAACCAATCCACTACTTAAAGACCTCCTTAGCCTGATTCTACTTCTTTCTGTGATATGAATTTCTGTATTTATCAAAATCGGTGATATTACATTTATCTACATATTCATATCGTCATCATCATCAACCAGGATCAATTCACTGCTGGATGAAGAGTTCCGCAACCTGATTCTACTACTATATTATACCTATTTCTATCGTCCTTATCATCATTGACCTGAACCCATCTATTGCTGGATAAAGGCCTCCCATGCCTGATTCTACTCCTTTCTGTCATTTGAATTGCTGTATTTATCAAAATCGGTGATAATATATTATATCTATTTATATTTCCATTATCATTATGAACCTGAATCAATCCACCGGTGGATGAAGGCCTCTCTAAGTTGTTTGAATTTCTGTCGGTCATATGAATTACTATATTTATCAAAATTGCTGATATTATATTTTCCCATTCATAATATCGTCATTATCATCATCAACCAAGATTAATCCACTGCTGGATGAAGGTTATCCCAACCTAATTCTACTCTTCTTGGTCATATAAACTGCAATATTTTTTTAAATTTGTGATTTTATATACCTACCCATTTATATCGTCATTATCGTCATCAACCTGTATCAATCCACTGCTGGATGAAGGCCTTTTTAAGCTGATTCCACATCTTTAGGTTTTATAAATTCCTATTCTTATCAGATATAATATGTATTACTTCATTATTTATCAACATTTGTCTCGATATGAATGTCCCGCACCGGGAAACTATATTGTTTAAGGTTAATTTTTAAAACAAAATATGATTTTTAAAATATTATTCTGTGGCTCCAAGCATTTATTTTTTATAGACAATGAAACAAAATAATGTTTAAATTTATTTTTATGCTGCTAACCTTTTTCTATTATGTAAATGGGACCCGAAAGAGATTAATATTCGCGTTATATTGGATCGCTATTTATGATAATCACGATTGAGATGTATAACTATTTACCATATTTAAATACACATACCTACATATATATTGTATTAAAATTAAAATGACAGTGGTAGCAATCGGCGATTGCCAGCTGTTTTGCTAGGCTTAGCAGCCTGAAATGGTGTCAGATGATATTGAGAAGGCCAGACTCCAGAATAGACTACGCACATGACTCCAAATGTGTATTTGCAGTGACGACATGCATATCGTAAAACTGACAAATCAGATAAATTTTCAATTGTCTGACATGAATAAAAACCATCCCGAAGGGAAAACTATGGCGCCGTCTATACACACTTTACAATTATTATATTAAAATCCAGCACCAAGTCACTATGATGAAAAGCTGTCTGCAAGACCTAGCGAGACAGACTGGCGAGAGCCAGCTGGCTCAGCTAGTTTCCTATATATTATTATCCTAAGAGATTTTGGAAAATACGTCAACTTTATTTAAACACCGTTTTGTTGATTATTAAAGAAATTCACTTTAATTTTTAGAGTCCCGAATCTACTTCCATTTGAATCGGGCACAAATTTGATATAACTCGACACAATCACAGATAATATCGTTTTTAAATCGCGTTTTACATCCGTCACCATACATTTTCGCATCTTGCTAGCCATCTACGGCAAATTGATTATATTGTCACTTAATACTTTTTATATAATCGATATTTCACAAATCAGAATTAATATTCCACCAAACTATTCAAATCTGTAAGTAGCACATTGGCGTGCTACAAGAAATAAATACATCTTTCCTCACTAATTACTACGAAAATATAATCTAAAACCATGTCACTGCTTTTTATCTGTCAAACTAATAGACTTAGATTGTCATTTGTTTTCTTTCGCAAAACAAGTTCATTTGACGTGTCAGAATTTAAATTTATAATTTGCAGAATTAATCGAAAAAATGTGACATTTCTATTAGCATGTTAAATAGGTAATCAATTTCAATCAAGAAATTTTTATTATAAGATGAGTTTTCTATTAATTAATAACAAATTTGATTTTTTTTTAAATACTCCTTTGTGGCTGTTTACGCACTATTTTTTTATTGAATCTAGGCTACTAATTTCCATAGTATAGTCTAATTAAGTTGCCATTGCAAACAATGAAAAAAATTAATACGAATTGTTATAATTAACAAAATGTGTGATATTGTATAATATCTACCTATTTTTACCATCCTTATCATCATCAATCTGGACCTATCCATTGCTGGATGAAGGCCTTCTCAGCTTTATTCTACTCCTTACACATGGAAATCAGTAATATTATACTATATATATTTATAATGCCATTTTTATCACGAGCCTTAATAAATCCACTGCTGGATGAAGGGTTCCGTAACGTGATTCTACGACTATCGGTTTAACGAATTTGTGATATTATACCTATTTCTATCATCCTTATCATCATCGACCTGCACCTATCCACTGCTGGATAAAGGCCTCCCATAGCCTGATTATACTCCTTTCTGTCATATGAATTGCTGTATTTATCAAAATCGGTGATGTTATATTTATCTACATACTCATATCGTCATCATCATCAACCACGATCAATCCACTGCTGGATGAAGGGTTCCGCAATCTGACTCTACTACTATATAGGTTTACCGAATTTGTGATATTATACCTATTTCTATCGTCCTTATCATCATCGACCTGAACTAATCCACTGCTGGATAAAGGCCTCCCATGCCTGATTCTACTCCTTTATATCATTTGAATTGCTGTATTTATCAAAATTTATGATATTATATCTATTTATATTGCCATTACCATCATGAGCCTGAATCAATCCACTGGTGGATGAAGGCCTTTCTAAGTTGTTTGTATTTCTGTCGATCATATGAATTTCTATATTTATCAAAATTGCTGATACTATATTTACCCATTCATAATATCGTCATTATCATCATCAACCATGATCAATCCACTGCTGGATGAAGGTTATGCCAACCTAATTCTACTCTTGTTAGTCATATAAAATGCTATATTTTTTTTTTAATTTGTGATTTTATATACCAACTTATTTATATCGTCATTATCGTCATCAATCCACTGCTAAATGAAGGCCTCTTTAAGCTGATTCCACATTTTTAGGTTTTATAAATTCCTATTATTATCAAAATTGGTCTATTCCTCTCAGATATAATATGTATTGCTTTCTTATTTATCAACATTTGTCTCAATATAAATGTCCTGCACAGGGAAACTATATTGGTTAAGGTTAATTTTGAATTCAAAATTTGATTTTTAAATATTATTCTATGGCTGCAAGCATTTATTTTTTATAGACAATGAAACAAAACAATGTTTAAATTTGTTTTTAATGCTACTAATCTTTTTCTATTACGTAAATGGGACCCGAAAGAGATTAATATTGTGATGTATTGGATCACTTTTAATGATAATCACATAATATTGCTGTATATTCGAATGAATGAGATGTATAATTATGTATCATATTTAAATGCACATACCTACATAAACATAAACAATAGTATGGCTGTTGTTGAGTTTGATAAAACCTCTACAACTTATTATATCCTTACTCTTGGTTCAAACAGATATTTCAAAACAACATGTAAATTTTGCTAGATCCAGGATTCAAAACCGGGACCCACCACATTAGAAGGTGACGCGTTAACTACTCAGCCGTCGTGTGAATACTTCATCTAAAAATACCTTTCCATTACATAGGTATCAGTTGTTTATCCGTGGAAATATGTTATGTACCTACATAAAATTAATACAATGGTCATTTATTCAATATTTATGGTATTTATTCTAAAAACTTGTTTTGTCTTAGGGTTATTTTTCAATCAAAGCAGAAACACGCGATTGTCACGTCACGACATGACACAACACGCAAGTGCAGGGTAATCACTAATCAAGGTCAAAATATGTGTATATTACATAATGTATCACAATGAAATCACCTCACTCATATCACGTCAAACCCCACCAACCTCAGCATGATAGAATTTTTTGTCCTGCAGGTTTACACATTTTTGAGTCACGTGTACGTATCTTTGTTTTTTTATTTGGAATGGATCTACAAATGACAGATAATTTATTGAATGCTTTTTTAAGTTTTCAGTTTTTATGAATCTGCTGATGGTATTATAAGTTCACGTGACGTGATAAAAATGTGTTTCTGCCCCCTAAGAAATATAAGCCAAGTGATTTGTGAATTAAGAATTAAGTATTTGCATTTTCTACACCAGCAATAATAATTAATCTGACTTGCAATTCGACCTTTTTAGCAATATATTTAATTTAATAAGAGGAATAGAAAGATTAACTCTGAAAAGTTTGGTGATACCTATTGGATGGTGGCTTTCTTAAAAAAATTGGGACAATTTGCGTCCAGGATATGATTCAAAAGGAATCCTAAACAAAGACTTCTCTCAACATATATTTCGAAAAGTAAATATATGACCCCCACGTTTTTCTACATGCAAACCAAACCGACAATGAAGAATCTGTCAACAAAGGTTTTTAGATTGATTACATCATTAAGAAAAAAATAGGATTTTGGCAGAAGGTTGTATAAGGATTTCAAATTTGGAGCACTAAAAGGATAATATGCTAAATTGGTACCTACTAACAGTATAATGACGTATAAGCTGTGTAAATGTCATTAATATTTATGAAGTAGTTTTTGAGTAATAACCAAACAAACGGAAACGGACAACCAGACAGATAGGTACTTTAATTTTATTAAGTAATATTGATTTGATCTATAGTTAAAGCTCTAATAGTTTGATATGTATCCATAACTCCCCTCCCCTCCTCAAATGACAATAAATTGTCTATTGTTAATTAATTCATCGACACCCTAAGTTGCTAATTATGTACCATTGTTAAGAATATTCGATCGGTGAGGTTTCGACTATTTTAATGTACCTACTCAATATTATATTATTGATCAACCCCAATTTATCCACCCTATCTAGCTGTGTTACTTACATACATAATATCAACCCTTGTACATGAACTAAGCGTCACCAATATTACTTACTTACTATTTCATAATAATTATATTGTAAATGATTCAAATATTATTCAACTTGTTCAAACTAAACTCATCTTCTACTGCTTCACTGCAGATCGAATCTCCTGAGTTATTTCCCTTTTATTTTTACACCATGTACCATGCACTTTGAAACCATGACGAATAAAAACATCTCTGATGATTGACATCCATCGAGTCTTATTGCTGAGATACACCCTTCCACTGGACCACGTGAAGGATCGGAGCATGCTGGTAAGGATTTCCGAATAACTAGTTGATGAACTATCTATGAACAAATCTTCTTAAACAGTATGTTTATTAATATTTTAATATGGTGGATAGGTAGGCTCGTATTTTGTAATAAATTGTGATTTACTCGGTACTAATTCCAGAATAAACCACTTCTAATACCAACTTTCAGATAAAAAATATATCATTATTAAGTATATACCATTTAATTTATGTAGTGTTATAATAATAAGTTGTTTATGAAAGGTCCAAATTTACCCAACTCGAACTCTCTAAAGAAGTTCACGGGTTCAAAAAAGGGACGGGTTAAATTAAGTGACATAAAGGATTACATTATAGCCGGTGTTGTTACAATTTACAATGTTACAAATCTCACATATTATCATTATTATTTCAACATATTTTCCCTGGCCTTTTTGTCGACCTTTAGAAAATTCGTAACAGTCCTGTCACACAAACATGGTGTCATATTACGAAAATGTTTATTTACATAATAACGTATCACGTTATGAAAACAAAACGTGTGGAGAGTTGACTCGCGTGATCGCGCAACATTATTTCGTCCTTTCTGTTCAAACAGTTGGAAAAATGCGTCCGATCTTCAAAAATAGCGGAAAAAAAACTCTCTTTGTCGTCACATAAGTGCCTGTAAAATCAGGTCAAGCTTTGACAAACAAAATGCACAGTGCTACAGTACTGACATAGCTCAAAAACTATTAATTAAATTTTAAAACAAAATACTAGAATTTGAATGAATCGCCACGTTGGTTTTCACTTGCTGTAACTACGATGTATCGGTTACATGTAAATCCTACGTATTACATTTTACCGTAGCATAGTTTGCCGTGAGTTTTATTATCGGAAAGAGATGACCGTATACATAGGGTTTTTTTTAGAATTATTAATAACCATGTCTCTGCTTTTTCGTACAAGGTGGTTGTTAGTAATTTTGAACAATCACAAACACCCAGGCTTTGAGAAAAACATATAAATATTATGTCCTCACCGGGAATCGAACCCAGAACTCTCATGTGGAAGGCCAACGCCTTACGCAATGCACCATGAGAGCCGCCCGTATACATACGTTACGGTCTTCTCTATAGCACCGAGATGAAAAAAATACCCGTTGTTCGTGGAGCATTTTCATAGCCGATTTTGGCAAAATTTATGAATTCAAGAATGAAAACATAACTTAAACGAACCTAACTTAACCTAACCTAACATAATTAGTATATCGGTTATTATCTCAGTACGATACGACCTAAAGAGATGACAACAAAATCGACAAAGAGAAAAAGACAACAAAGAATGGTAATATACGACCATATATTTTCGATACAACATTTATGATACGGCGAACTGCATACGTACAAATTTTTGAGCACGTTATTTATCGGTTTTGACTTAATCGTATCCGCCATCGTTAGCTCTACAATACTATATGTATATCTATCTACACCTGGCAATTCTAAGCTGTAAAAAGTAAGGACACATTATGATGACAGAAAGTGGGTTTTTTGATTTATCTTCTTTCTCCTGGGTTTGACATTAAGATTTTTGGGTGCCGCGTTCCCTAAATCCTTGCAATATGACCTGAATATAAACATTCGAAAACACCTGTACGTTTGTCACCAGATGCTGTTTTAATTTATTAAGAGAATAAATCATGATGATTTGCTAGTGATTGCATCCAAGAATCCAATTGAGACTACTAAATCCGTTATATCTTTTATTTGGTCGAAACATCATAATATGGACGACTTTCCTCTTCCGAATTATTGTTTTCCCATCTGGCTATATCATGATAGTCGTCGGCCGGGGTCGATTGACTGCTGGAAATCTAGTACCTCTTGGGTACCACTGTATGGCAGCTTTTACATTTAGAGTTCATATTTCATTGGTCGAATACTTTACGCTTAAGACACACTGGAAAGTTACTTTACAAAGAAAATAAAACACAACAAATAATAACCACTCTGATTTACAATTTTACTTATAGCTTGAATCGTTATCATCCACCTATATAAAAATTGTTAGCTAGAGTGTTAACTTTTCATTATATGTATATTTTTTTACAATAGGTTTTCATTTAGTTTACAGAATTAAGTGATTATAGTTTTTGTTTAATTTATTATATTATTATACAACCCAACTCATAAGTATGGAGCTCAGCTTCCTTCATAGTTTTATTCAGCGTCTTTCCAGTCTTTCTTGTTTTCTATTCATTAATATTCGTGTGGCATATTTTCCTACACTTTCCTATATATAACCCTCATTATCAACTACTTAACACACAATAATATAACTCCAAGTTGTGTCCTTCGTATACATCAGGTTCAAAATATTATATCCACCAGTATTGCAACTGTTCAAAGACGTTAAAAATAAACTCAACAAAGTTTTTGTCTGGGTTTTTTCTGCGGTTCGTTCATATTTTACGAAAATTTCCGTACCTATTATAGTCTCCAGTGATTCTATATGAATGTTTAACGGGTATTAAAAAACGTTCTGTACATTCTTTTAAAGTTCCTTTGGATTTAAGCAAATTGTTTACGATGTTTTTTTGTATCAAAAAACGCTCATTAAAACTCTGTTTTTTTATCTAAAAATAATTAAGTACGCTTTTATTAAATACGTATCATTTTTATTAAAAAAAAACATTTCCACGGTGTTTTACTTAATCATTGTTGATTTTTTATTACCTTCTCCTTCTTTCACTTACTTTAATCTAGTCGCAAATTACTTTACTTTAGAAAATTTAATTTTATAAATACACAAAGACATATCTTACTAACCTTATTACCTAATGAATACTGTTTTATTTACGTCACATTGGGTATATAAGGTTTGTACCTATGTAGGTGAGGTGGATGACTAATGGAGGAATGAAGTACCGAAGTCTGAGGATGATGTAGATTGCGATTGTTATTTGCGAATTCGTTAGAAGTATAGCTATACAGTGATACAATGGTAAAATATAACAAATAAGTAGGTATTATTGTCCGAAGTTCTCTAGCAAGTTACAATGTGGAGTGAGTTTACGAAGTGAAAAGATCGAGTGAGTATTACGAGCGAGACATTTGTTCGATTGTTCCAGCCTTTTTATTTAACCCAACACGGTTAAAATAAAAGCACAATTAGTATCTTAGGCTTTTGGCGAAATTTTTTTTTAATATAATGTTACTGAGGCGAAAAAGTGCTTACTTGTAAGAAGTAATTTGAATGTGTGAATTTTATATGCAAAAGAATATAATTATTTAATGAATGACTTATTTTTTGCTTTTCTCACCAAGTCAGCGTTATGAAAAACTGCTGACGGCCTGTGAATCATAAAATAAATGACAATTAAATAAATGATATTAATTTGAGAACAGCCAAACAACAAAAACTGGTATCTCGATTTTTCAATATTACTGATAAATTTCGGTTCTGTGCGTCATTCGTTACTAATTGGTTTTAACAAACAACCGTGAAAGTGCCAAACGTTATAATACATATTTCTATTAGCTGATTAATCCTCATTTGCATTACATTTACAAATTAAATTGGAAGTGTCAACGTCTGTTTACATCATATTAAAATAAGTAATCGGTTTCTGTTAATCGTTATGTGTAAAATTTAAAAAATAGAATAAGAATATATTTTTGTAATAGTTTTATCATAATATGTGGACTTACAGGTTTATATTATGAGAGGCTTCAACTATCAATAGTATTTTCACTTATTCTCATTATGCCCATTGACTTCAAATTTACTTAAATCGCTTAACGTGCTTTACCAATGAAATCATCCGTCCCATATCTAATCATAACTTAGTCTTCAACATTTTTCCGAAATAAAAACATTTTATTTTTCTTTATGAAACTATCAATAACTTCAAACTGTCGAAAACAGATTTATCATGGTGCGTTTCGCAATATTAATCAGACAAAAAACATAGATGCCGTCGATTTAATTTCTGAGATAATTGAATTAAGCGATACATTACAATATCCGTATTTTTCAGCAACAATAAAGTACCTTCAAGAGTGTTTATTTTGATGGTTTATTTACTTGAAGTTATTCGTGATAACCACAATTTTATTGTATTTTATTGGTAGGGTTTCAATGCCGATTTTCATGATTTATTACTCTTAGCTCAACATCTACCTATTTTCTAACGTTTTGATGCTTTTATAAGATATTTTTTTTTGAAAACTTGATCTTGTTCTTTTTTCTTTTTTAATTCTATAGTAACGCACGTATATATTAATAATTTAGTTGCTAGGATCACCCCCTTAGCAACCAATAATAGTGGATTGTATTACGAATTTCTTCCGAAATAACTTCTTATACAAAACAGATTTAACTGAAATTGAATTCAATCCTACTTAAATATGGCTAAAAGTATTAAAAGAATGCATTGGCATCGTGTTCTGATATATTCTAAAAGTTTCAAATGTCTAGCTAGTCGTGAAGTTAGTTAAAAATCGATTGCAAGATTTGTACTGGATAAACAACCACCGGACAAACAAAAATACGAGCTAAGAAAAACGTGGTTATATAAACGACTTAAATAATATCAATTTATTATAATTAATTCTTAATTATATTTAACCAACAAACGAAGCTGAATTTAATATTTCATGGATATATAATATATACATAAGACGGAAATGTTCCTACATAATCAGAATCAAGAAAAATATATAAAAGCGTAAGTGTTTAACCAATGTGTGATACCAACGCTCACGTACGCATGTGAAACATGTATTCTTAACATAAGTGAAACACAAATATTACGATTAGCACAACGTGACATGGAAAGGTGCATGTTGAGTATAGGTACGCGAAAAGATCACAAAAGGAATCAATGGACAATAGCACGGGATGTGATATAGGTCACTAAGCAGATCAAATGGCAATGGACTGGACATGTCGGTCGGCGATTGGAATCCAAATGGTGGTACCCGAGGGGCATTAAACGCCTAAAACCCGTTGAATATACGAACTCATAAAGTTCGGTTGATGTACGTTGCATTAATGAACTTGGGACCGATAAGATTGGAGATAGCTAGGGGAGACCTCCATTCAGCAATGGATCGACCCCGCCTGATGATGATGATGATGAAATGGAAGTGATAGTGTTTGAAACTAATTGCTTTAATTATTATTGACGATTTATTAATTCTAATGTATTGAAGTGATGTACTATATTATATTACATTGATATATAGCTTGTAAATAATGCTACTTATAGATAATTAAGCTTGGAATATGTTACTTGCGAAAGCTTGAAGGGACTCGCTTTGTTGGTGTACATTATACAACTAACAATAAGTTGTAGGTACTAGTACATGAAAGCTGGCAGGCTTTCATCAATCGCCTAATTTGAACTTATAATAAAATTATTAATAGTAACCAAACGCTACTTCATACTTCAATAATTCGAACCGAAATAATCATTTCACCTTCATAAAGAGCCCTCTATTAATATTACGAATTGATACAAATTACCTCTCAGGAAAAGATTCCATCGTTCATCGATAGTTTATTAATTAGAGCTAACGACCGACCGCGGAACACACTTTAGCCGTAATAGCGAGGTAAAGTTACATCCAATCCAAGGGCCTAAGTGACACTAAATAACCGTTCGGTCTAAAACCGGCGCTTCTCCCACTCGATATCATACATATTTCATGAGAGGCGCGGGAATTTCGTAAGAGAAAATCAACTACTGCCTATATTCGACGAAGGTCGGCAACCGTTTTTGCCATTTTGACCGATATTCTGGAGTGTAAACGTGTCGGCATAACCAAATCCAATACAAAATCAGGTCAATCTTTAATTTTATTCGAATGTATTATATTTTAATTCTATCACACACATGCCAAGTTATCAATTACAGAAATAAATGAAAAAACTCTAATAATATAACATTAACTCCAATTCAAAACCACAATAGTCGATATTATAGTCACGCTATCGTGGAACCAACTTATAGTTGCAATTATTCATAGTTTCAGTTCGTCTTAGAGTATATTATGTTTTATAACTTTGCATTTTTTTGCACTTTTTATTACACGCGATCAGTGGCGGCCGGTGGTCTTCAGAATAGCATTTTCCGGTAGTGCGCAATGGTTTACCTTCTATAAAGAGAAGATCTTCTTCTTTCACCCTGTCACCACCCAGCATTGGGGCATAGGGCAAGCACAAGTTTGCGCCACTTCCCTCAGTCCATCGCCAACTCTTGCGCCTTCCGCCATGTCAAACCTGCAGCACGTAGGTCGCTTTTGTGGCACCGCTGCAGGGTGAGGGAGGGCCGGCCATGGCGACGGAACTCTTGAGGCTGTGCCATAAGGGTACGAAGTGTCACACTCTTTGGCGGCATCCAGAACACGTATCCTAGCCACGAAGGTCGTAAAGCCTCTTTTCATGATTACCCCAATCATCGAAGGCTACCGTGTTCTCTTACCGACTTCTCAGAAGGTAAATTAAATAAGTTTTTGAACAGATAGAATGATTTAATATCGATAAAGAAATAAAAATGTCACAGTTTATGGCTTTACGCTCCCAGCGAACAATGCTTCAGCCAAATAAATAACCGCTGATGTGTTTTTTTATTATTTTGAATGTATTTGAGTGGTTTAGAAATAAACGCAGCAGTTTGTTTTTACGTAAAATGTTGATGATTCATTAAATATATTAACTGTAAAATTGTTAAAAATTAACTCGCGAACATTGTCATAAAACATAAACTGGCGTTTTTGTTTCTAGTGCCCTTCGTTTCGTGCGCCGATCTAAAAGTGTGTAAAAAATTCTACACAAAACGCCATTACCGGACATTCAACCACCGTTTAAGTAGTAATACAATGGCCTCATTGTAATTCTGTGCAAACTGAAAATATATTTGGACGCAATCGCTTTGCGCTCATGAATGGAGTTTTGTTCATAATACTGCTACATGTTCTACTTCGTGAAGTGAGTTATACACGTATGAATAACAATGAAAAGTTGAACGATGTCTTCAAAAATCCAGGCAGTGCGTAATAGGTATATGTAAAAAAAATATTTTAAGAATATATTAAATTATTTTTATCCTATAGCCGGAATGAAAAGTTTGAAGCGTAAACTCTACTATATGACAAAAAATCATTCGTATACAGGCACGCATATAAGGAGGTAGGGGGTCTTAGACCCAAAGAGCCTAATCAATGAAAAAAATATAAGTTATTTATTTATGTGAATAGACTATAACTTATTGCTGTGGTTTTGAAAGAAAGATGTGGGGGTCATCAATGTGTGGTTCAATTTGAGTTACCACTGTGGAAGTCGTCAACGTGTTGTAGGTCATGGTGTTTATGATGATGATGAAGAAGTCAAAGATGGATGCAGGAGCGAGTTTTATTTTCCGCGTATCTGTCGGTACAATATTTATGTTACCATACTAAACTTATGATACGGATCCGAGGTCCACATCTCGGTACAATGAGATGTTGTGCGGGACGATATGGAGATTGAGATAGTAACAGACCTGAAACATACCTATATTCGAGTGACATTTTCGATTAAATATTATTCGCTATTATTATACAATCAAAATAATATTATTTTTATTGAAATAATCGAGTTAGCTATTATCTGGCGTTTGCGTCAATTGAACTGACTAATTGAAAAACGGATATGCGATAAAACTTTTTTCAAAATTAACTCTCTCATATCCTACACTATATTATGCTCCGTAGGTGTCACGTGCTCATACTCGCAGATAAGGGCTGATTGATTATTCACACCGTGTCACCTCCACGTTATTTATATCCGCAGCGGATGAAGATGTTCTTATTTCAAAAGTATTAAAGTCTATTTCGTTTTAATAGGTGAAGTAAATATATGTTATTTATTATTATCGCGATACTTTCCTGTTGATATTAGAAACAAAAACACAACGGTATAAACATAACACAAAAAACTCAAGGTGGAAATGGGAGAATCGGCGTCATCGACTGGACGCCGTCGACTGAAGAACTCCAACTGGACGATGCCAACTGGAAGCTAAACAATTGGACAACTAGACGACGGACATCAAATCTAGATGCCGCACAAATAATTTAAATGCCTGAATAAATTCACGTATGTCACTACATACACCAGAAGGTAGACAAAGAGTTTAATATACATTATCTATTTATAATAAAGCGAATATTACGGAATTGCAGACTCGTTTTAATATTTCGATATGCATAATAATATTATATATTCATCCATATTTGTTTACTTGCTAATTTAAGGCCTTGTTCACAAGGCGCGTTTTGACTCGCGCGCATTCCAGGTACATCTGAACTCATTGAGCCGTACACAAGCACTCACGCCGTGACGACTGTCGCGCACGGTTGAGGTACAAGAGACCTCATTGAGGTGTTCGCAAGCACTCGCGGTGAATCGTAGCGAGACACACGCCAAGTGGACAATGCCTTAGTAATAACTAGATGAGAAGATCTGTTATGATTGTTAATTGCGACAATATCTCTTGTAATATATGTACTGCATAAATTGGAAGGACAATGCAGGAATACTCACTCAACTCATCGAGTCCATCACGAGACGCACTACTATTGTCACGAGTCCTTTACTCTACATAGTCTACCGTCATTCCACTCGAATCAAGTCTTTTAGGTCATTAATATAATCGATCTCACCAGTACATCATTACCCGCGATTATAATCTCACATTTTCATCCTTATTATTGTACTCAGTGTATTCTTGTAACAATCAATAAACTCTCCTCCAAGCAACCAAGCAACAACGACTTTTATCTCCACCTCATAATCCACTTCTAAACATAATATAATAATACCTGTTGTTAGAAACCTGGTATTATTGTGAAAGTAACATATTTTCTTATAATATAATTATAATATGTACTTAAACACTTTTGCAAGTTTCATAACTTGCTAAATTTAGTGTTGGTAGATGTACTGTCATTTTCTGTAAGTCGTTTAGATAACTTTACTGATCAGTCATAAAACTCTATAAAGTTTATACTACTTGATGAACAAAATTCGTACTCATCTGTCATAACACGTTATTAAATGTCATACAAATTCAACGTTATTACGAATAATATGAGAACTATTGAAACTAATATAGTGCCATTGCAACGTAAAAGTAAATATCTGAGAATTAATTATCTTACTGCAAGTTTATGACAATAAATTATGAAATGGTCATTAAAAGAACTTTACTGCTTTGAGAGGTGTTGCCGTCACATAATCAGTCACTATCGTACTGTTATGCGTAAGATCAATAAGCAGATAACAGATTCTAATTAGAGAAACCGCAAATTCCTCTTGTAACCACAGCATCCTCTCTGATATCAATAATATTGTCAATTAAAATATTGATCTAATTATTTCCAGAAAACCACAAACAATAATATAATATTATTTGTGTTGATAATTAGAAGTTTCTAGAATATTAAGTCATTCAATATAATATGTACCATTGCACACGTAATTAATTCGTTAGTTCTTTATCAACTGTCATCATTGTACCACTTGTATTGTAAATTGGCTCTTTGTTAATTGTAATACCTGTATTACTGTTATTCTTCTCCGTTCAATAAATCACAACATCTATCAAAAGTTCTTCTCTTTCAATTTGATATCTCCTGTGAAGTTGTCGCTCTCTTTTCGCTATTCCTGACAAAACAAAAGAGATTTTAACACAGTCCTATTCTCATAGTCCTCTGTATAATCATAAAATCGTAAATAATACGTTTACACGTATAAAGACTATTAAAAAACGTAATTACAAAACCTAAAAGAAACTAGTGAAAGTGATAATCTATTTTACTTAAACTAATCCGCTTTTTGGGGACGTAACAGTACCTCAATGTGAATCATAGTTTATTATTAAAATGTGAATTATTACTATAAAATAAAAAAAAACATATAATTCACATTATTTTCGATTTGTTCAACTACATAGTTTAACTGTTGGCTTTTCACTGTGAAATTAATACTAATAAAATGAAAGTAGAAAAAATACTTTTAGTTTACTGAATAACAGATTTAAAGAGAAAATTTAAATATTCTTTTGGAGCAGGCGAGTCCAACCCACGGTCCTAGATCCATATGGGGCCCAAGACCCAAAATCTCAGCTATATCCTTAATATTGATAATCCTACTTTTTCGAGAAAAATAAGGATCGAAAATAAGAAATACTGATCGTACCGAAGAATTAATTTTTGTAAGGAAGAGCAAAAAAAAAACTAGCGACTAAACTTCGGGACGGAATTTTAAAAAAAATATTATTTTGGTCGGAAGACTTTTCATTGAATGAGACTCGGCGAAGGAAATCAAAAGGTTGGACACTTTTGTTTTAGATACAATACAATACAATCGGTTCAAGGTTTTTTTTGAAGAATAATCATCGTATAATAATAATATTAGCGATAAAAACATACATCTAATTATTAATGTGATGGTAAGTAAGTTGTAACTATCAATCAAGAAACAGCTCATACGATTCATCCATCAAAAATATTAAGAACGCAGAATAGCTGTTTATTAATAATATTTTATATGAGTGCCTACAACCAAATGGTTAAAAAAATCGTATTGAAAATATGTATTGTAGACTATTAATTATATATTATACTCCTGCAATTGCTGAGTGGTAACGGGTCGTGGGCCTCGAGTTCCAATCTTGGTTCTGACAAATTCCCATGTTGTTTTTTTTTCAATGTGTATCCCAGAGCATCGACCTCATAGACTGATCAATTCGATAATATTCATTTCTCGTTAAATAAAACACTATTGAAAAACCTATTTGTGAAACGGGTCAGGTCCGTATAGGGTTAAAGTCAATATTGAAGACACGATTAAAAAAAGAATATTAGAGAAATAAAAGCGGGCCAAAAGTGGTCAAATTACATGAACCGACCAATCCTCGTCTACCATATTTTGTTCTTATCATAAACCAAATAGAAAAGTATAATATTATATTCTTACCAGACCCGATTCAACAATCTAAGGTTATACCGTAGACTACCACACTAGCAGCCATATTCGTATTTGACTTCATAATAAAAGTTTCTGTCATTTTGAGAAAATCCAATTTGAAAGATTCGAAACAGTTGAAAATCGAAGATCAAAATTGACATTTCATTATAAACTAGCTGACCCGGCGAACTTCGTACCGCCTCAGAATCAATAATCTTGTGTAACTTATTAGCTGAATTAAAATACTCAAAATGAATTAAGTTCAATAAATGTGCAAAAATCAAATCAAAATGAAATAGATTACATAGTTTTGGTTGGTTCAGATTTCGAAGCATTATAACTACCAAGTCAATCTTCAGTTGTAAATTGTGCGGTAGCAAGCCAGGCAGATCCAATAAGTTTAAAAATTCATTTTGATGGTTGGTTGCTTCGTCTTCGTTTATTACACAGTTGATAGATTTGAAGGAATGCATTGCACCAACGATTTGATTTTGAATTGTGAAGTTTAAGTGATCCAAATCTTTGTTCTTTGCCGCAAAAATTGCTCGTTCACTCAATCAATTCTGATTTTTGTGGTTAGCAATGACGTTCGGGAACACTTTGTTGATGAGGTCATCCTTCGCTGAGACGAATTTCAAAAATTCAGCGGAACCGAAATCAATCCGTTCGATTCGTCGACAGGAACACGGCAGTTACCGATAGTCAGCAATTGCTTTTCGGCAGATGGATCGTTTAGCAATGCAACTCGCGTGTTTGTCGTCAGCTGAAGTTTCTTCACATAGCGCCACAGAGTCTATAATTTGAGGCAAGCGTTCATTTCATCGGCAGCGGTCGATCTTGAAATGACTGGTAGTGTTTGGCAGAAATTGCCAGATAGTAGAATCATTGTGCCACCAAAACATCTTGAGTAATTGCGCAGATCTTTCATAGTTCGATTGAGTGCTGCCAATGCGCATTTGTGCGCCATTGTGCATTCATCCCAGGTGATGTTTTTACTTGCTACCAAAACTTTGGCCTTTGCTGAGTGTTTCGCATTACTGCTTGTCGGTGTTTCAGTTGTTTGAAGGTTTAACGGCAATTTCAACGCTGACTGAGCCGTTCGGCATCCTTTTAATAACGTGGCTGCTATCCCAGAAGAAGCAACTGCTACAGAAATTTCGGATCTCGCACGAACAGTGGCCAAAATCAATGACATGAGAAATGTCTTCCCAGTTCCACCAGGCGCATCAAGGAAAAATAAACCACCATTTCCATCATCAATTGCCTTCATAAACGTATCGTACACTTCCTTCTGTTGGGGGTTCAACATTGGTACATTCGATCGAACCTATAGGTTCAATGCACCTCGATCATATTCACGTTCACGTTCCAATTCTCGATTAAAAGCGTCATTCATTCCACGATGTGGCGTTGGCATTCCTAACTTGACTAACAAACTGCCGCACATGAGATAACACATGTCTTCGATCAAAAGCAAAGCCTGGTTATGTATCTCCTCATTCACTTCGAGATCGGAATTCTCTGAACCGACACGAATTCGATGTAAAATGTCTTCTGACATGTCATCCTTGTACTTGTTCCACAGTTCAGGTGGATTTGATGGGAAGCATGTCGAAATAATGATAGCAAATAATGTGCGTATCTGATCTTTGGAGATGCAGAAACAATTGCTACAGCGATTTTCATGTCCCAATGAATATCATTTTCAAGCAAATTGAGCTGTTGACATGCAGCACAAAATGTTGGACACACTACACCATTGACAGTTTGAAGTGATTCAAATTATGTCGGCCCACGAACATTTACCATCAACAACCGCAAGTAGAAGCATTCGTCATACTTCGGATGAACTGTGTAAATGCGAACAAGAGCATCATTAGAATGCACATCCGGATGATCAGGAACCGCATCGCCTTGCTTACGACGTTGCAATTTCTTCGATGAAGCGTTCCAAGTGTAATAACGTGGCGTCTTAGAGTAGAACAACGTTCGTGCAAACGAATCACTTTGACAAATTGAAAAGAAACTGGTCAATGTTGTCGCTGGAGGTGTTACAGCATGTTGAGCAACATTCGATGCATTAAAATAAACTCGTTGACCATTCTCCAGATGCACCGCCAAATGTACACCAGTGGGATGACGTTCATGAATGGGGAATGAGAAAATACGCCAAATCACTTCATTGCAGCTCACATATCGACAAACTTGATAGTGCGTGATTTCATCGTTGGTATTGGGAGTTTGAACGCCAAAAACCACAATATCGCTGCCTTTGGTGACATATTTGCAGATATATTTGATGTACTTTACTGAATTGCAATACTCATGTATCAGAGATGGCGGTGTATACGGATTTTTTTTGTGATTTTCTTACTACGAACAAAAAAAAAATTCATCGAAATCAGTCAATCAGTTCTATATCATCAATAGACATCATCAAAAAAGCCGTTCCATACGAAATCTATAAGAAAATGAATGTTCTTCATAATTTCTTTTTCTGTGAATTTTTCCTATGTTTTAATAATTATTCTGCTATTCAGGGCAGAGACAAATCCAACAAATTAAAGATCATAAAAATCGGTCAAGCCGTTTTTGAGTTATAAAATAAATGGTGTAATTAACCCGACTTTGTTTTATATAGATAGATAGATTAGATCTTCTGGCTCGCGGCATTGTAAATAACTCTGGAAAATTAATCAATTAATTAATTAGAAGGCAACTTATCGTTTGAAAATCACGATCAAGATCGTTATTTGTCTATAACAAAGTCTTTCGGTATTATCTGAGGCTGAACCATAGGCTGAACCATAGACTAATATACTATATACTATAGATAAGCCACATCAATGTGTAGAAGTGGTTCAAAATCATTCTCTATATATCGCTCTCTAATTTGGACTGGAGGTCTTCGTTTTAAAAAATGGCTCGAATCTTGAACTGGAGGTCTTTGTTTTAAAAAGTGGCTTGAATCTTGGACTGGGACTTAGGCGGGAATTAAAAACAAAAAAATATTATATGTTTGACATTTTATTTTTTGAAATACACAGAACAGCATATACAATAAAAATATAAATACATAATATTACAACAAAATATCATCAGATTATCGAAAACAAAATGTAATATGACAAATTCAATAAAATCTTAAATCAAAGTAAGGTTTAACATTTTTCAATTAATCACAAGAAATTTTACTGAAGGCTTATATAATTTATATTAAATGAGATAGCATTTAATTGGAATAATTCCATTTGTAATGCAATATTGAAACTATGTACACTGATAAATGAGCGGAAAACATTGCAAAAATAAATAGGTACATTTTATTTATAGACGATTAACGCCATGTTAATTTAAATACTTACACAAATTAATTCATGTAGTTTTATTTTATATATTCAAGGTTCAAAATGATAAAATGTCATTTACTCTTAAAGAGTATTATATTATGATTCTCGCTAGAGAATCGATTTTTGAGGAACACATTAGTTTATTTAAAGTACCCCTTAAAATATCAAATTTATCAAAAATCATGAGAATTTTTATCCTTATGTATAAATTGGTAGGTACCTTCTTCTTCTTTCTCGGCACTACATCCCGGGGCGGGATTTGGCCTCCTCTACAATTGTCCTCCACACGCTCCTTTCCCTGGCTGCTCCTTTCCAGTCTCCAGCCCTCCCCATCTTTCTCCAGTCCTCTTCGATACAGTCAGCCCACTTCTTCTTTGGTCTGCCCCTAGACCGTTTCCGCTGTGGGATCCACTTGGTCATGATTTTTGGCGTCCTGTGCTCAGGCATTCTCTCAACGTGTCCAGCCCACCTTAGTCTTTGGGATCGACAGAATTTCACCACCGTTTCATGTTTTATTAACTCTTCTTACTCGTGGTTGGTAAATTATCACACCCTTTTACTGCACACCTATCCTTTGACATTATTTAATAAATTTTATCTAATATTAATTATCACTAGTCAATTATTACGAAAATATTTAATTTCACACACGTTTTAGTAGATTTCAATGTGTTTTTCACCAATCCGGTTGTGTTTTGTTTCATATTCATTTGACATTTGAAAAATCCAGTAAACAAAATATAAATATTCAAAATAAGAACTCTCGAACTAATAAACTTATTTTCATAGGATAAATATTATGATGTATTATATTCCATTTTAACCTCTATGCTGCGAATGTCTCAGAGCAGAGTACTTATGGTTAGTACGTTTGATTCCTGATCGGTGTGCCATCTGTTGAAAGTCACATTGTTTTTTTTTTTTTTTGCAATACCTACCTCATGGATTCATGAGTGTTTTCATTTTGGATATGATCTGGAGTTAAGCGAATGATGAATAATTATTTATTTGTAAGTCAGTTAAGATGACACAACGAAAATGATAATTTACACATTATTATTTAAAATAGAAAGGCTAGATCAAAAAAATGGCGCATCAAAAATGTTAAAAGATAAAAATATACAGTACGACAAACACTTATTAAATCAATAAGCACGATATGGTCACAGAGTAAATTGAATCGAGATTAAGGTACAAATTTACTGACGTATATTTATGTTTGGCCCATGATATAAACTTGTAATCTCTATCTGTCTATCCGTTTGTCTGATTTTAACGCAAAATCCACTCAACCGATATACCAATTATACAACCGAATATAGCAATTCAAATGACAGAAAAGAGTAGAATCAGGCTAGGGAGGTCTTTATCCAGCAGTGGATTGGTTCAGGTCGATGTTGATAAGGATGATAGAAATAGGTATATTATCACAAATTCGTTTAACCGCTAGTAATAGAATCAAGTTGAGGAATCCTTCATCCAACAGTGGATTGACCGTAGTTGTTGATGATGATGATAATAACGATATGAATATGTAGATAAATATAATATTAACGATTTTGATAAATACAGCAATTCAAATGACAGAAAGGAGTAGAATCAGGGTAGGTAGGCCTTTATCCAGCAGTGGATTGGTTCAGGTCGATGTCGATAAGGATGATAGAAATAGGTATACTATCACGAATTTGTTTAACCGCTAGTAGTAGAATCAGGTTGCGGAACCCTTCATCCAGCAGTGGATTGATCCTAGTTGATGATGATAACGATATGAATATGTATATAAATATAATATCACTTATAGTAGGTATGGTATAGGTAGGTATTTTTTGCAACAATACTAACATCCATATATCACAAATTAAATAATATGTCACAATTTATTATAAATTATAACAATATACCTAATAAACATGCTGCACAATAAAAACTCTGTAATATGAAATATTATTAATAAATTATCTAGAGGATAATTAAATTACTGGAAATAATTGAAATAAGATTTCTCCACTTGATAAACACAAGGTTCAAAGAATATATTTATTTTATAAAGAAACATTAATAAATAATGAAGAGATAATAAACATACATTATAATTATTTAATCCTTCACGATCCTGCTGGGTGTCGTATTAATTTGTTTCAAAAAGATTTTTTCTAGTAGTTATATATTTTTCAGAAGTGTTTTAAAATTATGTAAGTATGACATTTCTAAATCTTGTAATTATTCGTTGAATAAAAAAAATATTTATTACACATGGCAAATATAAATGTACAATATAGCTGGATAACATCTATGATAGCTGGTCACATTTTTCACCGCCATTTTGTAACAGTAGTTCTAGTAGATATCTACAATATCCTGTCACATGACATACCGCCATTTTGTTAAGCAGTCGATCCAACAGATCTCTACAGTCTGGACTGCATACAAATCATTTAATACCTTTTAGGTGTATGCCTGATACACCCCCCTGGGCTGAACTGAATCAACTGTCAAAAAGGCCATGTTCATACTTTCTTTTGTTTGTTTGTTTATTTCTTGTTTATTGTTTCTGTCATGTATCAGAGATGGCGTTGTATACGGATTTAAATTTTTTGTGATTTTCTTTTGTTTTCGTATGCGCGAGATCCATCGCTTAAATCCATTGATATCAGTCAAAAGCCGTTCGATACAAAATGTATGAAAAATTAATTTTATTCATAATTTTCTTTTCCGTGATTTTTTTTGATGTTTTAATAGTTATTCTGCTATTCGGAGCTTAGACAAATTTAACAAATCAAAGATCGTAAAAATCGGTATAGCCGTTCTTGAGTTATAAATGGTGTAACTAACCCGACTTTCTTTTATATATATAGATTTTAATAAAACAACAATCTTCTCAATAAGTACTCTACCTTCGTTTCCAGAAATCTGTACATATACAGTCGGCCGTATCACAGTTTACCATTAACTGATGTATTGTAAATATATGACTGTATAGTATTGAGATAAAATTCTTGTTTAAATAAAATAGATAAAAAATACGTAATAAAAACCACTGGAATATAAGACAAAGACATAGAAATAAAAATACAATCATATTATTATAATGTATATATTTATATAATACAATTCTGAATGATATAGAAGTAGGTTAGCAAATAGCTGCATGTAAGTATCAAGTCGTACCAATCAAATATCTCATAATAATGATAGCGCTAGTGTTAGATATTTGATACCAATCTACGATATTAAGAGTCAATTAATTAATTTGTTTCTTTACCGTGTTACCACCCTTCCTTTTTTTCCTTCTTTACACATCTACATTTTCTACTCCGTTTATTTTTTACTATGACAACATTGAGATTGTCTATACGGCGAATTTTATCTTATTATTAAGATATGAATAATTTTAGCAGAATGCAAATCGTGCCATCTATATAAATAGGAAATTTCAAAAGCAAATTTAAATTGAACTAGGTAGGACTTTTTTCGTTTGTTCTTTCGTATTACAACTTTGACAGGGGTACGTCTTCGGAGTTGGCAAACTAAACGCCAAAAGTCAATCAATTTTTCCTTCATCCGTCACTTTGTAAGGGGCCCGTCCATTACAGGCGTCTCACGTTTCGCGCACCTGACTCGACTCATCAGCTGGCCCGACCCGCCACGGTCGGCAAAGAAGGGAACTGTTGGAAAACACATTACCATTTACGGCCGAGTAAGCAAACTTGGCGCGAATGGCGTGCGCGGCCATCTTGTTATTCTGAGCTACCTGCTGTATACGCAAAATGGAATACGTTTTTTCATCGTTTTTTCAGTCAGTTTCATCCACAGCAAAAAATATTTAACCATTCCTTTCCTCTCCACCCTGCACCACTGTCTTCCCCTTTTTAATTAAACTACTCACTCCGAAGGTAGTTCATATATTATGACGACATACCCGAATGAGTGAGGAATAAGAGCGGAATGCAGAAACATTTGTCATGACTAAAATTTCCTTAGCCAAAACACTATGCAGAAACATTGTCCTTAGTTAAGATCATGTTGTCAATGGTTCACCTCGTCTTAAAGCTTCGTTCGTTTTTTCTGTTGAAAATAATACCATATTTAAAAATTCTCGTTAGGTAAATTAGGTAAATTATTTTATAATTGTTAAACGATGACAAAAATATGACAACTGCATTTTATAAATGCAGTAACTATAAATACATATTAATATTTAATTATAATACTCTTATGTTTCCGTTATAAGTCATTATACATGATTCTACTGGCACCGCAAGATATTTTTTTAACATGGTAATACAAGCGTCAAGTATCATTCTATCATCTGGCATCTTGTATTTCTGCGGGCTGGCGTATAAAAAGTAAAATAATTTTCTGCAAGTACATGCCAAACGAATTAACACTATCAATATCCATATTGAGATACATTGTTAAATGAATTTGTGTGTATGGACTGTTTTATAGACACGCGAATTTATTTTGACAGCAGCTGTCAGTGGTAAATGGTAATACAGAAGGGGACGTGTTCATAACAAATGTAGTATATGGTTAAGGATTCCTTAACTCTATACTCAGTATAGTCTATAGTTAAGTCATGCTTTTCGGTAACTTATCCTTAAGATCGAAATCTTGGATTCTGCATAGGGCTCTAATATAATAATGTGTTGATATTTGACGAAAGGGATAGAGGGGAATATTGGTAATGTGACGTACTAACAAATCTAACTAATATTTACCTGTTTTTTAATAGTATAAAATAATATGTACGTTTGAACGTTTTCCTATCAGATTTACAGAATCTAGTTCCAGATTGATGTATCATTTTCCTATGTAACATCATCCACAAACCCTTGAAACTCTACAGACGGTGTTTCAATAAAAATTAATGGACGAAGGGTCTTGTTTCACTTTAGGTTTATTCTCTATAGAAAAGGGTTTTCTTCGATATCTTCAAGCGTATCCATGTTGAACGTTTTTCCAGATGTAGCTTTCTATGGTTTCATTGTACAAATCACTGAAGCAAGTTTTAGTTTGACGTAGTATTTTTGTAAAGAATATTGAATATTTGCATGTGAATTAGATGTCCGAAATGCTCTTTTTTGCTACATTTGCATACTTTTGGGCTCCAGCATTATACAAAATGAAAATTTTGAACATCTTTATGCGTACTTATCTTATTTTGATGACGAATTATGAGTTTTTTAGGGTTGAAAATACTGCGTTTATCACCGATATAGACAGTCTAATTTTATATTTACAAACAACCGCGTTATATATTAATTATATTTATATTGTTTGAGAAAAATAAAATTAAAAAGTTTTTATTAAATTACATGTTACCAATCTTTAATTACAAATACATCTATACCGCAACCAATACCAGAATATTCTCCGTAAGAGATATTCCAAATTATGCAGCAATAAATTAAAATGAAATATTATGTACAACTTACACTATCGGGCGTAGTATTTCCGCGTTGTATTTTATACATAATGGTATCAATTAATATGAAAACGTCTACCGCTGTTGATTTACGGTGGCTTGTGCTATGAGTTACCTAACATTAAATTAATTATCTCTGAGGGACCATTGTGACCGCTGACCCCTTTGACAACTCCCACCACTACTATAAAAGGTAAACGAAAGTAAGTGAGAACTGGAGAGCAGTTCTAGAACATCAATGAGATAGTGAGTGGAGATAGGGTAGGTCGAGATACATCAATGAGAAAGAAATATAAAGTAACATGGGGATGTTTGGATACATCAATGAGAAGTATATATCAACGTGGGGGCAGTTAGAGAAGCTTTAATGTGCAAGAGGGGGAAACAAGGGGGAGTTAAAGATACTCTCTTTTACTAATGACTGAGTACGGGGTAAACAAAGATATCTTAATGATCGGCCGGACAGTGTATTCGCTGGGAAATTGTTTTAGTACCCTTTGATCGTGAATTAGTCGTAAACCTAATAGATATGCGGTTCATTATATTGCTGTTACTATTTTGGTATGGTGTTTTAATGAAGTGGATTAGCTTTGATCTAACATAATAAGGATTATATATTTATAGAAGGACATCAAACG
Organism: Rhyacophila brunnea; assembly: GCA_022495005.1. Lineage (NCBI taxonomy): Eukaryota > Metazoa > Arthropoda > Insecta > Trichoptera > Rhyacophilidae > Rhyacophila > Rhyacophila brunnea. Next base: position 169,622 of record JAGYXB010000467.1, read on the forward strand.
GGATATACATTTAAAAGCCACGCGTATTTAAAAATAAATCTAATAAACTTATATACGAGGGTGGGTCAATAATTCCTTAGAAAAAAGCATTAAAACAGTTTTTATTTTTGTATTTTTTTTTTATTTCTCAACATAATCTCCTTGGAGCTCAATACACTTGGTTAGACGTTTCTCAATTTTTTTTAAACCGTCAGAAAAACAAGTTTTCGGAAGGTCCTCAAAATAAGCATTTGTCCGATCGATGACTTCTTCATTTGAAAAAAAACGTTGTCCACTTAGCCATTTTTTTAAGTTTGGGAAAAGGAAAAAGTCACTGGGGGCTAAATCTGGCGAATACGGTGGGTGGTCGACCAATTCGAACTTCAATTCTTCTTCTTCTTCTCCTTTGGACATGGTTCGCCTTTCGCAATCCACTGCTTTGACTGTTCTTTCGTCTCGGGAGTATAGTGGTGTATCCATGTTTCATCTACAGTCACAAAGCGACGAAAAAATTCATCCGGATTGCGTTGCATGAGCGACAACAGGGCTTTATAGGCCACCACCCTATTGCGTTTATTGTCGACTGTGAGCAAACGCAGCACCCATCTTGCAGAAATTTTTTTCATGCCCAATTTGTCATGTAAAATAGAAATAACGCTACCTTTTGAGATCCTGTAACCTCAATTATCTCACTCAACTTTAATCTTCGGTCACTTAACACCATATCGTGGATTTTATTGATCATTTTTGGTGTAGTCACCTCTACAGGACGTCCTGAGCGTGGTTCATCCTTTGTTGATGTACGACCACGTTTAAATTCATTTAACCAGTTATAAATAGTTGCAAGTGAAGGAGCAGATATGCCGTGAACTAAATCCAACTCATTTTTTATTTCCTTTGCTATTAACCCTTTTATATTAAAATGTTTAATAACAACTCTAAACTCAATTTTCTCCATTTTCCATTTTCCACAAGCAAATTTTTTTTTTAAATGTACGAGAAACACAACAACCCGACCAATCTGATTGAAACTTCGCAGCATACTGAATCGGTAGTGCCGCTGCATGAAAACAAACCGCTTACAGTACTAGTCGCGCCACTTGTCGGCTTTTCTAAGGACTTATTGACCCACCCTCGTAACAACATTATAATAAGAGAATTGATAATATGAACGTTTTTTGAATAAAAATACTTTTTGATGACTTTAAAATACTTAGAATAACTCTATTATAACAACTCTAGGATATAAATCCATGTGCACTACTGCATACATTGACACCGACACTCCTCTGCGGGTTTCCGGTCTGCCCGTCGAGCTGGTGATCAGTTTCAAATACTTAGGTGCCACGGTTGCCGACCATGGTGGTCCTTCCAGTGAGCTTGGAATCCGCATGGGTGTGGCGGGTTTGCATTCAGCTAACTCGAGGCCGTATGAAGATCAAGAAAGACGGTATTCTGTGAGGACCAAATGTCGTTTGTTCAATGCGTGCGTGCTACCTATGCTCCTCTATAGCTGTGAGACATGGCATCTTACTAAGCTTTAAAGGTCTCGGCTTTTGAGCTCCGCCGAATTTTAGAGGTACATTGGTACAACCGTGTTACAAACACTCGAGTTCGTGAGTGGCCACAGCATCCGTCGGTGATTGAGGTGATCACGAAGAGACGCTTTAGATGGCTGGGACATGTGTTCCGGATTCCGCCAGAGAGTGCGACACTTCGTACCATTATGACACAGTCTCAAGGGTTCTGTCGCCGTGACCGCCCCTCTCTCACTCCGCAGCGATGCTACAAAAGTGATCTATAACGATCTTAAAAGATATTTTCCAAGGCCTGAACAAAAACGATGCATGAGTGCGAGTGAGAAAGTATTCGGCACCTTTATAATCTCTGCGACACGCGCTAGAGTAAGATAAAAGGTCTACATATTTTTGAGTCAGTTTCCAAAAGTATCGCTGGCAAATCGTGGTGAATCGCTTCACGTAGCATCGATAATCTGCGGTTCGTGTTGCTAAATTTGCTATTTTTTGTGTTACACATAAAGTCAGTGGTATATATTTTAGTTAATTAAGTAGGAAAGGTGGTTCTGCGTGTTGTATTAAAATATTACGTATTACGTTTCGTAGGTAAGTTGATACATGTTCGTGACAATTTATTTGTATATTATTATTTATTTCAATATCAGTGACCTAGTGTTTCTTTAAAATATCTTAAATTATGGATATCTTTACCTAATGGTTGCATTTTTACCGCTTAAAAATACTATATAACGTAAAAAAATAGAAAATTATATTTTAATTCTGAGCGTCTAGTGCGAGCACTTTGGGCGAGCACTAGCGAAATGGTCTATGGTCTCGAACATTTGTAAGCGAACGCGTTCGCTCGCCCACAAACCAAACGCACGGCACGTAGCTTCATTTAGCAATGCAATGGGTGGCGTCTAAATATATCTATAGTCTATGATATTTTCGTTTTGTTTAAAATGCTCTACCAAATTTAGTTTTAGAGTACTTATGCATTTAATGGTTAAGAATGTTCAATTGGTAACAATAATTGTTACCAATTGAACATTCTTAACCATTATTAATCAATTATTGATTCTTTTTTTGAACTAAGTATTATTAGTGGATATGTTAAATAATATATGTTAATTTGTAATTGTTTTCATCATTTTCCTTTAATATTTTTATAAAAACATACTTTATCTTCTGCTGTTTTGTTATATTGGTTGTTATTTATTTTGTAATTAAGTCATTTTTATATTTTGTATTTATGGTAATAATTTTTTTCTACATAAATAAATACAATATAAACAGGTTAACAATACAATACTATTTATATCATTTTGGTTGATATAATATAGATTCATATATTATATAAATTAATAATTAATACTAATCAAAATTTGAACACGAAAAATTAAGAGTTGTTTGGTAATTAACTAATACCAAATCATGACAATGTGTATTTTTCAAGACACAGCATAATCAAACAACTTTAATGTCTTTATAAATATTTATTCCTACGTGAAGTATAAAAAATATATATAAATTAAATTCACAATATAAATGAATACATACAACTTAATTAACAAAAGTAAAGTGATCATTTTCAGTACAAACAATACTGTATACCTAAGGGTATAGCAAGAATTGTATTATCTTAATTATTTGTTCTACAATGTTATGTGTTAGAATCTGTTGTTTGTGGTATAAAGTTTAACAATAAATACCTACACAACTTGTTCCCGCATCCTATACATTAGTTTAAATTAAATATTTACATTATCCGTGACTTTCTCGTTACTTTTACACTCATGTATCTAGATAAACTAATATAGACCAACGAGACGATGGAAAACCTAGTGGCCTTAGTTCTCACCTATTAATCCGTACATCACTGATTCGAATACCATATCTGGAAACCATACAATGTGTTTTTTGGTCCCCAATTATATCTTTCAGCCACCACGTTTTTAGTCCAATGCCCCATTTACACGTGCATGAATTTACTGCTGACAGTACGTGTTATCGTGGCCATAACAAAAAATGCACGGGTTAACACATATTACGTCACGTGATCTCTTCGAGTGACTTCTCATAGAAGATACTCTGGTACTATTGTGAGGAATTAAAAGCTTTATTTTCAGTTTTCCTCGCTCACAATTTAGAAATAATACTCTTCGTTTTTTAATGAAACTCCACGCAATATCAAACACACACACTGAATTAAGGGATCGGTAAAGTGAGAAAAGTAAATGCGGGGGAGGGTTTTAGTTCCAGAAATGACCGAGGTGACGTAGCAGACTTGATATAGAAGTCACACTGTGGGCCTTCTCTTTCAATCAACATTTGTCGCTTAAGGATTTATGAGATTCTTTTCAGCAAAACTTGCAATCAAAACAAATTTGTTTGAATATCCAGAGCACGACTTAATAAGCTATGTTTATTCACATACCAATATCAGTATTAGGTACATTTTATTTCGTTATAACATAGGAACATCTTACACTGGAATTTAGTAGGATACCGAATACCGTCTCCAGTAATTGTCATACCTAACGATGACGATGATAAATATCTTCACTGTGACTACAACTTTAACAATAAATACCTACGCATTTTATTCCCAGCGGTTCCCAAACAGTTTAAATTAAATGTGTACATTCCCCGCGAGAAGTAACAAGCTAACTTTTATAACAATATGATAATGTCAAGAATCACCTAGACGTGTTTACCGCATTTCGTTGTATAATATTAAAAGCTCCCCCCTACCTCTCTCTCACCACAGCACCAACAGCCTCCACAATAAAAGTTTTCTCGTTTAAAAGCTTACTGAACTGAGGCGTCAGACGAACTTTTCATATCTTGTCGTGACATTGTGGACTACAATTAAATCCACCATTAATAAAGATTCCTTAAATATTCTTACCTTAACTTCAAACTTTATGAAACTATGACTTTACAATCGTTTCAATGTTTTCGAATTGTTATATTTTGTACTACCACTTGTACTATAACGTGGTGTGTTAAACATTGTTCGCCCATAATTCATCGAGGACAATAATTATTCTTAGTACCTACACAATTCTTACCACACAATTCTTCGAGTAGAAAATTATTTGTCGCATATATTGAAAATAAAACAATTGCTTTAACATAATATACATTATTATTTTAATGTAAGACTGCAAACAATTTGATATACATACATTATAACAAAACGTGGAAACAGGTCACCACCCTTCAATATACCAACGTACAAAGTATTTATACTTCAATGGGTACCAAATCTAAATGCATTAAAACGATATTTCACGAATTGTAAGCTTATATAGTTGTAAGCTTATCTCTTTGATAGGTTACTACCTCGTTAACGCTACTTCGATCAATAGCATTAAGGGGATTACACCACCCGAGAAACTCACAAAAATCGAAGACACTTGTTTTTATAACAAATATTTTATGAATAAATACGATTCTTTGGAAAGGTATGTTTATTAGCCCAATCTTCAAAGCTTATTTTCAAATCCATCGTAGACAAAATACCAAACGATTGATTTGAAATATCAAAGAAATTATATAATAATAGAGCAACGATCAACTGGTTTTTTCTACCGACTATTACCACTATATTTTTGAAATATTTAAATATAATTGATACAGTTATTTTGATTTTCAATTCACTTTGAAATTATATCGGTAATATATCAATTAATTGCTTTATTCTGGGACTATTTCTACATATTCGCGCAAGTCCCTTCCATTTTTAGCTTTGCCAACTATGACTCCCAACGACCATGGATATCGAGCGTCAATTTGCAGCAATTTTTTTTGCACGTTTATTTTTTTTGGAATTTTATTGAAATATAATTATTACAAATAATTATGTACTTAAAGCATATCTTTAATAGGGTTATCAAATTAGAGATAAAATATCTCAATTAGTTGATTGTATCACTAGCTGTATGGCATATCGCATGATCTTGTTGGAACCAAATATTTCTTTTATTTTGTTAACTGTCAATTCATGGTAGAACTGCATTGTATTGTTGTTTTTATTTAATAAAACGCGTTTTATTAAATAAAAACGATGAACCAAATATCGTCCAGGTCAAAATCATAGTAATATAACATCGACTTCATTCAAGAAAAAATCAGTACCTAATCATATTTTGGTAGCGTCCTCCATTGACAGTAACTGCGTTACCATTTTCGTTTTCATAAAAGTACGGTCCAAGTATACAACTACATTAATTTGTTATTTTTTTTATATAAATTTGTTTCAAAAATTGCATGATGGTTTTGATTACTCCGAATCCGATTGCAATTTAACCAAAAATGAATTTCTGAATTTTCATCTACACTTTGATTCATGTCATCGATATTTTCAGCAAAACGTTTACGTTTTTGACGGGTTAAATTTTTAACATCAAAAATATTACCATTTTTCTCAAATTTTTCAATTAAATTATGAATATTAAGCTCTGTGGGTCGATTCGATTATTTTGACCATAAATTTTTATACGATTTACAACTGAGCATCCTTCCATTATGATTTTTCAAAAATACTGAACACTAAATAATGTAAATTTTGGTGAGAACCAGAAAAAAATGGCCGCAATAACATTTTAAAAATCTATAGTACTAATTTGATTACTGTATATTTGCTCCACAAAATAGGTTTAAAGAAACCGTATTACATAGTACTTGACAGCAGTCGATCTAGTTTCCACGAAAGAATTTTGATGATTTCACATGGCCTTGCTTAAAGGAATATTGCGGCTTAAAAAATGTGCAAAGTTATTTTCTTCCTATTGGCTTTGGCGCGAAAATATATTTCTCAAATTGTGACAGTTACATCCCAATTTGAACATTCCCATGTGAAGACAATTCTCACAATTCTCTGCGGCGATACTTATCGCGGCGCATTCAGGCATGTCAAATTACTCGATTATTTTAATAACTGCGTAATTCGGTATTTACACTACCCGGTTACTCTATTTTCAGTTTATACTCTTTTTGAATTTATGATTTCGACTATATTATTATGTAATCCTTGATATTCATGGACCCTAAGTAAAAGAGAGATCCAGAAACTTAAAGTAGCACAACGTGGTATGGAAAGGTTCATGCTGGGCATAACGCGAAAGGACAAAAAGAGGAATGAGTGGATAAGGAAGCAGACAAAGGTTTGCGATGTAATAGAGTTTATTAAAAGCCTTAAATGGAGATGGGCTGGACACATAGCTCGAAGAAGAGACAATCTTTGGACAAATCTAGTCATCCAGTGGTATCCAAGAAGTACAAAACGTCCGCAAGGTAGATCTAGAAGCCGCTGGATCAATGAAATGATAAAGTTCTGCGGAAGTACGTGGCAACGCAATGCACAGGACCAAGAGAAGTGAAAGCAGCTTGAAGAGGCCTTCATCCAGCAGTGGATAGATTCAGGCTGATGATGATGATATTCCAAGGGGCGATCATGAAAAAAAATTTGAAGAAAGAAAAGCAAATGACGTTATTACTGAATATTGTACAATTTGCAGCTCTATCATTTGTTTATAGATCCAATAATAGTACAATCTATTAAGGTGGGACGTTTGCGATGGAGGAGTTTGATTGCAATGATAAAGGTGATACACACAGGTCCTAAAATAATAATAATAACACACCTGGAGAGAATAAGAAAAATAACGACAGGCACAGTTAAGATGACTTGACTGTTTTAGTAGAGATGTCGTTACTCTTGACCTGGAAAATGACAACCCATGATAGACAATTGTAAAGAGGTCCACATAGGACTGTAGATCCAATGATGCAAATTATCAAAATATATTATATTTATAAATTGATCCAGTGATACGGCTTAGTAATCAAGTAATTTGTATATTTTTAACTAGATTCATGTGAATTTGGGCAGCCTTGCGAAGAGGTTTCTTAGCAGATTTTTGTTTTATGAGAAATGGATGTTAGTCACTTGATCAATCTATTAGGTTCATACTCTGGAGTCCAAACAACTGAAAAAACACCTGTGATTTATTGCCAGACCCGGGATTCGAAACCGGTACCCACGACATTATAAGCCTGAGTTTTGTATGTAATATTACATTTCTTAATAATACAGTAGAATATGATTTAGATACCTCTTTTAATTCATAAACATGTTTTTATAAAAATTATTCATTCATACATTCCACAAAAATATCGTAAATGTCCTTCAAGTAAATACTGAATGTTTTTAAAACCCAAAATAAATCAATATTAAGTACATAATTTTAAATTTAAATAATTACAAGATAAAAAGAACTTTTTATGTACAATGTTTTTAAATTTTCTGTTGAATCATATAAACTTGACTTGACTACCTTAAACGATCAAAAAAATGTACTTATACAAATAATACTGAAATGTCATTTTGACATGTCATATTGATTTCCATAGTAACGCACGTACATATTAATAATTTAGTTGCTAGGACCCCAAACCCCTAGCAACCAATAATTGTGTTGAAATAACTTTTCATACAAAACAGAATTAACTGAAAATGAATTCAATTCTAATTAAATATGTCTAAAAGTATTAAAAATGCATTGGCATTATGTTCTGATATATTCTACAAGTTTCAAATATCTAGCTAGTCGAGAAGTTATTTAAAAATCGATTGCAAGATTTGTACCGGACAAAGAACTACCGGACAAATAATAAGAATACGAGCTAAGAAAAATGTTGTAAAATATTTTTCCATTTACATCGAATTAACCGAAAAAACATTAAGATACTCGATTAATAAAATATTGACCTGATACACCGGTTAACCAGTCATTTAATATTCGAATACCCATCCCTAGTTTGTTGTAGTCAACAAAATTGTACGCAGTTATAATATTCGTCAGGTATTTCTAACTTGAATGTTACCATGTTTAAATTAGTACGAAAAACGATTTTCACACTATACTCACACGCTCCCAAAGATTTCTCCGTGAAACAAATGAGAACTCATACAATGTTTTGCATCTCAGCTGTGTTCACTCTCGGCGAAGTATTTGCTTTTGTAAGTTCGTAAATTATTGTACCCTACGTATAAAACGTAAATGATTTATGTAAGTATATGTTTTTAGAGCTTAACTCGCGGGATAGAGCCGCTATAAGGCTGTGAGGTAATAATAACTTGTAAACGTAGTAGGTAATTACGCTTATTAAATATTTTATAATTTCTATACATTGACTTTCTATACATACAGTGACTGTTTTTTAAATGAAATTTCTTTGGTGGCGTGCTGTCTCCGAAAATACAATGGAGTAAATACGTTCTCACCACCGTTCGAAACGAAAATTTTGACAGAATCTAAAATAATAAACAAAATCCGATTGCCAATAGTAGCTCGATTTGGAGGAGTGCTGATGAGCAGGTATTACATAAGGCCAATCGTTAAAATTTGTCGTAATTACTATATCACCTAGTAGCATACTGAACAATGCGCGTACGGGGACTAAACCCAAGAGATTCAGGTTCGATTCCTGCCCGGTGTCTTACTTTTTTCAAAAAGATTTTGTCTATTGGTTATAATATATATTTTCTCAGAAGTGTTTTTCAAAATTATGTTCAATAATTAGAATGGTACATTCTTAAATCTTGTTAATTATTCGTTGAATAAAAGAAATAGTTAATTATTAGACATAATCTCTTAACAGAAACTAGTTTGACTATACTTTCGATAATTTCCGATGCATTGGTAATTTATTTGGTGGCATTTATTGTAATTATCTAGAAAAGTAGATGGACAACGTCTTTGTTTTTTGCATTTATATCTCTAAATCGACTACGAGTAACATAATGGCAATACTTTCTACCGATAGGACTACTACTTTACCCCGAGCATTGGGGCAAGCCCAAGTTTCTCGTCACTTTCCTCGGTCCATCGCCAACTCTTGTGCCTCCCACCATACTAGACGTGCAACACGTAGATATTTTTTTAGCAATAGCAGAAAGGTAATTTTTCCATTTTTTCAATACAGTTCAAAGATTTTCAAATTTAATATCGTTCAATAATGCAAGAGGTGTGCTTATAATATGTAAAATAATATTTACAAAAACAGAAAATAACAATAACTAAGTTAATAGATAATGGTTATCACAAAAATTTACGGATATTGAAAAAGTTAATGTTGTTCAGTGGCATCCTTTGATGAATATAATATAAATATAAAGAAAAAATATAATAATACAAAAAATGGCAGTTAGTGAATAATTAATTAATATTCCCGAAAAGCGAGAGTGTCAAAATGATTAGTCAGAGTGAAAACCGAAAAAAAATTCTCAAAGTTAATCGATGGTTGGCTTTATTATTTCCTTTAATTACTAAGTTAATGCACAGCTTAATAGACCAATTACAGAACGCGATAAAAGTTGAAACGTATCTGCAATTACGTTAACAATAGTATTGCTTTTGACGGGCATCTTCAACCCCATTACTAAACGACTACATTAAAGACAATCTGTCTGTTTTTACAGCAACAAAATGGCGAGTTCTCTCATTATCGTTTTGGACAATAACATGAAATATATATTATTATGTAATAGAATAGATAGTAAATTTCAGTAAGTAAGTAAGGATGCTGCATGAAGGCTGCATAATATAGGATGACTATTGGATAATTCATCTTTTTATTGAATACTACATCATAAAACCCCGTTTTTTTATTCCCATTATATCCAACCTATTATTATTTATACTTTGATTAATCGATTGCCTTTCTACATTGAATGCATACTTTTGGCACTCTTGAATTTCCTAGGTCACTTCTGCTGTTGAGTCATTTTTGCCTGATATAGCGAGGGATGGTTTCCAATCCTGGTGCCCTAAAGAATTTAATTTACATGTCTGTCAATTACCTACGTACTGTCCGACAACTAGATCTGGAATTCATTGTAGTCGCATATTTATAGAAGACTGCTCAGTGACGTACTGTAATATTCGTAAAAATGGATAATAAATATTGAATAAAATAGAGGAGAGAATGTGTGAATAAAAATATAAATTGTAGAAATTGCAAGTTAAAGGTAGAGCATGATCGGATTTAAGCGTGAATAGTAAAATCGGATAATTGAATTATTCAGGGCCATGAGATCGCGCTGACAAATGCATGTGATTAACAGAGAACTAGCATCTATAAAATATGTAAAAAAAGGAATTTAAATAGACTGAGAAAACTATGTATAAAAGAGACTTATAAGTGTGTGATAAAATTGAATTGATAAAAAGGGCGCCAAGTGCTGTCTAAGTGTGTACATAATTAAATACCATGTAAATAAAGAAAACACTAGATTTAGAGATAACAATAGTTGTTTATTATAGGCAAAAAAACATTAAATTTATTTTGACAAGTATAACAATTGAAATTAAGGAGACTCGGTGATCTTTTTTATGCGAAGACATGCTATTCTACAAAAAAACATTATAAATAAAAATAATAGGGTACTCATCTGCTCTGCATCCCTTCAAATTGTAGACACTGAATTTTAGAAATTGATGTTAATAAAAGTTCAATAAAAGTGAAAGAAAAACTGATTTTTATGTGGCCGGCGTCCGTCCGGCCATGTACAAAAAGTAGGTTAAGTTGAAAGATCCATCCAGTTGAGAAGTCAGGGTAAAAGTGAACGAGATTGATAAAGGTGCAACCCTCCTGTCCGCCAAAGTACAAGTAGGTATCAGCAACGGCCGCAGGGTGGGGGTTTGTGTGAAAGAGAATCGATCTTGCTTCCTCTTCTATCGGTGAGAATTTACCTACTCTCAAATTACGTATAGGTACGTATCCACAACGTGACAACACCCCTTTTCCACTCAAAGAAAAAAAGATTGAACTCCTCCCAGGGTTTCCATTGGCAGTCAGCTGTTCATGGTGTGACTTATCGTGGTTGAATTTGCCCACGGCTCGTTAGCATCTCGACCATTGAAGTTCAGTTGCCTCTGCCAGAGTAGCTAAGTAGTAGACCATCGTGTGATACACTGACCCAAGATCAGTAGTGGAGAGTAGTTCCTCATCTTGCAGACTGGTTTGTTCCAAGGGCTCGTCTTTCTTCGAAAATCTTTGAGCATCGTTTGAGAAAAAAATTTAGACGGTTTGTTCACTTTGGATTCTTTTCACTTAAGGAAATTTCGTTCCTTATTTTTTCACATAAGGAAATTACGTTCCTCGTTTTCACTTTCACTGAATGTTTCTTCAAAGGTAAAATTGTCATTTTCACGTTGAGAAAAAAAAATCTTGATGTTGATGATAATGATAGCAAATACCAGAAAGTAAAATTGATCACGAAGTCTCAAAAAGTCTCAGAAAAAATAATAATAAAATTATACAGTAAATATACAAAAATTCAAAAACTTATGCTAAACAATACCAATACAATTTATACATGTTGTTAGTCTGCCAGCATAGCAAATAAAAAATGGTTTTAAGTTTTCAAATAGAAAACATTTGCAAAAGATGATAAATGATTCGTCAATAATAAAAAGCTTTATGAAGAACAAGCAAAGATAAAATTAAAGCGTAGTAATAAGTTATCAAATAAATGAAAGAAAAAAGATACATAAGCAATTTAAAATAACATCTATCAGTATGTCCATTTCCAAATTAAAAAACTACCAGCAAAAAAAATACAATTTTTAATTCAGTCTTTAGTTTAATACCGTAACGTGATATCGAGAACATTAATTAATTTATCTTTAAGCTCGCCATAATTTATGACATTCTCATTTAATCGAGTTGACATAGCTTTAAAAAAAAAAGGAAAATATGTTTACAATTAAGTAAACTGATTTGACAAAATAGCTTACCTTTTAATGGTAATGCTTAGGTAAATACATTACATTAAGTACGCAATGTAATATTTAAAATAATACAAAATCTAGTATTGCACAAGCAACATCATAATAATAATGACTTATACAACATAAAAGTTTAAAGATGTAAAGTATCAAGTTACAATTCTTTGATAATATAAGTAATATTTTACAAAGAGAAATGCATAGATAAAGATAAGATAACTCTTGGGAAGTTGATTTAGTAAGATGATTTAGTGCAAAAAAATTGTGTTGGTATAAAAGAAAACAGAAAGCGACCAAGTCAATTATTGCGTTAAAGATTAGTTATTAATAACCAGTAGATCCTGCGATAAGCACATAAGGATAACAGGTGGAAAAAATAATAACATAAAAGATTGAAGCAGTACAATGAAATGCATAAAAAGAATACAAGCCACTGCCACAAATAAAATTCTACTTCCCATGAATTTCTTAGTTGCTGGAATGGTGTTCACTTCAAGGTTTTCACTCAACGGTTATATACTATCTCACTGTTTGTAAGCAGTCCGTACATTTATAATTTAAACTAAATACAATTGAAATTTCAGATCAGTATGCAGACTTTTCTGTTTATCCCACGAGGATACTAATCCAGCGTGATAATGCGTGGAAATCTTCTACGAAACGTTATTTAGAAAAAATGATGCATTAAGAAATACCTAGTCACAAATCTGTCTACCATGATTTCTCTACATGAATCTACTAACAAAATAATATTAGGCTTATTAGCGAACTAATAATAAAGAAAAACTACGATTACTGTTGACAAAAAAACAAAAATCTAATCAAAAAAACTCTGGCTTTAATGTCTGCTATTTGCGTTTCAATGCTCTCTCGATGCCACACCTCAACAATTCTTTCTTCAAGGGTACACTAAGTTTTATACAAGTCACATAACTGTGAATTATTGCTCGTTGTATATCCATCAGAAGTTCCATGCACAAATCATTTGACATGTTACATGAGACAACCAGGGGTAGGTTCACATTTAATTCTAACTTAATTACTGCAAGGTAGAAGTGGACATCAAGCTTGCAAAGAAAAACAAAGAGACTTCTCTTATTACGACAAATATGCCCTTTCTTGGACTCACTTTTTTACTAACTAAAATTAACCTAATGTGAGACCTTTCATGAACAAAAATATGCGAGAATTACAAAATAAACGAATCTATTAAGAAATCATAATAAACGAGAGCTGCAACACAGCCACATCAAAAACTACATCGTAAGCTAGTGCGAAATTACTGTTAGATACCACCAACGATATCTATAGATAATTACTAATTCAAGTAAAATCCATAACAAAACAAAGAATTTACTCATGTTTCGAGAATTAAGCTAGACAAGCCAACCACTATGCTTTCATGCAAAGAAAACATTCTGAATTTAGAGCCCGTTACGTGACAAATTCATTCATAAGATCTGCTTCTTCTCAACCTTAAATAAGAATAGTAGTGCAATAGCTTATGAAACTCATGCCATAAGACTAATGACTAAATAGAGTGATTGGGTAAAGCTCCTCACTAAATGTTCCCGACCCAAATCAAAGTATCTGTGAGCGACACAGATAAACTACAAAGTAAAGGACCAATCCTAAATGTCCGCGACTTCGCAGTTAAAGAGAGTATGGAGATGTATGAAAATTAAAAGTTTTGCATAGCAATCATCCACAATAGAGTAAGATTGAAAAAAAACTAGACCTCTGAACTTAGTCACTAACACTTACTTCCTATCAAATACAAGCTCAATTTTCATTTCACAAAATTAATTAATAATACTAAGAATAAAAAAATATAACCCTAAAGTGAAACCAAACCATTTTGCAGATTGATTTAACAAATAAGATAGTCAAGTAACAATAAATTACAAGAAAAAATCTGTACACAGTACAGTTGTAAAAATAGAAATAAAAAAGAAAGAAAAAACATGTTTTAGCGTAAAAACTGAATTGTCCTTGCAAGCATTTGCGTAAAAGCCCTCATGACCACAACCTAGCAAAACTTAAGATTGAAGATGTTGAACGTCCTCAACCATAAAGTAATAGACACAATTAAAAAAAACAGGATTGCATTTGGCTGTTGACCACTGGAATACTGCGACACAAATCTCTGCAAGCCGACATTGCTTTTCATCCAATAAAAGCTTTTCAGTGTTGTAGTTGTGAACCTTGAATGAGATAAAACAATTATGTAGATTAAGATTGTCACAATATGTTGAAAGAATATTTGAAAACATATAATATAATTTGTAAGATTTTGTTTACATCTTAATTTTGAACAAAAGAAATCTCGATATCAGATGTAACGTATAATACTAAAAGATAAGACTAATTGGAAAAGAGAAAAAAAGTAAATGTATTATCTTAAATGCAATATTTTAAGTAATTCATACGTCATTTAAGTATATTATTTACAATACAAAATTACAAAATCATCATACCTAATTTAAACACAAGTTCATTGAGAAAAAAAAAATTATAAATATCAGTTTCGATATATGATAAGAACATAATTCAACACTGATCATGAAAATTTGCAAAAAAAAATATATGACATTAGAATCATTAACATAGATATAGATAAGAATAAACTTAGTTTCTAGACATGATAATGGGTAGAATCACCCCCTTCGAAATGAGTTTGAAAAAAAAAAGAATTTTCTATTGTCTTTGAGTGACAATGTTAATTCCAAGATTAATAAATGCAAATTAAGTGATTAGTTAAAGTAAAAGTATTTTGGTAAAAAGAAAAAACAAGGGTAGCAATATTAACAAGCCCACTAATAAGTTCTCAGTTTTAAGAAAAATAAATGTAAGGTCGTTTGTCAAAATCATTTAAATTGTATTGTACAATTTTAATAAAAGTGAAATTTAAAAAAGTAGTGTGCAATAAAATAAGTGATATTTAGATTAAATAGAAAGATTAATAGTAATTTAAAATATTATGCTGATTTGGCAATATCTTTAATATGAAATTTCCCTATTGGTTTGAGATTTTTATCTCCAAGCAAGTAAATTAAAGGCGAAATTTTCTTTAAAACAACGTTTTCCACGAATCTCGGCGCCAATTTACTAGAAAAATAATTAGCTGCCGATGATTGCACAAAGTTCTTCCTGTATACAGTGTCTCTTTGTGACGAGTGGACATTCATATTAATTTATAAGTATCTAACTTTTTGTAAACAAATAACAAGTAGTTATTTCAAATTTTACGATTTGAGCTCTACCATATTTTACGTGAAAATATTAAAATTGCACAGAGAGTGCTAAAGAGTAAAAACAAAATAATATACAAGATAAGCTTGTAGAGATATAAGAAAATGTGCGAAAATAAAAAAATCTGAAAAAAAATTAATACTGAGCTCGCTCCTAGACAATTGACAATCGTTTTCAAGTAATAAAAATCTAGATAGAAAAAATTAATATTGGAATATTACTGACAAATTATATCGAGGTTCTAATCGATGATAATTAATGTCGAAAAATAAAAATCGAGATAATCAATAAAAAATTAAAAAATATTGAAATAATAAGTAAAATTGTCTAAAATGAACGAGAAATTTACGAATCTTTAGGTGTAAAAAAAAATCTCCGATACTTGAAATTGAAAGAATAATTATGATAAAATTATGAGCAAAGTCAAGTATGAAAGATGACGAATAATAATCTGTAATAGAATTTAATCAAAAGATGAAAATATTCAAAAAATCAAGCAGACGTAATAAAATTACAGTAAGTATTTATTTTAATAGTCGTTGAAGTAGTGCTGAATCTCAGGTTTAAGATTAAGACTGCGACTATTTTATTTTAAAGATTAACATAGTGAAAGTTAATCACTGGCAACGAATTAATAACATCTGAAATGAAATAGTGATGATTTAACCAGTTACTTAGCTTTTCAATTATATCCTCTGTGATATATTGAAGAAGGTATGTCGAAGACCAGACATTTGTCCTCCCAAGATTGAAGAAGACAATCTCGATTTTTTTTTAAATCCTCTTTGAAGCATTCATCAGAATCCCATATGATGCAATCGAGTCAGAAGGTTTGTATTCTCATGCGGCATAATAATTATCTGAAAAAATATCTAGGTTATTTCCATTCTAAATTGACTAAAATTTAAAAGATGTGCTCGAGTAATAAGGTTGTAGCATTGTAGCTTCCCATCTGAGAAATAAACTAGAGTAAATTAAAAAAATTAAATAAAATGCTTGTGTTTTAAATGATAGTTAATGAGTAAGCAAAGAAGAATAACTCGTGACAATCATTGTAAGCAGAGTATAGTAGTTTTAAAAAGTAGGTATAACCACTGCATAAAATGATTATATTTTTGTAATGGTAATGAAAATGCTTGAAACTTTATACTGAGCAGTATCTATTGAACAGTAGGTGTAGATAATATAACCATTAGCTTATTTTAAGTTACTAAAGTTTACAAAAAACAATTTAAAATCTACTAGGAATAATACAAAGATTTATGTATATACACTAGGTAGGTAAAATTAATGTATTTTAAATGTAAAGACATTTGTTTAAAAGAATATTAATAAAGCATTTACAAGAACTGGGTTTTGCTAAGACCCAAAACATCCATTAGGATCGGATATGGTCAAAAAAAAACCGAATGCCTAAATAGGGGCAATTAAAAAAGGTCCAAGTAAACAATATAATAAAATATCGATACCCAAAACTAAGTGGTTCAAAACAATAAAAATGCAGCAAATTTCTCCGAACTGCAATAAAAACAATACAAAACCAGAATGCTAAGAAATACCCGTAATAAAATCGAGGGTTTTAAACCTTGAGTTAATGTGTTTCTGTGCAAAATAAACTGCATTTTAAATAAAAACACATCCGTTTCAAATATTTTAGAGAAAACAATAACAATAAAGTTGTAAAAGTCCCAAAACTAAATTGGGGTGCAATTAAGAGGGTCTAGAGCCAAATGTGACAATAGGCTAATAAAAATAAACCCACTACCTAGAAATGGTAAAGATTTTAAACAATAACAAATAAATGCGGTGAATTCAAAGAAATTTTTCTCCGAAGTGCCGTAAATATAATTGGAAAGCAGATAAATAATATTATTTAAGTGAGAGATACAAAAACTAAACAATTGTTAAGTGTGGAAAAAAACCAAGGGTAAAATACATAATGACGGTTTCAAATTACTCTGAAATGCATAAAGTAGGTAACGACCTTGTTTGCTATATTTCTATAATTATATTTTGTCCC
The DNA here is from genome assembly GCA_022495005.1 of Rhyacophila brunnea. NCBI lineage: Eukaryota > Metazoa > Arthropoda > Insecta > Trichoptera > Rhyacophilidae > Rhyacophila > Rhyacophila brunnea. The sequence continues at coordinate 187,192 of JAGYXB010000467.1, forward strand.
TGCCTAACTACTTACAACAAAATGTTAAGAAGGTTTTATACCTAAAATGGGTTTTTGGAAGTAATAGGAATATACCTACATGAATGTTTTCATAACTACACATTTTGACAAAAATGACGGTTTATTAAATTTTAACATTGCCTTAACAACAAAAACTTTATGAAAAAATAGAATGAGATCTACGGAAATAATTTACGGAAAATAAATTCATATACCTACCTACGTAGTTTATCTAAAAACTTACAGTCAAAATAATAAGAGAAAAATAATCAAAATGAATTGACAACCCGCCATTACAACAAAGCTATCTAACTATGATATTATATTAATTAAAGTTTGCGATGATAATAATTCCTAATATAATTAAATGTAGACAAATCTACCACTAAATTGAAACTTACTAAAAAGCAAATTAGAAACATTTGTAACAAATTGGATATTTAAAAAAAATATTAATACCTACTGATCATGCCCTATAATAGAATATCAGCAAGAAAAGATAATAGACGATGAAATTAATTCTGTTTATAACCTCATCTAATATTTAATTGAGAAAAGACTAGGTCTAGTAGATATTCTTATCTGCAAATCACTAAACAATACCCTCACTGACGCTAGAATTGATTAAAATATTAATAACTAAGTTTTAATTGAAACTTTTAAATATTAAACTTATTCAAACAGAAGATTTATCTAATTTAATATGACACTCAATAATATAAAACAATCACTGATTTAAAATAATAACTAATAACCAGAAAAATAACCACCAAGCAGATTTTGCAATGAACAATGCCGCAAGCTATCTACAAACCATACACTTTTTATGAAAAATAATTACTGAAAAGAATATAAGTTCAAACATAAGATTAAAATAAAAGTTCAAAAACTTACCAAAAATCAAACTACTTGTAGACACTAAGTACGAGTACAATGGAAGCTAGTATAGAAAATATATAAAAGAGTAGGTATAGATAGTATAACACAATTAAGTTCTTAGATGTTGACCCTCCGAAAGATGAGACTGAAGTGAAAGATTTGAAGTGACCAGTACCTAATATAAAACTACTTGAACAGTAAAAATTTTTTGTTCAGTTGATTGACCGGATATCCCACAACCAAGCAACCAGACGATATATTTTGGACACTGAAAGGCACAAGAAGAAATTGAGCAGTCTATCCGTTAAGAAAGGTGTTCCGCCTTCACTCAATTTGAATGTTGTTAAGAACTTGTCTTCAGCTGTCTTGGACGACGCAACAATAGCTGTACTCGGAAAAGGAATGAATTTTGCAATAACACCAAAACACATTCCTGTTGACGACATCATATGCGAAGTTGAATCTGCTATACACAAACTACCCCCTGCTGTTGCAGAAGAAATACGACAAGACGCCAGCCGTATCCTCAGGAAATCAAAACCGCCACAAAGTAACATAACGCCTGCGGAAAGTCGAGCATTACGCGATTTGCGAAAAAACGACAAACTGGTGGTTTTACCCGCTGATAAAGGAAACGCGACAGTCGTTATGGATGCGACGGACTATGTTGCCAAAATGGAAGAGTTACTGAAAGCCCCTGTGTATAAACATGTAAAGCGGAACCCCACCGACAAGATTGACAGAAAAACGAGGGAATTAGTTCGATCTTCCGATATTCCTAGTGAGGAATACTGGAAAGTATTTACTAAAGCGCCGAAGACTCCTGGGATATATGGGTTACCCAAGATTCACAAGCCTGACTGCCCACTTCGACCGATAGTTAGCGCAATCGACTCTCCCACGTATAGACTTTCTAAATATCTGGCGTCCCTTTTGCAACCACATACCAACGCCACCGCATCATGGGTTAAGGATTCAACACATTTTGTCAAATTATTAGCTGATATGACTATAAAGCCTACTGACCTCTTAGTAAGCTTTGATGTAGAGTCACTATTCACAAATGTCCCCCTAGATGATACCCTAAAATTAATAGGTGAAGTTTTCTCCGCAGAAATGACTGGACTTTTCAAGCACTGTTTGACGTCAAGCTACTTTAGCTTTCAGGGCAAAGTGTTTGAACAAACCGAAGGAGTCGCTATGGGGTCCCCTCTATCTCCCGTGGTTGCGAATTTTTTCATGGAAAATTTTGAACAGACAGCTCTTGACACGTGTAGATTAAAACCTTCGTGCTGGTTACGGTATGTCGATGATACCTTCTTAATATGGCCTCATGGTATAGAAGCTCTAAATGAGTTTTTGGCCCATTTAAACAATCTACATTCGATGATTAAATTCACGATGGAGATTGAACAGAACGGAGCTCTACCATTTCTTGACGTGGAAGTTATCAGAAAATTGGATGGTTCTCTAGGACACAGAGTCTATCGGAAACCAACTCATACCAATCGTTATTTACATGCTTCTTCTCACCACCACCCTGCTCAAAAAATGGGTCTGATTTCGACTTTGATGACAAGAGCTCGGCGTATCTGCGAATCTTCGTATTTAAAATCCGAGATATCTCAAGTATCAAAGGCTCTTCAAGCAAACGGATATTCTCACAATATGATCCAAAAAGCCACCAGAAGCAAAATCAACCCGATCAGTCAGGAGGAAAAGATACAGTTCAAAGGCCGGGCCTATCTACCTTACATCAAAAACACCACAGATACTATTTCCAGGATACTTCGGAAACATAATATTGAAACAATATTCTCAACATCGACAAAGGTCCGAAATATGCTAAGACCAGTAAAGGACTCACAGCCTTTGTACTCGGCAGGTGTATACCAGATAAGCTGTCATGGATGCCCAAAAAAGTATATAGGCCAGACTTCTAGAACGGTACAGAAGCGTGTGAGTGAACACGAGAGAGCATACCGTTTTAAACATTACACGATGTCGGCAATTGCCGAGCACTCGATGGATACAGGGCACAAATTTGACTTCGAGACCAAGATATTGGGTCGGAATAAAGGATATTTCGCACGATTGGTAAAGGAGGCCATTGAAATCCACAGAAACCCTGAAAACATTAATAGGGATGATGGATTACGATTAAAAACGTCATGGCTTCCGGCACTATCAGCAAAATCTAATATTCGAGCCAGTATCTCCGGTCGTAATGATTGACAGATTACTCTGAACAACGTTTGCTCTTAGATAATCGGATTCCTTTTGACTTTCTTAGAGCAACGTTTACATTCACATACATACACTACATTTCATCATAAAACATATCTCTTGATAATGGCCTCTGCAACGAGCCCGAAACGTCGAGTAAAGAAGGAAGAAGGAGACACGGTGAAAACCCAAGAATATACTACGACAGTAAAAAAGCGTCTGCGGCAACAACAAACAAAACTATATGAATTTCACTGAACTATTGATATTATCTATGTACTTTTAATTGGATGTTAGAAAATAAACAAACAATGTAACTAATATAAATAATCAAGCGAAGATAATACAATGCACTAACTTTAACATAACATGAATTAAGTATTTTTGGCTAAGAAAAAATATATAAACCTAGCATTATTTATAGAATTCAAACTAATGTATCTATAAAATAGTTTCTAACCAAAATTTGAGAAAACACAGAACCAAAAACTATGTTTAGATAGGATTTGCTCTCAAACATTCCATTTTTCAACGGACTTTCATAAAATTCATAATTCAAACAATTCACTAAGAAAAGATACTATAACAGATTTAATAACTAGAGTCAAATGCCGTTGGACATGAAAATTTTCTGACTAACAAACCTAACAATATAGATTATAAGTCTCCTTCTAAACTACAATATTCCCAACAAAGTTATATATCCACTGATTAAAAAATTAGTATGATGATAAAATGTAATAATGCATTAGTAAAAAAATACAACATAGAAAATATCTAAGCGAAAAAATTAGCACTGCTGAAATAAATACACAAAAATATAGATTACAAAATAACCTAACATAGTAATTAAAATATCTATCTCCGCAAGCCAAAGATCACGTATCATCCGTTTTATAAGAATAAAAGAAATAATTTAAGAGAATAAAACAATTGACAAAGCCTCAATTAAATTAAATACAAGTTCCACTGAAAAATCACATACAATTGACAATCGATGTTAAAATAGTTCAACAATCGGTCCTAAGTTGTAGCGCCAATTGTAATATTCGTAAAAATGGATAATAAATATTGAATAAAATAGAGGAGAGAATGTGTGAATAAAAATATAAATTGTAGGAATTGCAAGTTAAAGGTAGAGCATGATCGGATTTAAGCGTGAATAGTAAAATCGGATAATTGAATTATTCAGGGCCATGAGATCGCGCTGACAAATGCATGTGATTAACAGAGAACTAGCATCTATAAAATATGTAAAAAAAGGAATTTAAATAGACTGAGAAAACTATGTATAAAAGAGACTTATAAGTGTGTGATAAAATTGAATTGATAAAAAGGGCGCCAAGTGCTGTCTAAGTGTGTACATAATCAAATACCATGTAAATAAAGAAAACACTAGATTTAGAGATAACAATAGTTGTTTATTATAGGCAAAAAAAAACATTAAATTTATTTTGACAAGTATAACAATTGAAATTAAGGAGACTCGGTGATCTTTTTCATGCGAAGACATGCTATTCTACAAAAAAACATTATAAATAAAAATAATAGGGTACTCATCTGCTCTGCATCCCTTCAAATTGTAGACACTGAATTTTAGAAATTAATGTTAATAAAAGTTCAATAAAAGTGAAAGAAAAACTGATTTTTATGTAGCCGGCGTCCGTGCGGCCATGTACAAAAAGTAGGTTAAGTTGAAAGATCCATCCAGTTGAGAAGTCAGGCCGTAGACATGCGTCGTTCTCGAACGAACGAATCTTTTAAAACTAATCTTTAGCCAGCGAACAAATCGGTCCCGTGTCACCTGGCGCTTTTGTCGTTCGAGGCGAACGAGATTCGCGAGAGTGCGCGCGCAGTATAGGAAGAAACGTGGGTGCGAAGGATACGCTGCCCGGCGAACGGAATATGTCGTTCGGGGCGAACGAGATTCGCGAGAGTGCGCGCGCAGTATAGGAAGAAACGTGGGTGCGAAGGATACGCTGCCCGGCGAACGGAATATGTCGTTCGGGGCGAACGAGATTCGCGAGAGTGCGCGCGCAGTATAGGAAGAAACGTGGGTGCGAAGGATACGCTGCCCGGCGAACGGAATATGTCGTTCGGGGCGAACGAGATTCGCGAGAGTGCGCGCGCAGTATTGGAAGAAACGTGTGGGGTGGCGACGAGATTCCGTAATTCGTACGCGCTAGTACTATACATTTTATTACAGCTACAAAAGACACAATTGACCTAATCTGTCCGAACAAATCACTATCCATAATTAACCTATTCGGTCGGAGTCCTCATTAAGTGACTCATTTCCCATAGCTAAGTCAGGGTAAAAGTGAACGAGATCGATAAAGGTGCAACCCTCCTGTCCGCCAAAGTACAAGTAGGTATCAGCAACGGCCGCAGGGTGGGGGTTTGTGTGAAAGAGAATCGATCTTGCTTCCTCTTCTATCGGTGAGAATTTACATACTCTCAAATTACGTATAGGTACGTATCCACAACGTGACAGTACCTGTCATGATGGCAATGCGTGTTTAAATAATGAATTGGTTCTTTTTTTAGATGAGACTCCTTATAAATAGCATCAAATTACGTCAATTGATAGATCCGTACACCACGGAAGCGTAAAATGAAAAGATAAATTTAGGGGCGTTTCTCATTTGAAAATAGAAGTGCGATTAACTGCAGAAGAGGGGCTTGTTAGTTCACAGTTTTAACACGAAGAAGTTCTTGTTCGACAATAGTCGCAGCCATGATCTATTATGGGTTGGAACCGTTACCTCGTTTCAAACCTATCAGACACCATTAGCGAAGGTTGCAAGTTAATGTGCTCCCCGTGCTGTGTATTTTATTTTTGAATTTTTATTTTACTGTATAAAATTTTAAATATGTTTTTTTATTGTTTTTCTTCTCTCTTGTGAGAGTAATATTTGTCATTATGTAAATCTCATGTTGTGAACGTATTGGATTCTGATTTGTTATGTTCACAATTTTTTGTTTTTAAATAATATTTTTTTTCTTAAAAATATGTAGTAATGTATCAGACGTGTTTCCAAATGTTGTATATACCTATCTGTTATTGCTGAGCTCTAATTATGTGCGCAGATCATAGTCGACTTACAGTATTACACCCAACGATTCATTAACCAATTCGACAGTATTCCTGTATATTTTGTTACTTTAAATATTATCGCAAACAATCGGAGATTCCATTTGGACCATGAAAAAGTTACCGATTATATTTACTTATATAATAATATTATTTTATCTATTATTATAAAACCAAACTTCAAACTGACAGCATTGACAGAGCGCGCCACCCGAAGTCATATGAGTCACTACTGAATCTATCACCCCAATCATAATAATTATATTTTACCATCGAACCAGACGGTCGTTCTAAGTTATCGAGTTGCTTCTGTAATTTGCGCATTGGTATATTTCATTTAGTTTATAGAAAAATCTTTATTTTAGCTTTATACCTATATAGCGAACCAATCGAAAGTGTGACCCATTATAAATATTTAGGTACATGGGTCAATGAGAAATGGGACCAGTCTCAGGAAATAAAAACTAGAATCGAGATCGCAAGGAGCGCCTTTCTCAAAATGAGACGCCTCCTTAGCAATCGTGATCTTAATCTAGGTCTGAGACTGCGTATGGTACGTTTTTATGTGCTCTCAATTCTTTTCTATGGTATGGAAGTATGGACGCTAAACCAAGAGATGTTACGGAGACTTGAAGCTTTCGAGATGTGGCTGTATAGACGCATCCTCAAAATTCCTTGGACTGACCGGGTTACAAATGTTGAAGTTCTCAATCGAATGGGGAAGGACCGAGAAGTTCTACGTGGTATCAAAACCAGGAAACTACAATACCTCGGCCACATTATGAGAGGACAAAAATACAGTATTCCCCAACTTGTCATTCAAGGAAAGATCAATGGGAAGCGTAGCAGAGGACGGCGCCGCATTTCGTGGCTTAAGAACCTCCGTTATTGGTACGAGTGCAGCTCCACCGAACTATTCCGGGTAGCAGACGACAAAGATAAGATCGCCTTGATGGTGGCCGACTTCCGCTAGGGGATGGCACAATAAGAAGAAGACCTATTATAATAATATTATGTCGACTGAGTTTTAATAATTATTGTAAGATGAAATCTTTTGTTAGGCAAAATTGAAAACTAACATCTTCGCCTTACGTTAATAATTCCACTGCGTCTAATCTTGTGTAATAAGTTAATCCGACCCTGCCTCCTGATGGCTTTTTGAAATAGTTTAATCGGGGAAGAATTCACTAAAACGCTCCACAATAAAGATGCCCCGAAGTTTTCTAATTAGCACAAAGAAAACTGCCCAAATCTCCCAGTGCTGGAATTTTAACCGGTGCCATCAATACAGAATACTTCACGGAAAACAATAAATTGATAATATTTTATTCCATTGATAAAACAATTTGAGTTAAGTCTCTTAATATACTATGACACTCATTGATAATAATTGCAAGTAACGTTATATTTTACAATTTTAAAACCTAATATTTTTTAGTAAAATATCGTATGATACTCAGATACCCAAAATATGTTTGTTTTTTAGTTGGTTTAATTAGCTTTACACTTATATAATATGTTATACAATACTGAATAGAATTGAAACAAAAGTACTTCGGTTTCGAAAATTCGACAGATAATAATATATATTATATACCTAACAATTAAAAAATACAATTTGTAATATTGCAACTAAAGAATCAGAAAATTTAATTAAAATTAAAAACAGATTAAGATAAATCATTGTTCGTCGAAATATTATTATGTTGAATTTTTTAAATCCTGCATTCATCAAAAATACCATCATTCAACTTACGAAGCAACTTAATGGGAATTCAGTTGTCAAGTTGATAGACAGAATAATAAAATAATATTTTTTTTCAATTGATATTTATTTTTTAAATTAATTAAAAATTTAAATATTTTTTTAAATTAAAAATAAATATTTAGGATATACATATAATATTTTTAACGTTGCAACTGGTAATGAGGTCCAATAACAATAGTGTAATTACTAATCGAAGAGAAACAATCACAAATATCCAGGTTTTGAGAAAATCACATAAATATATTGTGACCTCACCGAGAATTGATTTCAGGGTCCCCGGATGAAAGGCTATCACCTTACGCACTGAACTGTTAGAGAGAGAGGAGAGAACAGTACGAATAACATACAAAAATAATTAATCGAAAACACCTGGGCTTTGAGAAAATCACATAAATATTGTAACCTCACTGAGAATCCCCGGATTAAAGGCCGTCGTCTTACGCAACTGGACTACGTATATGGACAATATAATATATAACTCGAAATGCCAACTTTATATGCACAGTACCAATCTATACTGTTGCCGTGAAATATTATCATCGTGAAAATTTAAATTTCGAGCACTGAACGCCCTCCCCGTCTCACTTCGACTCCCCCCAGCAAAGGGATATTAAATAAGTATTCGCATTACGGAATTACAGAACGGGCCAAGTTTAGCCCTCACTTTTGAGCGCCTCATCCTTGCTCCGGCTCTTATCTACCCGGAGAGGCAATAAATTAACAATACTGTCCTATTTTTCAACCACTCTATTCCTGCGTATACACAAAAGGACGAAAAAACATTTATTTACTTCTAAGAAGCGTGGCTTCATATATTAATAGTGGATTATCTTGTTTGTAAACATTTGTTTTTGTATACAATTTTGTGGAAATATATTAATACGATATTTTACGAACATTTTTTTAAAGCTCATTATAATATAATTTTCACCACAAAGTCAACTGAAATTAGTCAGATTCTAATTACCTTCGTTGATTTTACAGTAAATATTATGTATTGGAAAAATGTGAAGAAACAGTAGGTACTAGCTTAATGATTGGTGTTCATTCTTTTATCTCTAAACTATATTATAAATTAAATTAAAAATCTCAAAATGGTTGAAAGCCCGATATATTATAATATATCAATGAATTATAATGAATGAACATAAATTAGATTTTAAAATATTTAAATTATTATGCAAATTATCCTGGAGTTTCTTTGACGCAGATGATGTAATCAATTCGTCATAAGATTTTAACGGGGGGAGCTCGAAACAGTTCAAACTAATCATACAATAATTATTATTAATATTATTAGAGCATCTTAAAAAGATGCGTATTTAAGCATATTTAACTCCCATATAATAATTATTTTTAATTACAGGACGTGATACTTGGAAAGTGGTAAATTGAATTTTCACTAGGTAAGTTGATAGTTCGATAATGGTTTTATTGTATTTCTACGTAACTTTAGCTTATAGTTGATAAATATATTATATATTATGTAAGTAGGATAAACCTAAGGAATGGTTGTACCTAGTGGGATTATAAAAAATAACATATTTTGCTTGCTATGTGAGGGCTACGATAACTAAGCTACCCATCCAAATAATATTATATTATTCTAATACTTGGGAAAACTAATATTTTTTTTCAATTTTCGTGAACAGATATCTACTGTCTTTATTTTAAATCAATGTAATAATAATTACAAATTTAAAATGAATGTTTAATTAAATTGAACTATAACAATTCGTAATAGTATATAAACGCTACTTTGGCCTGTTAAGACATTTTAAGTCCCGCATACTTTCTCGCCGAACTAAAAGCAGTCTTTACAAGAAATTTGTAAAGCCAGTGCTCACCTATGCATCGGAAACCTGGAGATTAACTCTGCGAAATGAACGAGCCCTAAACATCTTTGAAAGAAAGATCCTTCGCCGTATATATGGACCGATCAAGGACGGCACCAATTGGAGGAGAGATACAATGCTGAGCTCTACGGGTTGTACGAAGATTGCAGCGCAGTTTAAACAATTAAGATTGAGAGACTGCGATGGCTAGGTCATGTGCACCGTATGAATGACAATAAACCGGCAAATAGAGTGATGTCCAGCAATCCAATAGGGCGAAGAAGAAGAGGGAGGCCAAAGATTCGCTGGTTGGATGAAGCTGCCAGTGACTGCCGTATTCCGGGGGTACCGAATTCGAAAGCGGCCATACTGGATAGGGACAGGTGGAGGGAGCTGTTGGAGGAGGCCAGGACCCACACCGGGTGGTCGCGCCCCTGATGATGAATGATGAATAATAATTACAAAATTTGTTCCATAGAGGACGTATGCGTTACCTACTGTGTTTTTTGGTATGACGTTCTTATAATACAAATATTTTAAAATATATTAAATTCAATTATTGAAGACTAAGAAGGGTCTATATAATACATTGGTATCAAAAGTGATTTTATTGCATTTACAGGGCCTAGTATTACACTATAGCCTATAGGTACACTGCACTACTACTACCACTACACTAATAGCCCGTAGGTACACAACGTTGGGAATTTAATTTTCATAATATCACCACACTTCTTATCAAAATTCTTTCGTAAAGGTTGGCTAAGGTGGAAGTGGGTTCTACATGAGATGTACAATTTGATTTTTTTTATGAGTTTGCTCTATTATGTGTTACTTATATTAAAATATTATTTTTAAAATAAGAAAATGCTTGTCTTTCAAAATATACACATAAAACATTGGAATTGTTGTATTTACTTCGCTAAGTGTTTTTCTTCTCTCCTGAAGATTTTTATTTTTGCATATTGACCCCATTATAGGAACGCCTTCAATTTTATAAACTCATTGTTTTGGAATCTATTTGGTTCAAGATGTTGTCCGATTCTATGTACATGGCTTATCCATCTAGAAGCAATCCAATTCGATAGAATCTATCTGTCTGATAATCTTTATAGTATACATCTACAATATCAACAAAGCAAATAATACTATAAATAACTGTCAGACTAAAAGGATAACGTAGATTTTTTCAAATATGTTATAAAAAATAAAAAACGAAAAAAATAATGTACGAGTACCATATAATAATAAAATAAGCTATCCTTTGTTTTGTTACGCACAAATTGAATGTGCTCACACGATTTAACACCCTTTTTCGCGAAAGGAAAATAGTTTCTCTTTGAGAATTTACAACATTTTTTGTCGGGTACTTCAAATGTTCCGGTAAGTACCTAATATTTTAGCCCTTTGCGTCTCTAAAAAGAAACTGACACAGAAAAAATATAATGTATAGATATTAAACTAGTCTACAACATAATATGTAACATCAAAACGGTTTATATTAGAATATAATAGGTACTAAAATGCCCTTTTTATCAGTCGCTCAAAAAAGATGCCAACGAGGCTGTCGTTTCTCTTTTGTAGTAGATACCAGGTTTAATTGGGGCAAAAAACCATATTATAATATTTATGCCACATATTCACAAAATCAACGCCACCATAAAACCACTTCACAATAAACATAATATAATGCACCCAAACAGTAAAGTTGATGAGTTTAGTATGTTCACCTCGGATCACAGACCAATACTAAAATTAAAAGTATGACCGTTCCCACTAACAGGTGCTATAGTGATCCGTATAATATTAATAATATGTACCTTAAATCTAATAGATTATTAACAAATACATAAATTGAAATTTCGGATATGGCCGCTCTACGAACTAGGTCACCGAAGGTATTCAAATAAATATTTTTACAGTTTTCTTATAATACATCTCAATATGGTCACCTTAAATCAATTAGATTATCAAAAAATACAAAAATTCACCTACATAAAAATAATATAAATGATACAAGTATTGTGCTAAGATTCTAAGCGAGGACATCAACTGCCAATGTTACACAAACGCCACAAATATTTGAGAGGTCGCGGGTCAATTTTTCGAGGATATCATCTGACGACGTCGCTATATTAATAAGCTCTACAGTACGTCGTCAGATCTACCAGTCACGTGCTACGTATCTACGAAACAAGCATCTCACATTTTTAATAGTCTACAAAGAAACGTGAGAGAAGACCACAACCTCGGTGGCTTGATGGTCTTCAAAGAAACTTGCGAGTGCTTGACGTAATTAACTGAATAAATAGAATGAAGGACCAGTCATAGTGGAGTAATCTAGTTGATTCTAATGTCCACCCTGGAAGCAGTGTCAGAGAAGAAGAATAAATTAATACCAGTTAAAAATAAGACGAATTTATTAAGCCCTCGTAAAAACATTGCTGTCACGAATGAACATTTTTTTCTTGAGTAATCGTATCAGTATCGACTTGATAAAAAATATGAGATTGTAATACTTCTGATGGGTACTATAAAAAAGGATTTTGGTTTAGGTATCATGATAGATTTTGATAAATTTATTACAGTTTCTAATCCAAGTTTTAATCAAGCGAATTTACCTACACTCAAATTATAATCAATCTAGATTATAAGGACTGTCAAATTTGTTTACGTATTGGCACGATACAAATTATATTATTGTACACGTCATATTGGTTTTTCACTTGATAAATTCATCAACTTTCAATTTATCATGTCTATGAAAGCGATCCTTCAACAATGGTGCGCGTGCCTAATATAATACTGGAATAATTTAAAACGCTGCTAACATTTAGTTACTTATAGGCAATATCGTGCTGTAAAATAACCTTTTTTGTAAGTAGAACTAATAATATTATATTCTATACAGGAATGGTTCACAGCCATACATCCAATATATTGATACCACTCACTGAACCAAATACATTGAAAAACAAACATGCATAGTTTGTGTGCATAGTCTCGTGATCGCACCTGTAACCTAGTGCTTCTGATACAGCCACTCAACTAATCAGGCCACCGTGGGTATTCAGTAAAACACAACATTACAGTTGTTTTACAATACGCTACATAATTATTTTTAGCTCGCGTTATATTTTTTGGGTTGTAAAAGTGATTCGAAAGTAAATCCTGGGTCGAGTAAGTACACATATTGTTTTTCAATTTGTGTGTGAGTCATGGTATGGACCTAATAGGTTGAGCATGTGGCTGACATTAAACACACAATGACACAAAAACAAAATCTGTTAATACAAACCTCTACCCTGTGGAGGCCCATATTATGATCCTATTAGGATCGGACATGGTCGGGAATTCGGAATCGGGAAAAGTGATTTAAAACCATATTTCAAGCAGTCTGTCTCTACTCCCATATTATGCCCACAGTAACTTCAACCCGTAGAGTATTGGAGAGGCGTTTGCTTCGAATACATTGTTTTGCGGGCTCGAATCCTGCACTTGAAAAATTGTCTATGTGCTTTTCAATTTTGAATATATAGCTAAAAATGTTACAACACTCTTTACAATGTAGGCCGATACCTATTTAGGACAGAAATTTTTTTTTAATTTTTCATACTACCCAACGAGGTTAATTTGGTTATTTTAATTACGGTGAATACTCAAAATCTACGGTTTAAAAATATGATTTTCTCTTTTTCGTCCAATGCGGAAATATTTTTTATTTAATTTTTTGACATTTTTGACAATTGATGATGATTTGACAATTTTTGATCTTGACACAGAGCTTGCCTGCCGACTGAAGAGTGGAAATAGAGCGTTCTTTGCATTGAAGAGCATATTTGGGTCCAAACTGCTGTCCAGAAAAACGAAATTTCGGGTATACAACGTGATCGTAAAACCTATAGTTCTCTACGGATGCGAAACCTGGAGCATTACGGAGAAACAAGAAAAGGCTATCCAAGTATTTGAAAACAAAATTCTCCGAAGAATACTTGGACCAATTAAAGAGGACCAAGGGTGGCGCATTCGTAAGAATGCCGAACTTTACGAGTCTTTCAAGCCGAAGATCAGAAATATTCTGAGGACAAGAAGGCTGAGATGGGCCGGTCACGTTGTAAGGTGCGAAGAAAGCAGAGCTCTCTACAGGGTCTATAAGGGAGTCCAGTGGGAATTCGGCCTCTGGCTGACCTCGGAAGAGATGGTCGGACGCCGTCAGCAGGGACGCAGCAAAGCTGGGTGTGACCGACTGGAAAAGAGAAGCTCTGGACAGAGACGCCTGGAGGATGGTTGTGCAGTCGGCCATAGACCTTAATGGACCTTAGCACCAGCTTAATCATCATCATCATCAAATCATTAATTTTTAGAATCTTAATGCTTTTTTCCACTGAAAACAGGTGTCAGTAATATTAATATAATTATTCAAAAGGTTCACAATGTTTGGGTCGACAGCTTTAGAGGGAATCGTTCAGAATCAATTCAGGCGCTGGAATTTAATTCCGGCGATATTGAAGTTTGAATATGCAAAGCTGCGACCTGTGCCGCCAATTTTGCTAAAGCAATCAAATAATCATTTATCAGACGTGAGTACCGCCATAAAGTTTTGGAACACTTTTTAATACAACATTATGATTTAATGCCGAAAAACTTGAATGAATTATTGAGATGTCACTGTACATTTCAATTTGTAAATAGATTTCAAAACATTATACACAGTTAACATTGTTCCGGACATATTTTGTGAAAACATAAATAATTTATTGTATGTTGTAATCGAAATCCGTGCTGAGTAAAACAAAATATTTTTTTTCATAAATGTACAGTATGTTTAAGGGTGTAGTTGTTCGTTATTCCAATTTTATATTTTAATTTGGTATTACGTCCAACTACTAAGGTAATTTTTTTATATGGACATATATTTGATTAATAAACACAGAACTATTTTGTATTGTTGTAGGTATATTATTTCATGTCTATTTTAATTTTGCAAGATAGTATGGCTTTATTATTTTGGTAGTTGCATGTATAATATTGCGGACAAATACATTGTACGAGGAACGATTATTCAATTGAGAGATTATTTATTTTGTGAACCGCTTGATTTAAAGGTTTGATATCGACTACTCCTTATAATATCTATATATATATATATATATTATATTGTAGTTCTAGATTCTTATATATTATAATAAGATACGTTCAGTTAATGTCAGTTTATATGTCAACTGTTTTTGTGACGATTACCTACCTAACTTATTATCGACCGTTAGTTTAATTGTATTTGGATATATTATGTTACTATATAAGAACATAAATATCATTTCATAAAATCAGTCTTGGAAATCACTATAATCTCAGCATAAACCTACTGAATACGACTTATTTAACAATGTACAAATAAAATCTTTTTATTATTATTCAAAATGAATTTAGGAATGTTTACAGAATTACATTACAAAAAAAATCATGTGCAAGTAGTGTCACCCACATTTTGGGCGCCCTCCGAAAATAAGCCAGAACCGATATTTGACGGCCAAAAAAGCGATATTTGCTGCAAGTATTTAATATTACATATTATTTTTACAATATATAAATTAGCTTAAAGCATCGTCAATATTTATATACTGAAAAAGTAATGGGCCGGTTCCGGGAAGGTTCCACCATACATCTGTCATTGATGCCGACTCTGTATAAAAGGAAAGACTATTAACGGGAAAGACGGGAAAACTTTTCATATAATTTTGTGAGCTTACGATGGTCAAACGGTAAAACGTACTTTAACTATCCACATATATACCTGCTTGATTTAATTTCAGTTGTAAATTAACCACACTGTAACTGTGTTTTATTTAAAATAAACATTGTTCTCCTCTACAAATTCTTGATTATTGGATCCCACCCTAATCTAATTTTCTGACCAAGGAATGCCAACCGCTGCGAATTACATATTACTCATTGATTCATATTACTCAACTACTATACACTTTTCACTACGGTAAATGTAATCTTCAAACGTCAAAACAGTATGTATGCTTATAATATTATATCAATATCGAAGACAATGTTAACATAATATAATAGATCCATTACTTCCCCCAAATAGCTTCAGAATATCTCCGCCCTACAACAATGGAAGAAAATGCATTTTCATCTCGTCCGACGGCCATTTGAAACGTAATGTAACTGACGTTATTTGATACGATTGGTAAATGGCAGGGTTGACACCACCGAGTTTTAAATAACCGAATAAAAACGGTTATATGTTATTTATTATACTTTTTATTATTATTTTTAATATATTATTTATATTATATTATTTTAATATTATTATTATTTATTTTATATATGTATTTCTTAAATGGTTTATGGTACTAAGTATTCATTCTATGCACGCATTTTTCACACACTACCTACCATATTTACTGGTTTTTTTACATTAATATCAATAGTTTTTATCAATTTTATATATTCATGTTCAAGCTATCGCGAATATTATTCGTCATTCTTCGGTATATTTATCTAATCCCACAGATATTATGTTGCATGATGCTATCTATCGTGAGGTTTACAAATTTTTAAACGCAGCAAATTTGTGGATATGTTAAATACATATAATTTATAAATGTTGGTAATAATTGAAGATTTAATACTTACCTACGCAACTTAGTCATACTTTTTTGTATATTGCATTTTTCTCACTTTAGTATTTACAATTTACTATTATTATAAACTTTCGACTTTTACCGTGTATTTTGACGCATTGGCCATTATGTGTTAAGTCCTTTTCTGGATAAATAAATTATCAAAACAATAATTATTGAAAATTTTTATGATTTATGATTCTCGTTCGTGCTAATATAATTTGTTTTGATATGAAAAGACTATCTATCGAATATCAATCTACAGTAGATATTGCTTATAATATAATTCGTCGGTGTTTTGTAAAAAGGGTGAAGTTTATAATTAAGCTTAGAAAGAATACTGTCATTATAATAGGTATTATTGTATAATATTTTAAAAGGCCTAATATGTCACATTTGGTTTTTATTTCGTAATTTTAATTAATTTAATTTTAGTCGATTATCATGTTAAGTACTTTCCTGTGGAGATACAAATTTGCCGTTTTTACACGACAAAGCTAGTGAGGTACATATTGTATTTTCACGAAAATCTCGATTTCGCCAAAATGGTTGATTCGCCCTTTTTACAAAACACCGACGATATTGTATGGACCTGATTTTTAACTTATTTTTCTAATAACAATTTGTTGAGTATATTTAAATATATGTGAGTAACATTAAAAGCTACTTAAAATCAATTAATACTGTCTATTGATTACTATCTGTAATACACCTCCATCGTAAATGTCATTATTGTATTTCTAATATTATTATTATTATGCTTTCGAATTAGTTTCTGTATACTAATAGCCCGTTTACACGTGGATGTACTTACTGCTGACCACGTGTTATTGCGGCCATAGCAATGAAATGTATGTGTAAATACGTATTATCGTGCAATTTACAATATTGCATGCATGGATCAAAAAAGTTCAGCAGCCTCTGAATTCTCACACGATAGTTGGAACTTCTGCGATATCTGCGCCTACGGAGTTGAACGAAAGTGGCGAACCTGCAGTAAAAAAAATTAACTACACTACGCAAAACATTTTGACTTTTATCAATTTTCATAGCCAGTGAAATAACACCATTAATGAAAACAACTTGTCTCGCTTACACTTAAAGAATGAGATTAGCGAGACAATCGGCACTTCTACATGTGAACAGAATTATTATCGTGATTAGAGCATAGCAACTGTTTAATTTACACACTATCGGTGCCAGTAAATCTATGCACATGTACATTTGCTATTAATCATAAATCGCAGTTTCTGGCAGTTGTTTTCGTGCTAGACCAAATAATATGCAACGGAATGCTCTCATTATTAATGCAAGTACTTATAAAGTTTTATAGTAATGTTTTGTAATTTTACAATAATTTTAATTACAAAAAGATGTAATTGAGTAAAATTATTATTTTGAATAGGTAAAAATTTTTGAGATAAATCAAATATGATAATATGTAGTAAAGCGATTTATAAAAATAAAAATATCGTCGGTTGATAATAATAACTAGACAATTAATATTATTACAGTAACATGCACAGTGTTTTTACTTCTATCCTAGAATGATAATATTTAATTTTTTGAGGCAACTATCTTTCTCTATTGAATGTTGACAAATATATTAATTTCATATGATAACATTTTTTTCTATAATAATATATAAAATACATTATTAGCTGATAATAATATACATATATTAATAATTTAATAAGCTCTTGCCTTTTTTGTATTATTACGTATTATACCGGTAGTCCGGTAAAAATATATTCGAATACCGGTTTTTTTATTTTATTTTAGTGCTTGGCGTTTCTGGCGAGTACGAGTGGTCAGCAATAGAAAACCATTAAGTGCACTGCACTTTGCTACAACTAAAAGATCCAATTAAGGAAACTTCTCGAGTACCTACACTCGATGTTGCAATACAGACTCTGAACAATACCTTCCCTAATGGAAGTGATTCTGGCTAGATGGCAATTACCAAATGAAGGAAGGTGCGGTGACAATTAAGTTTTATACCTCAACAAAAGAAGTATAAACTTATCCTGTGATGGGATAAAGGCGTACTGCTATATAAAAATAAATACATTTTATATATTTGTCTTGATTTATCTGTATGTCTTTAATGCAGCGTGGGACAGTACAGTATACACAGAAAACACTCTGTCCATCTCTCTCTCTCTCTCTCTGTGTCTGCCAAAGATAATACACAGCTAACCATAAGTTGTCTCTCTCTCTGATGCAAAATAAATTTTAATGTGAAAGAGTTAGCATCTTTGTTGCGCGATCACATAAAGATAATCCCAACGTTGCATCCCTCTCAAGCGCGCTGCAGTTATAAGCATTTCTCTTACACGGTCCTTACCCCATTCATTGTATTATTTAAAGTTTTGGTATATTTTATAAATAAAAATAACTGTTAAGAAAATACTAATGAAATTCACGTAAAATACATTGGATTCATCGAAATAGATACATACACCATCTATATTGGTATTCAAGTAATTGACACATTCTATCTGTGTATAGTATTACCCTATATTGCTTTGCTAGTGATGTAAAAATTGTATTATTGAGCGCATCGACCAAAATTTTTATAGGTGTCACCGCTAGTAATCTTTTAACTAACTTAAGTTACCAGCTTTTCTAGTGAATTAAATGTTAGAAAAGTAATTGCTGCTTGTGAATTTTCGATTTTTCTAACCGTTTTAAGAAACTTTTACATTGTTGTATGGTTTTGATTCAACCAACGCCATTAATTGATCTTATTTATATGCAAGGCACGAAGTTTGAAGCTATAATTGCACCAGAGTACCCACAATAAAAACATTGTTTAGTTTCCCCCGTTTTGAACCGATTGAATTGAATAAAAAAAATCGTCATATCTGTTTCTTTTTCATCCTCGATTAAACATCTTAATTTGAAGCATAATTTACAATAAAACCAAATTCGATGGTACCTAAATACACAAATAGATTCATGTTTCACGGATAGTCAAATTCGCGTGACAGCGCGATCACAAGCCCTGATATTAAAAGTCATTTAATTTGCCGTTGAGCATTATCAAACTTTTCTACATTTCACCTTTAATGCCTTTAAATTTCTTTTATCTTTCTACCCAGTGTTTCCTAAAGTGTGGTAGGCGTACCCCCTGGGATACGGAAAGAGTTTGGTGAGGGTACGCACTGCACTGGGCTTTGGTTGCGCCTGGTGCAACAAACATTAATACGACATCAATACAACATCCATACTAGAAGGTTTATCGCATGTGGAAGAATAGCAATTGTTGGAATTAGCTTCAGAGGGATTCTTGAAAAATAAATATAAGGAGTTTACTTTAACATCATTCCGGTTGCAAATGCAATATATTGTGTATCCAGTTTTAACAGAGAAAGTCCTGAAATATATCTTGCCTTTTCCAACTTTATATCTATGTGAAGTTGCTTTTTCAGCATTTTGTAGACATTAAGTCAAAAAAAAGAAGAGGTTTTTGGATGTGGAACCACATCTCAGATTAAAATTAACAACCAGGGAACCAAACTATGATGATCTGTCTCAACATAAACAATTTCATCCTTCTCACTGATTATAATGAATGTTATTTATAATATAACTTTTATTTATATTTTATTCTGAATGAATTTTATGTTTAGTTTATTATTATTTTGTTTATGTAAAGGTCTAAAAAATAAAAAATTCATATATTTTGATTGTTATTAAAGTATATGCATTTTTTTTGACGAGGGGTACTCAGTTATAATGTTAAATGTTACGAAAATTATAGAAGGGGTACACAGATGTCGAAAGTTTTAGAAACACTGCTCTATACCAACGCATGAATTTTCAACTCTCTACTATTAAGTACATAATAAGTTATGTATTCTTAAGTCTTGAGAATATTTACGTTTTTGAAAAGTCAGTTATGTGAGTATTAGGAAATCTTGTTTTCCTAGCATCTAATTTACAATTATTAACACCCACTCGTTAATATACGTTTTCAGTTATCCTGGTAAAATTATTGAGATTGTATTACATTTTCCACGTCTAATGTATTTCTTATATACAACACTATAATAATATCGTTTTAATATCAAGCACCAGTTATTTATGTTGTTATTATTATCATAGTATAATAAATGGATAGGTACTTATAAAACTTGTAATTATATTATTATTTTAAATGTAGGCGGATACTGATATTAGAAAGTAGCACAATATAGCTTTTACGAATAACGTTTTATTTATTATAATTATTTAATTTACGTAATAATATTGTTTAATGTTTTATTATATTATATTTTGTTGATTTTATAAACAATAAAATACCGCAAAATAACATACATATTATTATTATATACTTGTACCATTAAATAATCTTACTTAAGAAAACACTGTAAACTAAATAATATTGTATGCTTAAAGCAAAGATAACTTTCAGTAAAATTTATTAAATTACAAGGCTAACAATTCAAGATGAAAACTTCAAATTTTCTAATCTAGAGTGGAAATGGAATTTTATAAAGTGGCATTGTTGAATGAAATAATTTATTTCAGCTCGGCTGAGAGGCTTTTTGGCTCCCATCGTTGACTTCTGTTGTGTTTCGATTAAACTACAAAGCCATTTTAATCTTAGGGTATTTTCTAATTAGTAAAACTTGTGTCAAATAATAATGAAACAAGACGACAACATTTGAAATGTTCAATTCCAAATTTTAAAAATATATCTTACTGAATCAGGATATTATGATTTACTGCAATATTTTATATTAGCAAATACATTATATATTATAAAAAAGTTGTCGACTTCAGAATCTTTGTATGTCTTTTTCTATCTTTCTTTTGAATTGTATTTTAACATCGATTGTTTGAATTAGTTATTTTATCTGAAATTTAATTGGAGAGTTGAGGCCACTTGACTATGTTGTCCACTAAGAGTGTGAATAATATTTAATACCCCATTTGCACGTGCATACATTTACTGTGCACAGTAATAAATGTATGGGGAAACATGTATTATCCTGCAGTTGGCAAGATTGCGTGCATAAATCAAACAAGTTTGGAAGGTTCCAAATTCAACGCGACAGTAAGATTATTTTCGATCTGCGCCTGCACAGTAGAGTGATAGAGAGCGAGATAGCTATAGAGAACATGCCGGTAAAAAAACGAACTACTTTTAGACTATAGATACAACTACTCATTTTGAGTTCCGATTTTCAATACGACCTGTCAGATAGTAGTATAAAATGACAACCTTGCGTCTCACTTACTCTTGAAGAATGAGATTGGAGAGACAGTCAGCACTTTTACGTGTAAACAGCTATTGTCATGACAGTTTAAAATAATCACGATTGCCGACAGTAATTCCATGCATGTGTACAGGCGCTATTATATTTTAATTAGTATGTAAAAGCTTAAGGACATTGTCTCCGTTTTAATTCCAAGTAATCCATCTGAAGTTCCACCGTATTCACTTACTTTATTTTATTTAAATTTTCTTAAGCCACAGAAACATCAATATCTGTGTTACCAGAGTATAAAAATATCAAGTTACTAACAAAAATTAGCTCCTTGTAAAAAAGACACTATCACAAAATTTATGCCTTGAATCAATCAGTGACAAGGGTTTTTTAAACATGCATAAGCATGCTTAAAGCGACCAATAAATGGAGTAAAAATATGGTTAAACTTATTACATCATTGAGACTCTTATAATATAATTCAAGGGCATACTATATTATTACATAGACCATAATAAATGAGATAGTATGATTATGCCATTAACATATTATTATCGTCAAAGTGACCGCTTAACTATGGTCTACATACTTTTTATAAGTGTGTCTGGCATGTTTAACCTTTAAGATTAAGCCCTCGTTCAATTCTCTAACGTCTTTCAAGTAAAGCCTTCAATATTTCTCATATACCGTCTATCATAGTCAATAATATTATTATTACTAAGCTGAAATTGTATTATTTGAAAATTAACCACAGCTTGTTACTGACAGATCTCAAGGAGTTAATGTGTCCAAAGTATTCATTGAATGTTAATGTATTGAACTTTCTAATTATAAAATGATAATTGATTGTCATTTGGTAAGTACAGATTGTAATCACATTTAATTTAATGTATACTATAAACAAATATTATGATTATAAATACTGTTCTATTGATTTTTGCACGAATTAAATAATAAGACTATCCAACATAAATTATACATATTATACGGTTGATAAAAATGTATGAATATAAAAAGTGGCGTAAATTGGTTGGTCTATTAAATGTATGTAAACCTAATGTAAAAAAACGAATGGCACAATTGAGCGCCACGACAATTGGGTGCCGCCGCACTGTCGAATAAAATAAATAAACTTTCCTTACGATTTTATACAGAAAGTCGACGAGGATTTTTTTTAATCAGTTTCTATCTACTACTCGATAGTTTTAATTCATTTTGCTCTTAGAGGGCTCGCACATCAGAACTCGCCGCATGCGTCTTACGACGAATTCGTCGATGTGACGTCATCGTAAACCAAGAAACAAACGTTATCAAATGGAGCTTCGCAGATTGGCCGATGCAACTGCAACTCTGCGACCCTGCGACATTCGTCTAGTTGCATTGGCCAAAATCTGCATGTCGATGTCCAGCCAATATCGACTCCGCGCATGCACACAGCTGCAGAATCGGGCAAATCGGCCATTTCTCTCCAGACTGTCGCTGCGTTTGGTAGAGCTAGAGCTAGCAGCGCTAGGCAGATGTGCGAGGTTGTGATCGTGCAACATTCGCCGGCAGTCTCGAAGGTTTTAATTTATGGCCGTCAGGCACACAAGGCGAGTTGTGATGTGCGAGCCGGCTTAACATAATTCTTTTTGTTGCGGATTGAGAATTACCGTGCCTGAAACTTTATATAAATAATTACAAGATAAAAAGAACTTTTTATATACAACGTTTTTAATTTTTTTGTTGAATCATATAAATTTGACTTTTCTAGCTTAAACGATCAAAAAAAATGAACTTGATAGAAATAATACTGAAATGTCAGTTTCAATTTCAATTTCCATAGTACCGCACGTATATATAATTAATAATTTAGTTGCTAGGACCCCAGAACCCTAGCAACCAATAATAGTGGATTGGATTACGGATTTCTTCCGAAATAACTTTTCATAGAAAACAGAATTAACTGAAAATGAATTAAATTCTACTTAAAGATGGCTAAAAGTATTAAAAAAAATGCATTGGCATCGTGTTCTGATATATTCTAAAAGAATCAAATGTCTAGCTAGTCGGGAAGTTTAAAGTTAAAAATCGATTGCAAGATTTGTACCTGACAAACAACCACCGGACAAATAAGAATACGAGCTAATAAAAACGTTGTTAAATAAAAGAACTCTGTTCTCGTTGGAACATATGCACAATTAAATCATTATTTACGTGTGCATATTATTTAAAATCTTACCAAGTACTAAAAAAAATAATTTAATAATTTAATTAATACAAATAATAATTTTAAATATATTTTAAAAGTACCTATAATTCCTTGAATATAATATATGTATTTTTATTTATCATCAGCCAAGTAATTCTACTGCTGGATGAAGGATTTCCCTTTCGCTCTACACTCTTCTCGGTCTTTAGTTTTTCTCTTCCACGTACATCGTCTGAACTTTATGAGTTCGTCCGTCCAACGGGTTTTAGAGTATGCCTGTGAACGTTTAGTGCCCGTTTGGTATTAATTACTGTATGACAGCATTCATCTAGCGGTTGTCCACTCGCTGAGCATTATTCCCAGCAGTATATATGTTACGCCGAATGTGCAAAATTGACTATTACATGAAATGGGCTAAATTTTGCCTAAATAATGAAAAATGCAAGCCCGTTGCCTTATTCATGAATTAGACAAAATATCTGGTGAGTGCATGAATTCCGCAGTAATTTTTCTGCCTTGTTCATGCATTGGACAAATTAGATAGTAGCGCTACGGTGGTATTTTTTGCAACTAAACTAAATGTGTGAAATGCTCGTGGATTGGTCAAAATATACATATATTATCTATGGTCAAAATAGGTGGTCACGCTCCGGTGGTATTTTATTTTTATTTTATCAATAACTAAAATGACGTTCATATCCATTTACTATGCGCAAAAAAACTAGAACTATAATATGATAACGGATGAATTGTATTAAAAGGTATTTTCGCGATTTGATTCGTGCTTGGGTATCGTACATGCAATGGTCGATTGTACGTTTTTGATAGTTTGTTGACACTTGTTAGCTTACCTCAAAGTGGACATTCAGTTGAATAATTCAGAATTTCAAAACCTAACCTAACCTAACCTAACCTAACCTCACCCAACCCAACCTTACCTAATAATATTATATTATGTCCAATTATAACTAATAAAATCATCCGTATTAAATTTACTTTTTCTGCTGTCATGTTGACAGTTTAAGAATTCCATGCCCTGCGACTTCATGTACTCGGCAGAAAATTTACCTCATTCATGAATAAGGCAACAGGCTTAACTATTACATGAATTATCCAAAATTTAGCCCATTTCATGTAATAGTCAATTTCGCACATTTGGCGTAACATATATATACATTTAATAATATAAACATTAAACTGTTGCTATGTGTCTCTAAGTCTAAACCCTTTTTTTACATACCTATTTTGTGTTTTTGCTTGACGGTTTAATTTAAACAAATACTACTTCAGTAGATGTATTTATTAAAATATTTCAAATCCCGCATAGTATCTTACCGAACTAAAATTACATTATTAACTGTACATGTAACCTGGACTTACCCACGTCCCGGAAAATTGGGCATTATCCAGCGAAATGAAAGAGCCTTAAACATTTTTGAAAGAAAATTTTTCCGCCGTTTTATGGACCAATCAGGGACGGCAATACTTGGATAATAACATACAACATTGAGTTTTATGATTTGTACGGAGATTAGAGCATAGTTCAAACAATTAATATTGGGAGACTGCGGTAGCTCTAGGGAGTAATTTTGAAATCCAATAGGATGCTGAAGAAAAGGCACCCCAGAAATTATCTGGTTAGATGAAGCTAATACCTTCTTTATACGTGCATGGATTTACTGCTGACAGTTCGTGTTTTTGCGGCCGTAACAAGAACATGTACGTGTAAATATGTATTATCCTGCAGTGACAAGATTGCATGCATGAATAAAAAAAGTTCGGAAACTTCCGAATTTTCCATACGACAGTCGGGACTTTTTCAATCTGCGCCTGCGCAGTAAAACGATAGTGGCAAACCTGCCGGTAAAAAAACGAACTACACTCATTTTGAGGTTAACCTATTTTTACTACCCGTCAAATAGTACCATAAAATAACAACATCGCGTCTCGCTTACTCTGGAAGAATGAGATTGGAGAGAGAGTCCACACTTTTACGTGTAAACAGTTATTATCACGATAGTTTAAAATACATACTATTGCTGGCAGTAAATCCATGCACGTAGGTATACATTTGCTATAACATTATCGTAGTAGATTTTTGGGTTTCCACCGTGTGTCCTTCTTCCTTCTTTACTTGACGTTTCGGGCTCGTTGCAGAGGCCATTATCAAGAGATGATATTATGATATGATTTAGTACCATTGATACCATAACATGATAACATTGGTACCATTGATAATGGCCTCTGCAACGAGCCCGAAACGTTGAGTAAAGAAGGACACACGGTGGAAACCCAAAAATCTGCTACGATAAAAAAACAACCGTAAAAGCCTCAAACATTATATCGTTATAACATTGACTTCCTTATACGTAGTGAAAGTAGTGAACTATTGGATAGCTGGATAGAATTATTAATGGAAGACAAAACCTATTCCAGGTTGTTGAACTACTTAAATGATGATGATTGTTTTCGTTCGTATATTATTCATTTTATTTATTGTCAACATTAATTTTATATTTAACATTAAGCAAGTGGGAGTTTATTTACATATAATATGTACAGATGAACGCATAATAAGTTGAACAGTATACTATTTGTTCTGTAACTTTAGAACGAGACGTAATAACTTATTTATCTAAATGGTATATGAAAGCTTTATTTTTAGAAGTTTTTACATCATACATTAAAATGAATAATCATTATATCATTAAAATTACTACCCCTTTTTGCTTGCAAAGATGTGATATGACAGCCAAGATATTCTTACTTTGTAATACAGCACTAAAATAGTTTATTTATAATTGAATTAAAAATAGTGTCTCAGTATCGGTAATAATTGGAGTGAATGATTTTTTTTTAAATTTAGAACACCGTGCAAATAAATTTTCGAAAACTTTTAGCTATTTTAATTATTCATATCCGACTATTTTGTCCACGTGTTGACAACGTTATTTGGACTAGAGAATTTTTTTTTATAAAAGTGACCATTAAATAATATTTATTTGATGCTTCAAACTAGGGGTAAAAACTAAAAAGATGCTAATAGCTACTCATTATTAAATATACACATAGATTTTTCAGTCTTTTCTATATTTGGTCATTCCTGTCAAAAAAAAAACAATTAAAATTCCGATTTGTTATGTCAATTATTTTTATCATAAATAGTATACTAACATACGCTAAGTAAATTTATTTATACCTGCAGATACAATAATCACAGTATGTTGGTTAAAAAAAATCATCCACGTACGTATCCCTTTATATAATTCGCGTACCACCAAGTGTGCGCGTACAATATTTTGAGAAACACCCTTAAAGTTGAATATTATTGTTTACATGTAAAATACGAAAACTGCTCTCAATCAGTCCCGTCTTTACCTCAACTCATATAAATTGAGGCATCCTTGAGTAACACTAAATAAAAATATCATCCACCGATATGTATCTTCGCTATAGTGCTTTACAATTATTAATTACATATTTTATTGAGTAGGTACTCTGCTTCTTCTCATGCACCCATGACGGCCGCGCGGCTAAAGCGTCGGACCATAGCGTCGTGGGTCTCAGGTTCGAATCATGGGTCTGAAAAGTACACATATTGTTTTTTTATGTATATTATGTTTAGTATGGACTCAATGGTTGAGCAAGTGGCTGACAACCATTTCTCGTAAAAGCAACGTCTGTTAATACAAGCCTTATATTATGATCTTACTAGGATCGGACATGGTCGAAAAAAACACTATATTTACGAAATTATTAAAACGAATAATGACGTGTTCAAAAGTGACCTTTCACTGTGCCTAAGGCGCAACGTGTTCAACTAGTGTGTGCTTCCCATAATCATATATGCGTGTGAAACATAGACCCTAAGTAAAAGATAAATCCAGAATCTTAGAGTAGCACAACGTGGTATGGAGAGGTGCATGCTGGGCATAACGTGAAAGGACAAAAAGAGAAATGACTGGATAAGGAAGCAGACAAGGGTTTGCGATGTAAAAGAGTTCATTAAAAACCTGAAATGGAGATGTGCTGGACACATAGCTTGAAGAAGAGACATTCGTTGGACAAATTTAGTCATCCAGTGGTATCCAAGAGATACAAAACGTCCGCACGGTAGACCGCTGGATCGATGAAATGATAAAGTTCTGCGGAAGTACGTGGCAATGCAACGCACAGAACCGAGAGAAGTGGAAGCAGCTTGAAGAGGCCTTCGGCCAGCAGTGGATAGATTCAGGCTGATGATGATGATGACTCATTATCCACGTAATAGGTACCATAATTTATTTATCTATATAGTAACATTATTTTTAAGTTAGCAGTGCGAATCAATACTATGTCTCTTGAACTCGCCAAGTGACTAATAATTATTAATATAAACCTTCCTTCTTCACGTTGACAAACTCGTAAACAAAATCCAAACAAAACAAAATATAAAAAATGTTGAATTAATTACGTAACTGCGTATGGTATGGAGCCTTACGAAGAAACATGAAAAGGCCATTCAAGATATTTTTTTTTTCAAAGAAACAAATGCTTGGCTCGGTGACAGAAAACCAAACAAAGCGTATCAGTACTAATGCTGGACTCCTTGGGTTTCAAACGCCGTATAACAAACCTAATTAGGGTGCGAAAGCTCGAGTGGTTACGCAACATTGTAAAATTATAAAATGCAAGAACTTTCTACAGGCTCCATGAGGGGCCTAGTAGGTAATATATTATGGGAGAACGATATACACAAAATGCAGTATAGATAATTAATGTATCATACTGGACTGAAAAATTCTAAAATAGATATGTCTGAAGGATTACATTTTCCGCTATAGTAAGTAAATAAGTAGCATGGATCTATAAATCAATATAGGTACTAAATAATCCAATAATTTGCGAAAAATATCTAAATTCTTGTTTTTTAATTATTAGGATATTTTTGTGGAATCTATAGCTTAGGAACATGCTCCATTTAAAATAATCGAAAAAGATTTCTTTATGTCTTACCAACAAAGTTGGTACCTAATCCCATGATTATTTTTTTGCCACTGCCAAGTAAAATGTGTAAAGTATGATAAAATATTATTTCTACAATTAATAATAATTATTTAAGTCATTTAAATGGCTTGAAAGTCCAATAAATCGTTTTTCATACTTTGAAAAATATTCCATATTATTTTAAAGAACCATCACAACGTATAATAATAATATGCAAGTATGTCTTATACTAATTTTTAACGCCCACAATAACTGAGCGGCTTAAGCATCGGCCTATAACGTTGTGGGTCTCAGGTTTGAATCCTGGGTCTGGCAAGTACACATATTGTTTTTCAATTTGTTTTTGAGTCAGAGTATGGTGCAAGTGGCTAACATCCATTTCTCGTAAAAGCAAAAATCGGTTAATACAAACCTCTACTCTGTGGAGGCCCATATGATCTTATTAGGATCGGACATGGTAAAAAAATAATTATTTAATAAATAACTACCATTTATATTATTTTTAATCGTTTTGTTCATCTGTATATCATGATTGGACTTTCTTTCTTTTAATTGGAACCGCGCAGAAGATACATTATCCAGGATTTAAAATTTTGAAGTAAAATAACGTAGACATTTTTGAATAAGACGTTTCTATTTTAATAACGAACTTATAAACAGAATCCATAATCTGTTAAATTTAATTTAATTCCAGATTTAGCACCCTCACATATGTTTTAGTGTCCTTTCTTAAGTGTGTAGGTACCTATAAATATGAATTAAATGCATACCTGAAGCCAGTCGACACATTGTGAGATGTGATATGAAGCAGACGACCGCGAAAGCCTCCCTCATGGCTGCTCTTAAGCTGGCCCGCTCTCCGAAGGCTCTGCAGGTGAAGTCAAATGGTCAGGAAACGGAAATGGCGGCGCACTATGGTGATGTTGATAATTGGATCCACCCGAATTCGTACGAAGGGACATCTCTTTGAACGTATCGTTCATTTCCTGCAAAAATTAAATAATAATATATAACCGACATCGATTTGATTATAACAATAGACCAGACTGTTATTAAAAATAGATCGCTATTTTCACTTCTAGACAGATTATTTTAAGATTGAATGAGTGTAGGTAAAATTATAAACTGTATGTATCCACCAGTTAATGTATCAGATACTGCTACTAGAACCAAATGCTGCATAGTGCAAACAAAGTTTTATTTTTTTCTGGCCATAATATTTTGAACGGAAAGGTTGACAATTTCATTTAAATCTTTAAGACTCGAAGCATTGGTTTTAAAGTCCAAAAGTTGGACACAAAGCCTTTGATCTGAATGATTAAATTATAAATATATTAATAGCCATGGGACATAAAGGTAAAATCAGTGATTGGTTAATTATTTTATGTACGAATTATTAAAAAAAATAATGCTTTACAGCTTTGTGTTGTTATAATATGTAAAATAGTTATTTGCGACCTCGTGTTTTTTGATTCTGATAACTTCAAATGATCCTTTTTTCCACATTCTCATATAAGTTCAATATTAAATTTATAAATATATACATACTAATTCTTTTAAATGTTTATTGTTGAATCAAAACTTGTTATTTATATGCTAGATCATGTAATTTATAATATTAGGTACGTGTTAATTATATCTCAGTGCATAATATTGTTTAGAAAATTAGTTAATTTCAAATCTTGCATATTATGTGACGGTCAACAACTTCAAGTCAGCGTAATTGCGACAATGCGATAACTAATCAGCGAGATACACAAGTATCAGACAATCGTGTCATCTACGGTCAGATCAGTATGCAGGTGTGACTTACTTTGATGAGGGTCAACAACCTCAGACCGTGTCATCGAAATAGAGTTGCACCAGTCTAATGGTCATCAAATTGCCCAATTGGTGACTTACATCAATAATGGCTTCCTTAATTTATCGAATATTCAAATTCGGTCATAGCTGATAGGTTATCAGTATCAAGACCAGTACGAACAGTATCGGTTTCCTCTATCATCGTGCCTCGGACTGAGCTGATCTCACCGAGCAGTACACTCTATCATAACTTTCCGGACAGAGCATATTTCACCGCATAGTGTTACATCGCACTGTGAACTTCGCACCTGTATTTTATATCATTGTATTTCTTTATCTGGTAAAATAAACTCTCTTCGATTCGCTCGAAAATCTCCAATCAGTCTTTTCATTATCAACACCTGTCACTCGGAAGTGGTTTTCATCCCTCTACAATGCGAACGTAAACATATTATTTGTAAATTATTTTATCCTTTAGATCCAATTCAAATTTTGAGTCCATTCGTAACATAAATAATTTCAAATCTCAAAAACGATAAATCCGCAAGCCCAAGGGCCTGAAAAATATTAAATTACATTTCCTTGAAAGTGTTATGTTGGCAGTGAAGATATTATTCTAGCTCTCGTAATTTCTGTATCGATTTCTTATGTACAGTTATCACTTTGTAGAATGATTGTTTGTGCTTTCAGTTTAATTAAATTTCTAAATAAATTAAATTATTCCATACCGGCGATAGTGCCCAAATTCAATTATTTTGTTTGCTCTCAATACATAATACTATTTTACATAATAGATCTTTTATCGGACTGAAATGATTTTTTCATATCTAAATATATATATAATTGAAGTTATATATATTTTTTTAAGAATACGATTGGTTGAGAACCTTGAAAGAATGCCAGACAATGGGACATCCGAAATAATTACTATCTGAAAACCTCGGACGAAGATAGTGAAAGTCAGACCAATGTAGACGTAGGTTGACCGCGTAGAGGAAGATTTGATACACGTGGGGATGAGTGCTAAGGAGTGGAGACTGAAGAAAAGTGGTTTGGGAGAGGAATGAATGAGGAACTCACATTTAATGCAGGGTTTTCATGGTCATGATCCATGATCCATGTCTTTGAATTCCATGCATCGTTGATTTTTTTTATATTAAATTTAAAATTTTCATATAAATATTATGTTTACATTATATTGACGTAGGTACTTTCATCAAGATTAAAATTTAATATTTTTTTATTGTAATTTATTTGAAGTTTATATTTTATACCGATTATATCTATTGATTCAAGTTTCATATTTTGATATTTACAAGAAATCTGGATAATATAAATATGTGGTGAGTTTAAAAAATACATATTTAAATATAAAAAATCTAAGGGTTAACACTATGGTTTTTTCATTCGGGGCAACTCAATAATGTCCTTTTCAGTATATTTTTTTTATTTATCTATATCAACCAACAGAATCAAATAACAGGCGGACACAAAAAACATAATAAATCAAATAAAATTAGATCAAATATTAGGTACATCTGTAATGAATATAATTGGAGAGTTGTTGAAAATGTAAAATAAACCAAAACATATTTTTTATTTTACAACGTTTTTCTTAGCTCGTATTCTTAATTTTTCGGTGGTTCTTTGTCCGGTACATATCTTGCAATCGATTTTTAACTAACTTCCCGACTACCTAGACATTTGAAACTTTCAGAATATATTAGAACCCCGATGCCAATGCATTTTTTAATACTTTTAGCCATCTTTAAGTGGAATTGAATTCATTTTCAGTTAATTCTATTTTGTATGAAAAGTTATTTCGGAAGATATCCGTAATCCAATTCACTATTATTGGTCCTAGCATTGGTCCTCTGGGGTCCTAGCAACTAAATTATTAATATATACGTGCGTTACTATGGAAATCAATATGAATGTTAAAATGACATTTCAGTATTATTTCTATCAAATACAATTTTTTTGATCGTTTAAGCTAGTCAAGTCAAGTTTATATGATTCAACAGAAAATTTAAAAACGCTGTATATAAAAAGTTCTTTTATCTTGTAATTATTTCTTAGTTAATTTTGTACATAAACCGTAAGTAACTTATAATCTATATCAGTTATACGTTTACCATAGGTAAAGATGTACAGTGCGGAAAAATTCTAAATTATGAGACAATTCAATTTTCATTATGTACTCTCACTTGAAAGTATTTTTTATAATGTTCACCTATATAGTATATGTATTGAACATTATTTCTCATTTCAGAGTACCGTTATATTTACATAATATATTTAAAGATTTTCTATTAATGACCCATCGAAAGAAGATATTATTTAAATTTTCGTCCGTAGTATTATACCCCGTTTACACGTGTGTGGCTTTACTGCTGACAGTACGTATTACCTCGGCCATAACAATAAAATGCACATATAAACATGTATTATTCTGCAATTTGCAAGATTGCATGCACGAATCAAAAAAGTATGCTTCTGAATTTTCACACGGCAGTTGCGATTTGTTCGATAGTGGCGACCCTGCCGGGAAAAAATGGACCACACTGTGCAAAGACTCATTTTGAGGTTAACGGATTTTCATGACTCTCAAATAGTACCATAAAATGACAACATCGCGTCTCGCTTACGCTTGAAGAATGAGATTGGCGAGACAGTCAGAACTTTTACGTGTAAGCAAATAATATTGTCGCGATAGTTTAAAATACATACTATTGGTGCAAGTAAATCCGTGAACGAGTACAGGCGCTATTACACTGTAATGGAAAAATATGTCAATTATTTAAAAGAGATAGAACCGATTATATATATATATTATATAGGTACTATATTATAATAAAATATTCGACTTGTTAAATATAAAACGACGGATTCAATTTTACCACATATATAACAGTTTGTTTATACTTATTAATAGTGAAATTTCTTTAGATTACATATATTGGTTATTTCAAAATAAAATCATATTGAAACTATTTAGGCATTTTGAGATTTAATTAGTATCTTATAAAACGGGAACATCCCTTGTTTGTTCTTTCGAAGTGCATCACTAACTAAAACTTAGTAAAACCAATTGGGAAAACAATAACTGTGTTTAATAAAAACGTATGGATATTGATAATTATTCCACGTTCGTGACGGTGAGTTTGGGTGGACGTTGTTTTATAAGTTTGAAGGATATGGCCTACTCAGTTTACTCGGTTTGCTTCCATGTTTTTATGATAGGTATATCGTGTACACTTTAAATTTGTCATATTATTCATTATGTGTAAAATACATATAATTATATTAAACCAATTCCGGGATTCTGATATCATCAATTCGAGTGGCTTACCGGGATTCCGAAAACACAAACCCTGTCCAGTGTCTATTATATAATCATAATGAAATAAGTTTTTTTCCGATCTATTTGTAGATAAAATAAACTTACAAATTTAAAAAAATCGCTGGGGTAGAAACTATTTTTTAGTAATAGCAAAATCATTTTAAAAAGATGTAAAATATTTTTAAAAAAATACTTTAATAGCTTTCATCGGAAGCATTTAAGCTTTCAATATTATCAATGTACATAATGCTTTGCATTGTGTTCCGCTGAGTAAAATATAGTCTAAAATAAAATCTCATAGTAAAATATTATCAAGATAAGTTGTAGAAGGCTTTTTGCGGCAGCCTATCTAAATTGCAATCAAAGAGACTCTCATTTAGGCGAAATTAAATTGTTTGATTAAATTTATGGTACCAAGAAAAGGCTGGCCTGCCTACAACACAATTTTAAACTGAATTTTAAACACTCTATTACTGAGTGTCCTTTATGTTATTACTTTACTTAGGGACAAGACCCTTTGTTTTTAAATGACGTATTTTGTTTAATGAATAAATTTATGTGCAAAGTTTTGGCTAATATTTAACATACAAGGAATACTGATATACAGCCTTGTAAATTGAACACATTTTTCATTTTATTAAAGTTGTGTGTCGTTGCGAATAAACCGCGACAACTCAAAATATTTCACTTATCTTTTCAATATTTTCAACATATTTAAATGCATTATATTAGCGATATCAAAACTAATTATCAAATTCTTCTGAAATATAGTAAATTTTTTGATGAAACTGATTTCAAAATTCAAATTAAAATAAATAAACATAAATGTATTCACGTGGAAAGTGACCACAATTAAATAACTACTTAAATAAAAACCCTTAGCTCAAAAATCTTCACCGCATAGCTGAGGCACGGTCTAAAACGATCGTAACTATGCGACGCCCAGATTGTGCAAATGACGCGTAACGAACAAAACATAATTTCTTATAAAAATTCAACATGTGTCCATTTAATGTTATGTTTATTGTTATTTAAGTAATAATAATAATAATATATTCATTAAAATATTTTGTTTTTCGAGTAAATACGTAACATTTTTTAGTCATCTTTACGCGATTTAAGAATTAATTTTTCCGACGCCATCACAAAACAAATTGACGTGCTAACAGGTCGACTATCGCTCTCCTACTGCCAACGCACTTGAAATTACGTCCCATCTATTGCTGAAAATTATTTGCCGTTTCACTGAAGTATGCTATTAAAAAATGTGACTATTTTTATTAAATATGTCATTTTTACCAATTCTGTATATTTATTTGTAATAATTCTTCTTCATAAAATAATGTTTAACATAAATCGTGTGTTATATTCATATTGTATGTATAGTGTCGTTCTTCTTGGAGTAGTTTCAGCTTCCGTCTGAGCAAATCGCTTCTCTAACCGCTCTATAACAACGTTTCCTTGCAAATAATATGTTCATAATGATCTCTAAAATTTATTTATATTAAAAATTAATCTAAGCTTAGTTGATTTTGATATAAAACTCAAATAAATCAATTCTATAATACCGTTATTACATTACTTTAAAGTACATGTATAAAATGTTTATTTTATTTTAATGCCATATATTTCGAAAATTTTCGACCATGGAGACCTTCACCATAAAAATAACTAGGGCGTCATTTTGGCGAGAAAAAAACAGGTGAGTGTCGTTTAAGTGGGTAACTGAGGTAGGGATTAGTATACACATCCAAAAACGTAACGAAGCCGTTGTCTTTAAGTACACTAGATGCCAAATGGGTGTTGGAGGAGATATTCTAGCTAGAGTGTCAATAATATTATTTAAAAAATAAAATGCGTAAAGAATAAAATTATACAATTGTCATAATACGATGAATAATATAATTTTTTACTTATCTTAACAATAACTATAATAGTATTGAAAATATTATAAATTACATGTATTGGTTCTTGTTTGTTTAGTCGTTTAGTAAAAGCCAGACGCAAACAATTTTTGAAAATAGCCGATATACTGGATTATTTATTAGGTTCAGTTAGGTTATTATTCTTGAATTCATGAATATTACCGAAATCGGCCTTGAAAACTGCCGCTGTTCTCGCCTGGCTTCCAATAAACAGACCTGTACCCATGTATTTAATATTATAAAACAAAATGCTTTTTTTGAAATATACAATCATAAGCTGGAATATATTTTAAATAATTAATATGAAACCTCTATTCATTATCTTAAAAGGCAAACTGATATATTGCGTACATTTTTTTGTATTAAATTAAATAATACATTTTTTATCGCGACATTTTTTCGGTTAATTCATATCGGCCTCTCACACAAACTCAGATTGTATCCATACGATAAATGCTTTATTTCGCGTACGGTTCTTTTTACATTAAAAAGAAAACAAAATTCTTTTGTTATAATTATGTGGATATATGCCTGTGGCGCAAAAAATGGTTTCCGAATTTGGGTCAGGGGTGGATCTTTGATGTGAGCCGATAGAAAAAATGTGCTTTGAATATTTAAATCGGAAATCATCGCCGGCCTTTTATAAATCCTTCTATCTCAATCTGTATAGGATACTTCCTTTTATATACATTTTTATACAATGCGGTATGTGGCATTGAAGAATATCTTTCGAAATTATATTGAATGTGCTTCTTATGAGAATATTTTTTGGAATCTCGCACTTTTGTACTTTCTGGTGTATAATTTACAGCCAACATCCGTCATTAGTAAGCTAAACACACTGATTTTATAAAATAGACCCACCCACAACTTAGGGGTTGTCTACATATTATAAAGTCGCATGATTTTGGCTATTTTTAATCCCCCCCCCCCTCTCTATATTCGGTCACATTTTCGACACCCCTCTACTAAAGAGCAAAAAACAGAAAAAAATATTTTAATATTTATCCATAGGTACATCCTTGATCTCCAATATTGTATTTTCAGATCCTTTTATATTTTTGTTTACTTGTGACGTCACATTTTCTCTGACCCCCCTTTTCTCTTTGTCACAAATCATCACATTATATCAGATCCGCCCTCTTAGAGTGTGACGTCATATGTGGATGGCCCCTTATTCATTCGTAAGCAAAATATATCCATATCTAATTGAAGCAATTATTGCTTTAAACATTGTTATATTTATCCCAATTGGTATCCAATAACATGTTAATATGTACATTTTTATAGCAAGAAAAATGATAGTCCCGATTATTTTTGCAGACCACAAATAAAAAATACCATACTCATTACATTTACTTTACGCATATTACCATAAACATTGCCGCCAAACCAAATGCGCCGGTACCAGTGCTCGTCAATACCACCCGGACAAATCCGCCTAGACAAAACCGCCTGCAAAAATACAAAAATATATGAAACAATTTCTTTTTTAGTTTCTCGAATTGCGTCAGTGTAATTTGAGATATAATCCGTTGCAGCTGTTAGTAGAGTGATAACTTAAAATCATCAGCTTTTAACACTTGGTTAATGCCTTTGTATGGTAGTATTTCTAATTTAGAATATTTAAGAAGGTTAGCACACAATATTGAAATTTAATTTTAAATAATTAATATTTTTTTATATCTCTATTCGTATGTTTTTTTCATTTATTTACTTACCTAAAATTAATATAATATTATGGAAAAATAAAAATTGTCTCATTTCTAGATTGTTTTGGCGGCAATGTCTGGGTGGTAATGTCCGGGTGGTTTTGGTTTGGGCGGTTTTTTCGGGACCCCAAAATAAAGAAATTGTCTTATTTTTTAATTACTATATACAAACATGCATAAGGAAAATTCAATCCACTAAATTTAAAAAAATAATTATAATACTATCAACTCATTTCTTGGTTAAATATCACTGTCATTTTCAGTATCAAAATATCTATTGTTACCGTCACAATGATGCATCGGTAACACGTCCGCGCTGTAAGATTGGTTTCCCGAATAGACCAAATGTTCAGGTGACGAAAAACAAATTTCATAATCCTATATTTAAGTACATGGAGATATTTAAGTTGTTATTTTTACAGCAAATGAATGATGTATTCATTACCATTACAAAGTAATTTAAAGAAAGGGATGGTTCTAGTCCAATTAGATACAAAAAAACCTTCTGAATTAAAAGGTCGATTTCGATAACAACGGATATTCGGGAAACCAATCCTGTAGCGACGACGTATAAACTCATGTATTATGTACTGCAATCATCATTAATTGACCAAAGCAGAGCCAGTTTGATATTCGTTTGATTTCTACGCTGTTTTAACACTAATTTACGGTGAAAGAAAAATAAATAACTTAGTCGCTTTCAAAATTAGATACTTACCTAAGAAAATTAGTTGCCCTTCCACTGTGTTGTTGTTAGCAAGTAGTTGATTCAAAAATGTAACTTTTCCAAACATATTTTCTGCCGACACGAAAGAGCGTGTTGTAATCTCAAACTACGTCAATAAGTAAAAAATCAATTCTAGAACCAGGTATAATTACCGTATTAATGTGCTTTGATGTAAATTAGTATCAAAAAATGTGTTAGGTCGGACCGTAAATAAAGTACTTAATATCAATTACTTATCCCTTGAATCGAAATCATATCTCCTGCCATTTCCCATAAAGTACATTGTCACACCATTATCTATATAATATTGTACATTAAGAATTATAACAATTCATTGCCAATTAGAAATAAAATATTCGAATAAAATAATTAATTATTTGTAACTAGGTTACCAATTCGCCTCTGGTTTCAATAACGCTTCCTACTGGATTAGGCTAAAATTATCAATCTGAGCACATACGCGTTCGTTGAATTATAACATCATTAGCCTTTGAAACACGTTTCTGTATTTTTAACCGAGATTAATTTAAATAAGGACTGCGATATCGGTTTTCAGATAGTAACCCAGTTTTTGTTTTACATTATTATAAAAAGCGTCTATTTTCAAAACTTAATCGATTAAAAATAATGTTGATATCGAATTGTATTTTCCTTATATATCTACTGCAATAATGGGATGTGTGGTAAATTGGGGAATAAATGGATCCTTAAATATCACTAGCAACATTAAACTGATTCGAACACCAGACAACACTCGCATTCGTCACTTGTTACTCTGTTCTTATACTTAAGCAGTCAGGTTGCTATGCCTACAATAATTTAACTTCTATAATTATTATCTTCAGTGTCCATAAATTCAAATATTTAATAATATGAATGGTGTAAGATTATAAGAGAATATACCGTATGTATATGCTGTGTTTGAACCCGATATACATAATATATAATAACTAAAAACTAATACAAATTAGCATATTGTATAAGAAAAATAATAATAAAATTGTCGAAGGAGTTAACAGTGAAAGATCTAGATGGTCCGAAACAATTTTATTTGATTAATTTTCACATGATTGTATTTATTGACCATATTGTATAAATGATCCAAGAATCGACGAAACTCCTCACATAAACAGAGTGCAAGAAAACCATGATTTCAATAGATTGATGGCATACGAAAATATCAAAAAGGTATGTTGATTATTTCTTAGCGCATAATTCCTGATGTGCAAAAAATGTGAGATACTGCGAAACGGTTAAAAAGGGTTACATATTAGTATTCATATTGGAACAATTACAATTTCAAATCATGAATTTAATAATTAAAAACCGTTTTCCCGTTTTATTCTCACATAACGTTTTGGTAAAAACCGGTATTAGATGCTCTACTATTCACCTATCCGGTAGAAAGCCACTTTCCAATTAATAAACTTTGATAGTTAGTGATAATTTCTGCGAATGTACCATTGTATTAACTTTATAAATTAAGCTTTTGTTCATTTGCCTTAGTTTATCAAGTTACGTTCTAATTAAATTGACAATATATTGGTATATTTTTTCATATCCTCGTTGAAAAAAACTATAAGTTCCAGGAGCGTAATTAATACAAAACCATACTTATACGCGTAGGTCTAAAAGATAAACAATTTGTAACAATACATCTCATATTTTCCATTGAGATTTTCTTATTATAATATTATATAACAAACATAATTTTGAAAACAGTTTTGAGAAAATATATTAAAACCAAACGAAAAAACTATTTTTGAAAAAAAGTAAGACACCCCGCAGGATTTGAACCTGCATCTCTCGGGTATCGCGACCACGCACATATACCATTATGCTAAAGGAGTCATACTTAATTGAGAAAAATTTTAACTAATGGCTTTTAATACTCACCGAAGCGTTTTCCAAATTGAGCTACTATTGGCAATCGGCTTTTGTATTTTAAATCAAAGTAGGTATTACTTTAATTACTAAAGCCTCAATTACATTGAGCTTCTTTACGAGCTGTCTATTGGCGAATTTAAAAGCGGGCGATTCAGCTACTGCGATTTGATGATTACACATAAAACTTTCCATTCGCTGAGAAGCCACAAGCCAGCGACTATTTTGACGGAACGTAGTTCGTTTTTTTACCGGGAGGTTGGTACTGCGCTCTACTGCGCAGATACAGCAGGCCCACACGCCGGCGAATAGCGTGTAAAGTTGACCGGCTTTCAACTTTTCTCGGTAGAGTATTTACAACCTGATTATTAGCTTATTCGATGATTACACTGGGCGACTTTACAGGCAGATTGTAAATTCGCCAATAAACAGCTCGTAAAGAAGATCAATGTAATTGAGGCTTAACCGACGTCACGAATCTCTCCAAGATTTTTGTTGTTATACTTGAACTTGTTAATAATTTTTAATTAACCATTTTTTTTATTCAATGAATAATTCACAAGATTTAAAAATGTAACATTCTAATTATTGAACATACATAATTTTGAAAACACTTCTGAGAAAATAAATTTTGTCGCAGTCGTACCCGAAAGAAGTAGCTTTGATTCCTGCGGGGTGTCTTTTTCCTATTGGTTATAATATATTTTCTCAGAAGTGTTTTCAAAATTATGTATGTTCAACAATTAGAATGTTACATTCTTAAATCTTGTAAATTATTCGTTGAATAAAATATATAATTAATTAAAAATAATATTATATGTTTTCTCATTCACACTAGGTCGCCGATTTTGATATCGTAAATTAGACTTCTATTTTTTGGTTCTGCATTACGGTACTCTTCAGCGGAGATCGTGTGTCTTTCAGCCATTAAGATTTACGACGCTTGGCGAAGAATAGTTGTTTTTTATACAACAGGCCACGAGACCAATAATTATTGCTAGTCCAGTGAAATAATCAAGAAAATCACAAATATTAAATTTGTTGTTGAGAAGCCAATGCCGTATGGAACCATGGAAGTCGCGTCATTTATGGTAATCATTGGCAACTAATTCTTATTTAACTATTTTAACGGCTGTTGTATGAAAATTTAAATTAATGTACCTATTCACTGATACCGAGAAGAATAGGTGGAAAACTCACATGTATGCTGGCAGCGTTCTTCACGAGTATCACCTTGATTGAGGGTTGTGTGGACATCAGGACATATAATTCAAGATAAAACACGTCTTTGATTTGACAATTTC
The DNA here is from genome assembly GCA_022495005.1 of Rhyacophila brunnea. Classification (NCBI taxonomy): domain Eukaryota; kingdom Metazoa; phylum Arthropoda; class Insecta; order Trichoptera; family Rhyacophilidae; genus Rhyacophila; species Rhyacophila brunnea. The sequence continues at coordinate 228,726 of JAGYXB010000467.1, forward strand.
CCTGCGCAGGGACGTTTAATTACATTAACTTTTCAGACATTGGTTGGATTACATCATTAATTACACTTGCACAGGAGTCTTAGATTTAGCTATCGCACCGTCACTATGTGGGAGCACGTGTTTGAACACATTAGCCAAACTGGCGCGAAGGCGTTTTATCGAGAAAGAGGGGAAAGAGATTCACTAACTTATCATATTGAGACAAGCGTGGCCAGGCCACGCCGAGCGCGTGGTCCTAGACACCTACCACTCTCCCGGGAGAATTTGTACTGCCTGCAATTATCTCCGACGGATCTATGGGTGATGAGACAGAAGGGAGGGGCAAAGGGATGAAACAAAATTACGGTAAATTTTTGTTTGTCTCTCGGCAAGTTGCCATTTCCTAGTAGCTGGGCTTAGGTATTCGCCCTTTTTGCCGCTGTTGAATTGTGCCATGATGATGTTATTTCGTAAATCAGGGGTGGTGAACCCTAATTAGAAGGCGTTTGATTAGGTTGCAGATTTGTGATTTGAAACTGCGGGCCAGGGGTTTTTTCGTCTGGTGACATCACTTACAGAAATGTAAAAGTTTTGCGTGGAAAGAAATTTGACAGAAATATTATAGCTGTCGACACAGCGACGCGAAGGCCTATTTTCTGATTCTGATTTTAACGAAATATTGTCTGGCTTGTCTTTTAATTATTGTCATAGACTAACATTTTATAACTCAATTATTTACTTATAATTTGATGAAGTCAAGCCAGACTAGATTTTGTAGCATAAAAATAAGGCCAATCGGTTCAATTCGGATTTTGTTTACTCAATAAGAGCGTGGATATATATATAATTATTACGACCAAATGTCATCTGTCTACCTCGGACGACGAATATGTACATACTGTAAACTAATGACATTAGCTCAACTTACTACAGCATACGATCGAGCGATATTTCTTAGAGAGGGTGGGTTTGGATGTATTTAAACACGGCATTCATTACGTGGAGACATTTTTATTCTTCAACGCAAGTAAGTTATATTTGGGTATATTGTTACGTATGTTTACGAATACGTGTAATAAATAAGGCTCTAAGTACCAAAAAGTAGTGTTGCCTTTAGTTACAAAATACCGAGTCATTGCAGTAAAATTTCATGAAGCAGACCTTTTGAAAAATGTAGTTTTACAGTGTGAAGTAATCACAGCAGCTTCTATAATTTTAGGTATTAAGAACTCGCAAGTGTCAACACACCATCGTCAGCTATTTTATATTGAATGCCGTTGAGAACTGCAGTGCTACTTATACCATTATAAATAAACACGCCAACGGACTTACAACGTCGACAGGTTTCATTATTTTGCTGTATTTTTTTGACTTGCTAGACTATAGTTGAAGTTATTGGCGTTGGTATGTGGAACATTTTTCTATAAAAATGTCAGTTTTTATGTTTTTGGTACTTAGCGCCTTAATTAATACACGTATTTAAATTATATCGCTATTGAATGGGCGACGAGGCCATCGCCGTTTATTATTCGATTACATGTTGTTTGAAGATGAGTTTACGTTATGGGTTGGTACTTTTTACAACTGCCGTTTTCCAAAAAGTCACTGCTGTAGGTACTTCTAACTAGCAATCTAGTGACCGGGCGGCCAACACCTCTATTGGTATATTTTAAAATTATGTCCTGAAAGGGCCGGAATTTTGAATAAGTAAATGAAATTAAATTTGGTCAGTTTAGATCAGCCAATTATTTAGTTACAGTGGTAATACTACATACCTACATTCAGTTCAGCTGGGTTTTCTCAGAACCCAATGAAGAATAGGAAATTGAGTATTTCGTTGTGGTTGTGCAAGATGGGTGTTTTTTTTAATTAGTAACCCTTTATGTAGTGCTCTCTTCCACGTTTTTTTTTTACATAAATAACATTAATTGAATAATATAGTAGATCAATCACACATTGTCCCAGCCTACTGGAAAATGGACTTACCTGCTTTATATCATATACATTTAAAATAAATTTGAAAAAAAAGTGATATTGAAACGGAACACCTACAAAATATTCTATACGTGTATAAATAGCGTAGTACAACACAGTCCCTATAAACTGTGTATACATGTATATATATATATATATATATATATATATATATAAATAAGTACGATGCGAATAATTACTCTTTAATGATACCATTTTATTTTTTAAAAAATCCTGAATAGTTTAGTTTTTGTCCGCTGGAAATTAAAAAGGTAAGAGGAGCGGTTTCGCGCTATTTGTCCTACAAAAGCTCACACAAAAGCTTCCGAAGGGTTAAGTTTGTAAATAAAATAACGATTTTTTGCTCTGTTTGCCAGCAGACCGTGTTTATTTTGAGTTCAAAAATTGGTTACCGGACTGACCTTTGAAAATAGTACCTAAAAGTGTTATTAGACCATTCGTTCTTTGTAGCGAAAAAATCTATTAAATACAGTTTTAGCCTTTTGATTGTATAAAATGCTTCAATAGTTTTAATATGGTTGTGCTTTATTGTGATTACTATAGTTATCTTTCTGTTAGTTCAGTTTTTACTATATACAGCAGTGGCGAAAACTCCTTACTAGGCGATCATTTAGAGACTACCTTAATAAATTCCCTAATAAAAATAAATTTTAATTATTAGCGTTTAATGGCAAATGCTTATTTAACATTTAATGTTTTCCCTGACTTGCAAATAAACTATTTAACTACCAGAATTATTATTCACCGCTAAAACGTAACGAGTGGTGGAAGAAATAATATTTACGTGAAATTATGCAGTAAAATTTGATTATCACAGCCTTTCTATTCATAGTAAATACACAAACTGCTCAGAGTCTAACACAAATATGCTGATTAGATCACACATAATATTTCAGATTGTATGGGCAAGACAGAAGCGGTTACCGAATAGCCCTTTGTCTATTTTTGTTTAATTTATACACATATGTGGCAATTGCAATGACTCCTACCAGTGGGAACCAAGCATTATCAGTATAAATCCGAGATATAAGAGTTGATCTCAAAAATATTATTCAATTATTTTAATGTATATTTTCAGAGGCCGTCAGCTGTATCAATTATTGCTTACTCGATGAGAAACGCTAACGGCGAATATAGTATTGTTTATTATATGCATTTCCATCACATACTAATTTCACGCGCATCTAATTACTACTTTCAAATAAGAACTTTACGTCGATTAATATGTATTATGTTTAAAATGTATTTCTCACGCACATTACTCAATAATGTGAATGACCGAAATTCGTGGGATATTCAGTGTCAGCATTATCAATCATGAGAGCTTCAATAAATAGCCTATCACAATTGAATAGAAATGTCACTTGGCATCGCTGCGCCTCGGGCTGAATATCTCACATCACTTTTATCTTATGTTATTATATTGTATATAATTGTCATTCCTGTATTTATATCATTCTACTCGTGTAAACCAGTAAATAAACACGCAATCTCAGTCTTCACACCATCCTCATCCATCATCACCTCCACACACACCTCGAATAATATATGGATAGAAATTCATTCAAACGAACTCTTTTGTAAATCAGGGCTCGATCCTGTGGTTAATATAATATAGTTTTTAAAACAGTTAAACTGATAAAATATTGTTATGTGCAGTAAACAATTATTGTAAGTAAACTTCTTCAAGTCTCTTACGTATGACTATTATTCTTTACAAGTTTTTTCAGTTACTCATAGCATACCATCTTCCAAGGCACTCTTCGTTACTGATATACAGCATCTATTTCATCCATTTCTCATATTTCAAATTCGTTAAAAACTTCATTCTCAAGAGAGACCAAGTGTCTTTTTTAGTGTGAATTTTAGATGGATTACGTTAACTGTGTGGAATAAAGCTATTTTTACGTTTGTTAAGAAAATCATTCAAATACAGAGTAAACCCTAATTTTGTCAATGGGTAAAATTGAACAAATAATAATACAATTTAACGAGAAATTACTTTTTATTCAGCACAAATTATTTTATGAAACAATTTTTTTTTCTCAGAGAAGGGTTTTGCCCTTCTATAAGGTATTATTAATCGTTCCAGATAATTTTAATTGAAATCGCCCAATAAATTTTAAGCTTGATAAATATTATTTCTTATATCCCAAAAAATATACACACGTTAAAATACACAATCCAACTTAAAAATTAATGACTAACAGTATAAAAAAATAATAAAATTGATATCTTTATAAAAAATAAAAAATACAATTAAATTATTATTACCTAGATAATGAAAAATGTGGTAAAACCGTTTTAAACCATATATTTCATGGATAAACCTAATCATAAAATGACTAAATAATGATAAATTTGTTTCCTTAATAAATAAAATTAAAATAAAAATAAATAAAAAAAATAATAACTGAACTTTAGTTTAACAAACGCTCATTTTATAACGGTTTTTTTTCGTAAAATTATTTATGTACCTACACTATAATATAGAGGTATCTACAGGTCAGTTGTCGGGATATAACGAAAACTTGTCCCATTTTAAATGGTTATACATAAATCTAAAATCATATCTCGCTTAGCAAACATGACGTTGAGTAGAGTAATAATGACTAAATCCATCGATAATAAGCACTTGGTCGTGTGATTTACGTGGTCAGCAAAGCTTATAACTTCGTAAAATATCATCGACAAATCTTGCTATTAGTGTTAAATTAAAGCTAAAATACCTATGTATTCTAATATTGATGTGTGTAATGCTGTTATATTAGAAGTATGTAGCTGCGAAAAATTGGCAAACTTCCACAAAATCATGTAACATGGATGAGAAATCGTCTTCAAAAAAATCGAAGAACATTAGCAAAAACTGTAGAACTTAAAATACGTTCCATGACTGGAAATCGAGCTGGTGTAGTTAATAACGTGGGACCCTGCACCAATATCACATTTTATAACATTTTTCTTAAATTGTAGGTTTTACTTTGACTTAAAATAAAAAATATTTTTCTTTTTAATGTTTTCAGATACATATTTATTAATTAATACAGTTGAAATTGTAAATTATAAAAAAATGTCACAAATTGCAAGCTTGGTATTTTTTCGCTAGGTGCCTCTTTAAAAAAGGCTCAGTAAAGGCTTCACCTTAACTGCACAGGTAGAGTTACTACTTCATAGCTTTGCACTCCGGCTCTAGGAAGAAAATAGTGTAATATAGTCTAAAAACATGTTTTTACATATATTACCCATGTATTTATTTATCACTTACATATTATATTAATACAAGTGAAATTTATAAAACGTATACTCAATCACTGCTAACACGGACTCTTTCCGACATACTGCAAAACAATTCCAACATAATCACGAATAAATTTCGTAATTAGTTTGATAGAGACACAACTATGATTGTCATGATAGTAATAATGACAATGCATAAATTTGTAGGTATAAGTTACAACGTCGGAGGGGTTGAATGTTAATAATCCGTTCACTGAATGTTGTTGCGTTTATTCGGACACTCGAACTAAATCGAATGAAACCAATATTGACAGTACCCCCCTCGTAGGAAAATACTTTCACGACGATTAATAAAAAAATAAACTGTAGTAGGTATATGTGGTGAAATTTCTGTAATAACTAGGAGTGGTAATACTGGTAATGTTATATACTGAATTTATTCAGAATGGCAATTATTTGTTTTCGATCATTTGTGACAGCCAAAAGATTGGATAGATAAATAATTAGTTAATTACTTTTGAAGTAAGTGTTTGCCACAAATGCATAAACATTCCAATCATTCTACCACATTCGTAATTATACGTATAAACATTGAGGACGGATTCACTTCAGCCCACGCTTTCTTTAATTGAAAGTTAATTAAAACACCTTTAAAGGTATTTATCAGCAAATTATATTGAAATTCTTCACTAGTTATCGATAATATCTATTACCTACCCTTCCAGTTAAATCATATAATTTGTAACCACTTACATATTTCATATCTTATATCTCAACATACAACATCATCGTAATCAACCCCACAGACAATCCACTATAGATTGAAAACCTACCATAGCTCCTTTCATTTTTCTCGGGTCTTAGTTTTTTACTGTTCTAGCTTCAGAATTTTGTGACTAGGTCCATATAGCGGTTTACACATTGATTGACAATCAACAAGTAAATTTGAATTAAATATAAATTGAAATTTTCGACCCATGCTAAGACGCTTTCGTACAAGCTCTACTCTACGAAAAGCTTACCAATTTATTATCAATTTTCCATTCTCTCTTACTGACACTTTTGACATTGAATATATTATAATACGCGAGGGTAAGAATTTATTATAACAGTGATTAAATTCAAAAAGTTTTCCGAATTATATTTAATAATTTAATTACCCACATCCGCTGCGCAAGTATATCCGGAAAAATTATATTATCACATTATGATTTCCCAAAAAGTTTTTCCATTTGCCCAATTGACAAACGGCGTCCGCTCAGGGCCGAATTAGTGACCGCAGAGTATTCCCGAAAACACAGGAGTGAATTTAAAGTAAATTTACACCTCTCAGTACTACAATATAACTTCAGTATACGTACATTCCAGTCAGTGTCACCGACGATAAATAAGAATTATTGCTATTAAATCGTCAAAATTACTGTCTGTAGTTTTACTTTACTCATTATACTTCATTTAAGCGTCAATTACATTGAGCTTCTTTACGAGCTGTTTGTTGGCGAATTTAAAAGCGGGCGATTCAGCTACTGCGATTTGATGATTACACACAAAACTTTCCATTCGCTGAGAAGCCACAAGCCAGCGACTATTTTGACAGAACGTAGTTCGTTTTTTTACCGGGAGGTTGCTACTGCGCTCTACTGCGCAGACGCAGTAGGCCCACACGCCGGCGTGTAGCGTGTAAAGTTGACCGGCTTTCAACTTTTCTCGGTAGAGTGTTTACAACCTGCTTATTAGCTTGTTCGATGATTACACTGGGCTACTTTACAGGCAGATTGTAAATTCGCCAATACACAGCTTGTAAAGAAGGTCAATGTAATTGACGCTTAACTAACCTAATTAAGATAAAGATATATACATACTATTCTCTATGTTAAGCATATCAGATGGCATACGTCGTCGCCTCCAAATATGTATTTTATTTTGTTTGCTAGTGTTCATGTGTCTTTCCAAGTTATACATTCTGTAGATAGTATTCAGTGATCCTCAAGAATACTAAAATCTGATTATATAGAGACAGGCCATGCTGAAGTTCTATTGACGGATCCATAGTACATGACCGATCCAGATTCATTGTCATATTTTCGTATTCTATCTCAACCGTACTGTGAGAAACTGCCAGTCGATGTTCAATTATTCAGTAATTCTCTATAAATTAATCTTTAGAAGACCATGCATGGATAAAAGTGGCGAGGGGTAGAGGTACGTTAATAAGATTCTGCATAAATAGTGCACACGAAACTTTGTCAGTCAAACGTATGATATCTTTCAATCCATAAGCAACTCTGAACAGCTCTTCTTAACAGTTACCACTAATTTATCACGTTTCAATTTTTTTTATTTTTCTAAATTAACATGGAAGCAATTCCATATACAAGGCGGTTATCAGTAGTTATCTACAACAATTGGTAAATTCGTAATACGGCAAAAATTAAAGTTGGTAGATATGACGAAATACATCTCTTATTTGCAAATCTCGGTCAAATTCGGGTATGTTCGTGCTGGTGCATCTATGGTTCTTCCACGCGAACCTCGACATGCTCGAAATTATGTATTTAAAAGTCAGAATTGAACATAACATAACCTATAATTGTATTAGTCATGTTATTGCAGTAGGCACCTATGTATTAAAAAAACTGTGTTATAACTCGGCACTCAATATTTGACAGTTCGAAAATAACTTGAGGCGGCGGCCGTCACCCGAAACGGAAATTATTTTTCAAAATAGTCGCATCTTGCATCTTAATTTTTAATATGTTATTGACGTACATTATCTCGCTCTAAAAGTTAACATAACTAAAATAGAGGGTGTTAAACTTTTGACAGTTAACTTTTTGTGATAATTATTAACTGCCTGAATATATTATAAAGTGATATGTTATAATATCCTCGCTGAGACTTCATTACCGCACATTGTGTTTGTTTTAAAGCATTCTTTCATAGAGTCAAATACCTACGCATTTTGTTTGTCATTTTATGTTTTAAGTCAGGATATAGACCTAACAGGTTGAGAGTAAGTCGCTAACATCCATTTCTCGTAAAAACAAAAACCTCTGTAGGGGACCATAATATTAAAATGATCTTATTAGGATCGGACATGGCCAAAACATGATAAGATCTCATTCGACCTTCATAAGATCATGTCTACCCCTGGCACACATACCATCCCTTAAATCTACATATACTGTATCTAAACTATAACAGGAATTTTTTAACTGTATATCATGAACATCACAAATTATTAATATTGGAAGATGTTTAAAACATGAAAGAATGGGTTGAGTCCATTTTTTTAATAATATAATATGTGGAATAGGTCCATTGACCACAAAGGCGACGATAATTAAGACGGTACTTCTATGAAACGGCAAATAATTTTCAACTATAGGTGCGACGAAATTCTGGACTCGTTGGCAATCGGAGAGCGAAAGTCGAGCTGTGAACACGTCAATTTGTTTTGTGATGGCGACGGGGGAATTAATTCTTAAATCGTGTAAAGATGACTAAAAAACGTTACCATTTACTTGAAAAAGAAAACATGTCAATGAATATAAGCGCGGCTTGAGCATTGGACTATCACGCCGTGGGTCTCAGGTTCGAATCCTGGGTCTAACAAGTTCACATATTGTTTTTCAATTTGTGTGTGAGTCAGGGTATGGACCTAATAGGTTGAGCAAGTGGCTGACATCCATTTCTCGTAAAAAACAAAATCTGTTAATACAAACCTCCACCTTGTGGAGGCCCATATGATCATATTAGGTTCGGACATGGTCGGAATATATTATTATTATTAGTAATAGAACAGTAAACATAACATTAAATGGGCGCATGTTGGCTTTTGATGACAAATTATGTTTTGTTCTGCACGCGTCATTTGCACAATATTCGCGTCGAGTAGTCACGATCATTTTAGACAGTGCCCCAGCTGAAGTATAGCCTTAATATTAAAATAACCGATGCTGGTAGGATGTTATCTATACTGTACTGACACGGACCACGGATGTGTAAATTGACCTTTCCGCTGGTTATCCTGTAGGCGTGTGAGGTGAGTGAAAAATTAATGATATCCGTGTCATTGCAGGCGCCGCGCGGAAAGAGGACGGACGAGGGGCGTAAAGGACCGAAGAGTTTTCCCAACACTGAGGCAACTCGCCCTGTTCATTTTGACCCCAATTTTATTAAATTATTACAAAGCAATCTTATTTATACGCACCTTTTTCTGTTTGCTTTCAAGTAATTGAGACGAGACTGAATTTCCTTCGGCAATTTCGCACTGAAACGGACCGTAAGGTTACATTGTTATATGAAGGTTAGCTCCAAACCATTCAAGCAAAGTGTACAATGGCAGGTAAGTACTATTACAAATATAATAAAGCATCAGTAATGATGTGAATTATGAATTGTTACTATTCAGGTATTTAGATTTTTGCTATTATGTTGACATTTTAAAATATGTATTGATCATAATTATAGAACTAGTGATTTTTTACAAATAATTTGAATATATTGATAATTTTAACTAAAGCCCTCAAAAGTTCATCAAGTGTAAATAAGTCCGGCTGCAGGAAAAGCTTCTTAAATTCAACGCCTGTACAGTCATCAATTTATTATAGAATAATTGAACATTTTTGTCACGGATGTTTTCTATTTCAAAATAATATTATGATAATTCATCGTGACAATTAATTATATAAATATATTTGATAAAATTTGTTTTCTAACTTCTGTTAGATTCACTCAATATATTATTTGCATTTTAGCAGCACATAACGTATAATTCATTTTCAAAAACGTAAACGAGTGTGCTTTCCTAAAACCGAAAATTCCGGTGTTTTGGATTTTTAAAACCGGTATTTCGGTATTGATAAATATTGGAATACCGGTATTGCAATCCCTAGTGACGGTATGAACGTTTTTATTGAGAAAACAAAATGTCCGTGATCTAAGAACATAGCAAATCCATGCTTCTGTATTCGCTATTTGACCAAATTAAACATAATTTCTGAACAGTGTAAGATAGCGTTTATTAAGAACAATACTACAGTAGATATATAAAAAAAATTCATTATTTTTGAGGATAGCGATGTTGAGTTTTAGTATGAGCGTTAACTATTCAAAACATTTTTTGAGTATTTTTGGTTGTATGCAAAATCCCAGTACAATTAATATTTACGTAAAACCTATGACTCTTTCTTTGTTGGTTTTTGCTGGATTCTAAGCTTTATATCACCTTTGTTGATCTTATAAAATCACATAATATCAAATTCATATACTCACGCTTTTGTAAACATTTAAACATTGTAAACATCAGAAACATACAATATATAAAAAAAAATGTTTAAAATAATTATGCCAATCCTTTTTTTCTAAAAATAGCTCCAGATTTATTAATACGTAGTACCTTTTCAACTTAAAATAGAATAAAAAATCAAAACGTTTTTCTGTTGAAGTGAGTCCTACGTAAATAATATTATGAAAATATCGGAAAATTCCTGGAAAAAAAATTCATTTGGCGCATATTCATTAATAATAAAAGTTCTAATAATATAATTATCGTCTCTGTTCTGGCAGAACACACTAACTGGAGAATACTAGTTTTGAGTAATTTGACTTGTAAATTGTTAAAATGTTTGAAATGGTCTATCATGTGAGTTTATTAAGTAATCGTAAAAAGGATGACTTAAAAATAAAGACTGTTTATTTATTAAGAAGGTTTTCAGACGGTAAAGTTTCAAATAAGGAACATTTTAGTATAACTAATTCAATATGTCATTTTTTCGAATTAGTGTCTTCTGCCAGAACAGTGACGATATTTAATGTTAATCAAAACACATTTTCATAATATCGGATATTTTATATAATTTATTTTTTAATGCACCAACATGTGCAATTTTATTTTTAACCAAATTCCGTGATCTTTGATCATGAAATATAAAAAAATATTGATTTAAATCATAATAATAATATTTCTACTAGTAATTATTAGTAATTTGAAAGAATTATTGTTTTCAACATCTGAAACAAGGCTTGTACAAATCCGTCTGGATAATTTAGTACATGATATAAAACTCAGAACATAGCTGGGCTCATTTGAGTAGAGCGTGCTGCCTGATATCTTCGAATCTATCGAGCTATAATTACTCTTTATACGAGTGCCCACATATCGTACATCTCATCAATTTGGTCCAAATTAGTTAGTAGGTACTATATATAATATGAAAGTATCATTCGTGAAAACCTTTGTAGTCCAAAGCGTTTTTCATTCAGGGGATCCTGGGTTTGATCTAGGTGAATTCACAATAAATGTAACTGATTTTCTCAAGCCTCGATTTTTTTACTGATACCATTAAACTACCTACTAGTCGTAAGAAATGAGTTACGTAAATATGAAAGTTAGTTTTCGCGTCAAGTACATTTTATGTCTCGTTCTGATTGATTAGGTCATTTGAGTCATGAACAATAAAACTCTTGATCCTGTTTTAAAAACTTTCACAAATCACGTCTAATCCACTGAATAGAAACGTATTTTTTAGCTATACGTTATGACTCATTCAAGACTCATGCGCATATAAGACGGTGTATGACTGGTTAATGGGCAGACTCTGTTCTAATATAGTTTTAATCAGTAGCACATGAACGTCGGACGTCTATTACCTGCTATAATTAGACTCCGTGACAGTGTTAAAAATATTACAAAAAATACACTCGAGAAACCGGAAGTCAAACGAAATCCTATTAGACTAACTTATACAAGATGATGATAAAGAGTTGGATTTTAAAACCTTGGTCATCCAAAACTGGAGAGAAGTAGTGTAAGACATATCTAAATGGATGCGAACACTGAAAGTGGTATAATGAGGTGGTAGCACCAGTGGCGCACTCAGGATTTAATATTGGGGGGGGGGGGCGAGGAGGATAATATAAATTAGTCCCATGGGCTCTTTTTCTTCTTCATATAATTATTTTTACATATTTTCACAATACGTGGTGGTGTATTTTTACAGTTTCTCCTAGTTTTTATTAAATTGGAGGCATAGTGGCGGTAACCGTTTAGCGTGTCATCAACGACTGGCGGATTGGAAGTAACTAACAGTGACCATGCTGGACATGTGTGCTAAAACATTACTCAAATAATATCGGCTGTGCTACCCGCTTGGTCTAGAGAGCTACAATATTTATGCCGAATTCCACTGTAAAAAAATGTTCTTCTGATTAACACCACCACCGACTGTAATTTTTGGTTTTTTTATTGAGGTTCTAAAATATTAATTGAAAATGGACAAAAAAACGTATTATTGCATTTATCTTATACACAAACCTACTCAACACAACACAGCCTAATTTTTCGTTTATCGGTCTTTTGTCTATTGCACTTGGTGTACCTACACCACGGCCCCCACATCCTGAAACGGGACCTCAAGCTAAGATATTTGGCGGGCCGCCTACCTACCGCTAAGATTAAAGGCAGTGTGAAACACTAAATTAACGGTTATCAAATTGTCTTAGGCGAGGGCCCCTTCCCCCTCCCCTGGGTGCGCCACTGCGTAGCACTGTGAAGCAAATGGATAAGTATCGTCTTCAGTATAGTAATCTTCGATTGACGTGGGTCTCGGATTTGAAAACCGGATTCTGCAAATTCACATATTGTTTTTCAACTTCATACCTTGTACCCAATAGCTGATCGACACTATTTTGCAGCATTCCTAGCTCGCCTAGGTATAACAAATGATACTCTAACTAATGTCTTTACTGTCAATGCGGAAGATATAATTCACGTGGTTTGCCAATTTCTGCTTTATGATGGCCAAAGATAAAGACTTCTTGAAAATTATCAATTACTGCTAAATATTGGAATGTTTACAGCTCAGGCAATCATCAAAGCGTTGTTTTTGTATCCAAATATTTCTGAGCGAATACAACCTGCAAGTACTCGTATGTCTGTTTTTGTTTTTGATTATAATATAAGCATTAATCTTGTAGGTATACTTAAATGTAATTTAACAACAGAATATACACCTAAACAAGAATAATACATATTACTGACCTTTTTTTCTCGTTAAAAAAATCTTAATAAACATAGATCCACATAGGAATGTAGATTTAATGAAAAAATAGTCACCTACATAATGTCATATTTATATATTCTCATCACGTAGGTTCCTACGTAAACTTTATTTCATTTCTTATTCGTATATAAGTGCTAACTAGGTATGAATTAGAAATTCATGGTCCGTCCGGATATAAGAGCTTTAAAAACATACTGCAAAGGCAGTCCAACACTACAACCCGAATAAACTACCCTCACGACAATAGTAATTTTCACAAACTCATTATTTTTCGCTCACCGTGTTGACCCTCCAACCTTATTGGGGGAAACTTTTCTTTAATTAAAGAGGGTGGAAAGTTCTGGTGATAAGTTAAGGGGAGGTGTTTGATCTCTAAATAAGTTAATTCGCTGAGCTGGCATCTTGGTGATTTATCTAAGGAAGAAATGTTTCAAATTTCATTTTATTTTCTGACTCTCCATCTTCGTTACATTCCCATACGGAAAGGGAAAAAGTATTTATACTCCCATTTTTATAACGCCCGTATCCTTGAGCCTCGTGCGTAAGTATTAATTAAACATGACTAAATAACATCGGTAGGCAAACACTCGATCACACTTTTTTGCCTACAATTAATTAATGAATTGGCAAAAATCCTTAATAAAATGTGTTTACCTAAGCAAATGAAAATGGTTTGGTCATCACCAACTTCAATTTACTTAACATAGATTATTTAAAAACACCTCAAAGTAATATAATATAACCAATAGACAAAAGCGGGGTTGCTGCCAAAAGTTGGTAAGTCCATAATTTAGGTAATTAAAGTTAACAACGGAGTATGTAACTATATTTTAAAATGTATGCTAGAACAAAAATTCAAGGTCATCCAATATATAGAACATGCACATAATGCACAAAAAATTAAGCACTGCTTGATTTTAGAGAGTATGTCAAACGTAAAATTGCAATTACTCCATAAATGATTCTGAGAAACTTTTGGTAGTAACCCGACGTAAAAAAAATCGATCCCTAGCGAGATTCTAACTCGCGCCTCTGAGGTTCGCACTAATGTACTCTACCACCTAAGCAATACACGTCCTATCTAATCGAAACAAAATTTACTAGTAGTTTTTATAATTTTCTCCGAAGCGTTTTCTAAATTTCGTTAGTTTTTTTCAATCGACTATTATGGTCTAAATTAAGGTACAAATAAAAGCTTCTTACTTTGATTCATAACGATAGTCTCTCCAGAGGTCTTTTCTGTACCATACCTTAATATTATTATAAAAATATTTTACATTTATAAATATGATCTTATGCGGTCACAATATGGACCTAACAGGTTAAGATTAAGTGGTTAACATCCATTTCTCGTAAAAACAAAAATAAATCTGTGTAGAGGCCCATATTATGATCTTATTAGGATCGGACATGACATCAAAACATGATAAGGTCTCATTGTAACGTTTTTTTTTTAAATCATACAAATTGTACATTCTGTGCATTAACCTATCGTTACCTATATAAAATGAGAATCGTCATAGACCATGTCCACCCCTGGCACACATACCATCCCAAAAATCTACATTATATACTGAATGTCAACCATTACAGGAATTTTTTGACTGTTATCATGAATATCACAAATTATTAATAGGTACTTGAAGATGTTTAAAACATGATAGACTGGGTTGCAAGAAACCACATGTTATAACAATACAGTGAGCAGTGAAAATAATTATAAGTGAGCGAATTAAAATTACTTTATAAACTAACATCCTCACGGAACTGGAATATATTTAACATTGAAGCAATTTTGTTAACTATTGGTTTTTGAATTGACTTCAGCGATGGCAAGTTATTTTGTAATAATATGTCGTAATAATTGATGTTGAGTATTTGTTTTCAGAATTATATTTCAGGTAGGTACACCACGTCTATGTCAGAAGCGTTTACGGAAAATTGACCACAATATGTATATTTTAATTCTAGCCTGTATGTTATTATTTTGTTTGAATTATATTAATGCATTCTACATAAATTCTATAAAACGTTATTGTACAAAGCGATGAACATGGCGATTACTAATTCGCTTTGATATCACAATAAGTAGGTACATAATATTTTTTGAATAAGTTAATTTACAGAGTAAGGCCGGATGCTTTTAATTATTTAGTTATTTTGTACGCTTTTGTTTATAACCAAAAAAGTATATGTTTCCAACACTAAGGGATTAAAATGATTTAGAGCTTTAAGCACATGTAAACTTTCATTCTTTTAGCAATTGCATATTCCCGGGAAATTAAGCTTTCAACTTTGCTAAGCCCTAATTTACATTACAGGTAGCCTTACATTATGTTTAAGCCACTTTAGAGGTGGATGTTTTTATAGTTGTGTACACTGTAGATAGAACCTTATAATAATATTAAAATAAATATTACGTAGTATTTTTTTTATAATATAATGTGAAAATATTCTGACAAAATACTGAAGTGGGCTATTAATAAAATACTCACACGGCTGAAGACAGTACACGTTGCCCTTGAAACAAACTTTCTTTGAGCACAGCGTTAATCTTAAGGGAAGTTCACTAATTTTTCCTTTTACATGATGTCACAGTATAGATATATCCGGATATCTCTGTAATTTGTAATAAATAAGTCAAGACCCTCTCTAACTGGCCGTGAAATAAAACTATAAATTTCGATCGTAGTAGGTACTATGTATTGCTTAATAAATATACTTCGAATGCAATATCCTAAATTTATTGCGGAAAATTAAGATTATTTCATATTTTAAAAAAAATGGTAAAGTATATTAAAAAATGGGAAAATGTTAAGTATTATTAACGATATATCCAATCGAAAATCTTCATTCAGTGTAAACATGGTACTGTATTATATTCGTAATTAAACAATAACTGGCACTACCATCGGAACTTTTGATATAGTTGCGTGGCATGAATGTAGATGGCCTTATATATACAAAATTATGTTTTCATCACCATCGCAATTGCCTTCATATTACAATTGGTCGATACAGGTGTCCTCAAGCATTAGATTGAAATCTGGGTGATCATCACCATTAACCTGTTTAAGCATGTCTCAACGAAATTGTGAGAGAACCAGAGTGTATCGGTATCAACCTTGTTATCTAAGAAAAGATCATCGATAAACAACAGTGTTGAACAGGCGGCTCTCGTGGTGCAGTGCGTAAGGCGCTTGCCTTCCACTTGAGAGTTCTGGGTTCGATTCCCGCTCAGTACATAATATTTATGTGTTTTTCTCAAAGCCTAGGTGTTTTTGATTGTTCAAAATTACTAACAACCACCTTTCACGAAAAAGCAAGGACATGGTTATTAATAATTTTAAAAAAAACCGTGTTGTACATACAAAATATTAGTAGAAGCGTACATCCAAGAAATACAATCGCCATAATTATATAAAGGCAACCGTTCAAAGTTAATGAAAATTATTCGTATATATATATGTTAGTGCACCCTTCGCTATTGGTCGCAATTATACCCTACCTGGTATTTTTTTTTAATTTTTTTTTTTAATTTTTTTTAATTTTCAATTTTAATTTATTTTACATATTGTGGACATTACAAATTATAAGTTTAAGACGTTCACAACATGACATTTAGAAACAAATAAATATTATTAAAAAAGTATTATGTAATATTGTAATGATGCAATATTAAGTTATTCTATAGTATAAATGTGTAAATACAAAAAATATGAAGTATATAGGTACAAGGAAGTACACCGGATGAGTTAAGCAGACCCTATTTTAAGAATTTATAAAATAACGTCCACCTATACTCATTCTCACGTAGATGGAATATATCAACATCCGAAGCAATTTGGTTGAACAGAGTTATTGCTCTACCAATTGGCATCACCAATGGCAGGTTAGTTCTGCTCCTCGGGAGAACAAACAACTGATGCTCCCGATTTCTAAGATAGTTATCAGGGACACATAAGTCAATATTACCAAGAATGGCAGAGTTCTCATTCACACCACGTATTAGTCGAAAAAAATACGTGGCCAAATATTGATATCTTCTAGCACTTAAACTACAGTATGTTAGCATACCTAAGAGAAAGTCAGTTGGATAAAGCCACGGATAGTATCCATATAACCTCAAATAAAGGAGTCTCAAAAATTTCTTTTGAACTTGCTCCACCATAAGGTCATATTTCAACTGATGCGGGGACCAAACAATCGACCCACTCTCAAGCCGGCTTCTCACTAAGGAATTATAAAGAATACAGTCCACTGTTTCTGTCATAATTTACTTATTGCTACATTACTAAAAACCTTTGTTATCGATACGAGTACAGCAACACTGAACTATGTCGACCAGGTGTCAACGGAGATACCTACACTGGTGGCTGATTTCCGATACAATATAGCACAAGAAGAAGGAGATTGTATATGTGCAGTACTTTATACACTAGTGCATCGTGTTTTTATATACAGGCTCTCTTCGTCACTAATAATATATAAATAAAGCTATTCCATCTAGAAGTAGATTATAAGAAAAAATAAAAATCGTGAAAACTGAAGGGAGGTATATTACCTATCAAGCCTTTTTCCGATACACAGTTGTGAGTCGAAGGGAAACCCTACGTTCCTTGTATCGACATTCGATATGATTATTTTGTATTGTATAGCATAACAGTGTTATATAAGTTTCCCTCGCAAGGGGAAAAATAAAGTTTTCCTGGAAAAGTTCCATAAAACGTGTTTCTGAAGAGGGAGTAAGAATTTTCAAAGAAATGCCCTCGTTTGATATCTTGGCTATTCTTTTCAATTTTAGCCATCCGAACGGAAAAAATGTGAAAAACCTGCTGGTACTTGCTTGAACTATTTTTTTGCCATTTCTCTCTAAGGGAACTTTTAGAATATAACATTATATTTATCAAGTTTCACTTATCTCACGTTTATTTTTTCACCAAAATATTTTTATGGGATCGTTTAAAAAGGTACTTTAGGTACCAGTAACGTTATGGATAGATGGTAGTATCTCGTCTTGAATCCGATGGTCAAAGATTCGAATCCCGTGTCTGAAAGATTCACGCGTTGTATTTCATTCGATATGCAACTACGCTAGTTCAGTTATATACCATGGCGTAACGAACGGAATTGAACCTTCAAATTTATACCGGGAGCATTATAGCGACACAAGTGAATGTAATAATAATGCTCAGGTAAAACATATAATACTTTTACATAATGTCCTTCCGCAATAACGTTAAACTAGATAAAGTAAATCGTCCGTTATAAATAGTGTCCCATGTAATCAATTCATAACAATTAATACAGTTAACGTAGTTAAGTGTTTTAATATAAAATCCTGTAACCTTTAGTTATAACTTCCCAAGACCATGGCTGTATTTGGATCCAGAGCTATAATATATTTTAGCATGTAGCTAACGTCCATTTATCATAAATATATATATATACTTAGTAAGAAACTATTACGGGAGCTGGCTTATACTATCATCAAATTATAGAGCTAATATTCCATTCTTCCTCGTTGTCAATATCATGACAGATCGTAGTCATTCTAGAATAGATACTGCAGAATTCTGTATCATTTTTCTCCAACTTTCCTCATCTTTTGTTGGGGAAGCAATTCAATTGATCAATTTTCTAATAAATTCCTTCATTTGATCACTCCACCTCCGGCGTTATCTCTCTCTTCATTTTACCAGGCATACTATCCAAAATAATTAACCTATCGAGACCATTATGAAAAATATATCCGAGAAATCGCACAGTATGACGAGAGCCAATAATAAAAATGAACATAATATTAACACCAACAACGTCATTTATTCATCCACAATGTGAAGACACTTTGAAGTCCCAGAGAATAGAAACCGTAACTATAAGCACATTCGGACTGCGTATGCGTACAAATGCTTAATTTACCGTTATCCACTCCTGCATACGATTATTATAGTATACTGATTGAAAAATAAATATATAAATTTACCTCAGTCGTGAGATTGGACCATGACTTACTAACATCGCCTTCTTTACCATATTAAAATTATTCAACCATCCCCTTACCCAAGTGAAAACAAAATTTAAAAATACACTTTTGTTTATAATATGTATTTCATGCAACGGATATCCTGGTACAAATAAAAAAATGGCGTAATATTATTTCAACAAAAAGTTAAATATACAACAGATGTAAACATTTTACAAAAAAAAAAAATCCGTATACCTCATGACGTGATAGTAGAATTTTGACGTCATTTTCCATCTCATCAATTCTGTATCATTGCTCCATGGAACTGAAGAAAGAATCTCTCTATTATTTTGTCCAATCATTTTACTAATGAATATAGCTGGTGATATTATTATTTTCTTCATAGATTAGTTCTTTATCGTTCTGACTTAAAATTTTCTTAAATATCAGTAAAGTTACAGACAGTATTATGTTATTCAAATGTTTTCTTAAGTTCTTCAAGTACGATTTGTCTATATTAATCCTGCTGGGGTGTGTCTTTAAACAAAATTCATCTCGATGGCTGTATTGCCTCGTTAGAAAATACGTGTTGGCAGGGTAAATTAGCAATTGTTGATTTATAGAAGGAGGAACAAAACATCATCGCAATATGCAATGATGCAATCACCCACTAGGATTTCAGCAGCGCTCCCCCAAATGCTAAAAATATAAAAACGCACCTCATATTTTTAAACGCCCACGGATGGACACTTGCCCCGTTAAGAAATACTGATCTAACGCATGCTCTCTCAAATATTGTTGACTTTTGACATTACGTATTTTTTATACATAATTGGCTGCACTTTTTTGTGGACTGTATTAGAAAGGGTGAGAGGTGATTCGGATGTTGGGGGGGAGGGTTATCAAGGATGCCAGGCACTGACTTTTTGTGATGCGTGATCAGTAATAGTACCTATCACTCTCGCGCGGTACTGTTAACATTAATTATTGTTACTGTTATGCATATCTAATCTTGTTTACCGTTTGAGGGTATCTAAATTGTTTTATATCATGCCTGGACGTAAATATGGAATTTATAGGAGATTGCGCTGCGATAATTGGGCTAACCAATGTATAAAATCCAAACATCAAAGTGGAAGAGCCTTGTTGCCAAATGAATATATCCAACAAATGCAATTTATTATCTCGCTTAAATTATCGATCTGACCAAAGAACCGATTGATGAAAATTCATTCTGTTTTTTTTTTGTTTTATTCCGGATTTATTAATCTATCACGTTGTCCAAAAGTAGATAATATGAAATTACATAATTCATTATTATAGATGTCACGAAATCGCCATAATCCACTCTTTATGGAAATATACAAAGATTCATGAATAAATATTTTAGTGACGTAACAATGAAATACTTTTAGTTAAGTGAGTCTAGACATCGGTCGTTGAAAAAACAGATATTTTGGGGTCGGGGTTATGTCTGAAACGTTAACTGTTAATAATTGAGTCAGAAGTTGAAATTTCAATTGAACTTTAATGTTAATTAGACTAATGGTAAATTCTACTCTTTTGTTGATTGTAACCCAACTTATTCACAAAACATATGTTTAATGTTTAGCTACATTGTACTCAATACTGTCAACATAGTCGAAACCAGTGATATTTAAAGTGTGCGCAGCGAGTAGTTCCTAAGGCCGCCGGAGGTTATTCGTGAAAAATAATAATTACAGACAATCTTAAGGCGTATCCTCCACCTACCAGAGGCACATAGCGAAAAATACCAAGTTGCAATTTGATACATTTTTTGATAATTTACAATTTAACCTGTATCAATTAATAAATATGTAGGTAGGTATCTGAAAACAAAGAAAAATATTATTTATTTTAAGTCAAAAATAAATCGAGCTTCAATATTGGGACCATACTTAAAAAATATTTCATATAAATAAAAAAAAATTCAAGTAACATTTTTTATTTATTTTTTAAATCAATGTTTTTAAAATAAATAAAAAAAAATATTAAAACTATGAATTAGTGAAACATCTTTTCATTACAACACTTATAGAAAACTTAATAAAGTAAATTTTAATAATAAATATGACCATAAAATAATATGCAATAATAAGATGGGATCTTTTAACAAATTCACATTATATAACATTATTTTTAATAATTGTAAGTTTATCTTTGACTTAAAATAAAAAATATTTTTCTTTTTAATGTTTTCAGATAGGTACATATTTATTAATTAACACAGTTTAAATTGTCAAGTATCAAAAAAATGTCTCAAATTACAAGCATCGTATTTTTCCGCTAAGTGTCTCTGATAGTAGTGGATTCGCCTTAACTGAATGCACTAATCCACAATAAAATTACAATAATAGATTCATGATAAAACGTAAATGACTCTTGCCATCTTATTTATAGATGTCGCTACTGTTTACGGTGTAATAATTTCAAAATATATGAATTTAATAATAAATGTGTGATTGTAGAATTATAATAATAAACTTTCATAATTATATTATTTTCTACGAGACTGGGTGAATATATTATTTCTTTGGAACTGAGTCTTCGCCACTAATGCAAAAGAGTTACTAACATTTCGTTCTTGAATATTGTTTTACTATATGGTAATAAACTATCGATCTTTATATATAGCAAAGGGGTAATGTACCAATTCCGCTCCAAGACGTAGATTATTAGTCCCTACAGTACGGCGCTTCTTAATAGATATTTTATAAGTAATAGATGTTGTGATTAAGACGCCCCCAACCCTAATAAAACCGTCTATACGGGTATAGTAATCTGATACTAAAATATTAGACAACGTTCATAATTAATCTCTTTAATGTTACTAACTTACTGTCCTTCCTCCATCCGAAACTTATTATTTTGGAAAATTTAACAATTTGGCACCACCATATTGACGCCGCCACTTGGCAGCGCCGGTTTAGCGACGCTGCTTTGGCTGCGGCGACTTGACGATGTCGACTTGGCGACGTTATCTGGATACCAGATCAATTGGTTTAGTAGTTTTTTTTCTAATTTCAAACTTAATCATAAATAAGTTGCAATAATTTTTATTTCAAGTAAATTATTTAAAAAAATATATACTTATGTAAATATATTAGCAATAATTACATATAAGTGACAAATTACTATGACAATTCGATATCATTATTTTTTTTTCATGATATTTTATTATTATTTTGTATATTTTAGAACTCATCTTATCAATTACTTATTTGCTATTTCCAATCGCAACATTAGTGGATTTATTCATATATTTTATTCATCTTTGACGACATCGATTTAACAACCATCCATTGTCTTAACGTCATTATGACGGCGCCAAATTGTCCTTGACCCTTCATGTGACATAAATATCTAGAAGCGTCCTTGTTTGTGTCCAATTTTGCTGGGCGCTTTTCAAAAAACGTTAACCAAACCCCATGGTGTGTACTAGAGCAGTGTTCTCCAATATTTTTACACCTGCTGCCCGGTGAAAATAGGATAAATATTTCGGTGATGGCTACCGCTGAAAAAAATATTATTTATAGAGTATTTTTTATTAGTTTTCAAACCTAATTTATTTATTTATTTATTTAAGAATGCAGAACATTGTAGACATAACAAATCTAAATTCAAGACGTACATAACAAGAGATTTACATTATAACAAATATTACCCTCACAAGAGAGAAGAAGAGAATATAGAATATAATAATAATAATAACAGAAAAATAAATTAAATTAAAATCATATTATTATAATAGATATTATAGGTATATTTCAGAGACATAAGACTTATAACAATCTGATTGCGAATACAAAAATATATGATGAAAATTATATTATTAATTGATTTAATCAGAAACCGACCAGTATATAATATGTTAATAATAAAATGGAATGAAATTTTTAGGACGCTAGTTTCAAAAATAAAGCAAAATCTGTTGTTTCTTTGCTAGAATAATAATTGATAACCATGGCATCAATGTTTTTTCGAAGAGATGAAGCGCTGCAGTGACATCCATTCGGTTTCTGTGTTTCATTTTTATTACGTACTGACAGGACCGAAATAGTCTTCGCACATGAATAGGTAGTCGACAATGTAGATGGCTTTGTAACTAGCAATGTTTTTATTTATTTTATGTCTGGATTCCAGCTTGGCATCAAAAGACAACTCGATTAGGTTTCTTTATTCTCGAGTAGGTATTAGTTGCGCATAGATCGACGTCTTCCATGAAGGGATACCTTTTTTAATGAGGATTTGTTAAGAAATTTTGGCATATGCATTTAAAAATAGAAGACAACTTTACTATTCGCGGACGAGTTGATAATTTCTACAGACCAGCAGTTGAGAAACACTGCGAATAGAATATGACAGGCCTAATTTGGCCACTAATATTGTTGATTCATCAGAAAATTCTACATTTATATTGTTTTTATTAAGGCTATACTTCACCTGAGGCAAGGTCTAAAAAGATCGTGACTGTGCGATGCGCGGATTGTGCAAATGACGCGTGCCGAACGAAATATAATTTGTCATAAAAATTCAATTTGCGTCCATTTAATGTTATGTTTATTGTTATATTAGTAATAATTATAATATATTCATTGACATGTTTTCTTTTTCGAATACATGCGTAACGTTTTTTAATCATCTTTACGCGATATAAGAATATATTCCTCCAACGCCATCACAAAACAAATTGACGTGCTCACATCTCGACTGCCGCTCTCCGATTGCCGACGAGTACGAAATTTCGTCTCACTTATTGTTAAAAATTATTTGCTGCTTCACTTATGTATGCTCTTAATCACTAGTTATGTTCCAATTCGGACCGCTTCGGCGTCAAAAAAAAAATTAAAAAACTTTCGGCAATTATCGGAAGTAATTTAATCGCCCAACCATTAAAATATGACGTACCCACGTTAATTGGAAAACAACACGTAAAATTTTACTCCGATATAGGAATCGAAACTGCGATCTCTGGACAAAAAGGCGAGTGTTTATAACCGCTATGTCTCACGGTGTGCTAGAAACTTTCAGGCCAGTACTTATACATGTTACATAATTTATTATGCATTGCAAATCCGGAAGTGTTTTTTTTATGAATTAATTAAATTTGTAAAATAATTTAATAATATATGTGAGAAAAGAAAAATCTTATGGAAAATTAACAAAAAAACTTACTTAATATATTTTAAGCCTTAGTCATAAATAAAATGCGATATGAAATATGTGGCATGCGATTTGTTAACGCGGCCTAATTTAATAATTTCAGCTTTTGAAACCATTAAACAGGCAGTAAACGCCAACCATAAATGCTTTCGTACACAGATGTGATGATTGTTTTTTTTTATTATTTCATGCCTTTTGCCAATTTTCGTTTATCGCATGCGTAAAACGCAGCAATATTTCATGTGTACATTTATATGGAGTGGTTTTGGTGCGTACGTACTGTACACACGTGTAATCGCATATAACATTATGTGACCGCATTTTACGCTTGCGTTGAACGCACAATCAAACTTATCACAAAATTAATTCGTTATGATGAATGAAATGAATAATTATACATATATAAGAAAACAACAATGATCAACATTTCAAAAATGCAATGTTTGACTTAACTATTCCACGTTCTATAGATTCTTAAAGTGAGTTTTAACGAGACATGGGAAATGAGTCACTTGAATATGAACATAAGTTTTCTCGGCAATGATATTATTATTACATGTCTCGTTGTCATTCGAGTCACAAAGAATTAAATTTATCATATTAAGCTGCATTTAGACCAAGCGAGAGAATGTTTGTTCTTCCCCCACTCCAGCGAAATTCTCCGTTTAATTAAAACTTTTGTTGAGTGAGCATAAGAATTTCGCTGGAGTGAGGGACGAACAAACATTCGCTCGCTTGGTCTAAATGCGGCTAAACGCGTTCACAGAGAATGCTCTCTGACTTCTTCTTCTTCTTGGTCATGCACTCATGGCTGAGGATCGTGACCACATTTAAATTTCGCCGTCCTTTGAGCGACCAAGACTTTCCATCCTTCTCGATCTTCCGCTTCTCTCAGGGCAGAATGGATGGTGCCCCCAGTCAGCTCTTTCACTTGGTCGCTCCATCGCGCAGACCCTCTTCCTTTGCAGAGCCTTTCCTGGAGGCTACCCAAAACTACCAGTCTCTCCAGGTTGTCCGGTCCGCGCCTGACAATATGTCCAAAAAACTGCAGAATTCTCCTCAGACATATCGTCGAGAGCCGTTCCTTTATATCGTCTCTGGATAATTGACTAATTCGTCCTGTGCTCTGTCCAAGAAATGCGAAGCATTTGGTGCCAACACCACATCTCAAAGGCATCAATTGCTTTCCGTTCTCTTGCCTTCAGGGTCCACGACTCGACTCCGTATAGAAATATCGAGAACACTAATGTTTGCACAAGCATCATTTTTGTGGCAATTGAAATTCCCCGATCCCCGATCTCTGACTTGGTCGTGTTTTAAAACGTTCACGAATCACGGCCGCTGGATGAAAACGTAGCTCTTTAGCCATGACGTCATGGGTCAGTCATAGTGTGTGATTAACAATTAATGGGCAACTTCTGTTGCATACAGTTTTAATCAGTAGCACATGAACCAATGAACGTTAGCACGGCCTCTTCGTCAAGCCAATCGCATTTCGGCTTCATGAAAAATTCAATCATCATAGTGTTTTTGTTATAAATACATGATGGTTGTATGAACTGGGAACACGATTCTTGATGACGTCTATATGCTACATCCAACACGTATAAAAAAGATAAAATATTTACCTATTTTTTTGGTAAAACAATGAATTCAATTAGGTACGCTTCTGTTTTTCTCGATCAAATTAGCAAAATATAAAAAAAAACATTACACGGCAAGAAAACTTTGCAATGAAATAAAATTATGAGTCGTAAACGAAGTGAAACATTTTAATTCTATTTTGAGATTTTTTAGTTTGTAGAAGGCGGGAAAAATACGTGTGAACTCCCGCGATGCTAACGGCCATGAAAGAAAAATATAATAAATCGTGTTTCTCATTACTACGTATGTTTTCGTAACTAACCTCAAAAATAAAATAAACTTTCCAAATATATTATGGCATAATAACATGTATCAAAAATAAATTGTATCCGTGATCTTACGTAAAACTGAGAGGTTTGTTAAGAAAATTATTATTATTCAAAATTCTACTTCACATTGGTCAGTAAATGAAATACCTGCATAATTACATAGATTAATAAATACTAATAAGATACTAAACAAGGTTATCTACCATGTTCTCTCAATATCATTCTATGGCATGAAGGTAAGGACACTAAACCAGGAGATGTCACGGATAGTTAAGGCTTTTGAGATGTGGATGTATAGACACATGTCCGGGAACTTGTACGTATGCAGTTTGCCGTATCACATTTCACCGTGAAATTTTGTATCGGAAATAATTATATGGTCGTATATTAAAAATCGTCCAACCTCTTTGAGTCGTATAGTAGATACTAACATAAAATTTATGTCTAAATAAAACATGGTTCTTATCGGTTTACATAGCCGATATACTGGATTATTTGTTAGGTTAGGTTAGGTTTTCTTTCTTGATTTTGTCAAAATCAGCAATGAAAATTGAATTAATGTTCATATTGAATCTAATAAAATTGGAGACTGTATAGTATACAATCATCTCTTTCTGATAAGAAAGCTCACACAGAACTGTGTCACGGTGAAATGTGTTACGTACCTACAATTTCCATGTAACCGTATAGATGCATCTTCAAAATTACTTATACTGACGGTTACGGTTTGAATCAAATGGGAAAGGACCGAGATTTTCTGCGTAGTAAAACCAAAAAACTGCAGTAGTTCGGCCACATTATGAGAGAACAAAGTTATAGCATTTTTCAACTTGTCATCCAATGGTGAAGATAGCAGAGATTTCGTGGTTGAAGAACCTCCATGATTGATACTATTGCACTCGTAGATCCACCGAACTCTTCTGGGTAGTAGATGATAAAGCAAATTTGTCCTGATAGATGGCTGACCTCCGCTAGGTTCGATAAGAAGAAGAATATCAATCATATTGAATCTACTTTCAGATTAGTTTACCTAAAAAATTCTGAAGTAAACACCATTTTTATTGAAGAAAAAAACAACGCACCACGTAATCCTGAGAGTTTGTATGAAAATTTGTGATTATAGATGTCCTTTTTTATTATCATTTTCCTACGTTTAGGCTACATCTTATTAGAAGAATGTGTTCTTCAGTATATTTGAATAATACCTAATATAACATTTAAAACCTAACTCATTAATATAGTTTGACATTATATTGACAAAATCCTCGAAATTGCAAAAAAAATGCGAATTTAAAACAAATAAAACATTGTTTGACTTTTTCTTCAGCTGGATGTAAACCCAACTATATTATCCGCGTCCTGAACAAGCGAGTAGAAGATACTATTAAGGCTCGTGTCCGGAAAATTGTACATACGCAGTTGGCCGTATCACAGTTCACTATAAGATTATTTATCGGATACTGATGGCCGTATAGCATTGAGATCAAATTCGTATCAAAATAAAACAAAATATATAAGTTAATTATAAATATAGGTAATCACAACGTTTATAATATTCTGGTAGGTATCTACTTGTAAGTATTAAATCGTATCTATTAAATTAATGTTCTTATTGAATCTAATAAAATGGGAACATTATCTACTGTCTTCAATTCTCCACGAATAAAGACTCGTTTGTTTCTCAGTGCTATACGGCCATCTCTTTCCTGTACGACAGCTCACGGTAAACTGTGATACGGTGAAATATTAAACGTACAATTTACGTGTAACTACTAAGGACATCAGCCCGCAGCAATGGTTTAGTGTCGTATCCAGCTAATATCTGAGGGGGTATAAATGAATCTGTAAAATTAATTAGAGTGTGTTAAAAATGATTAATATCGTATTATACTAGTAATTTTATCAACGATTTTATTGATATTATTTTCCCAAATAATAAAAATGTAAAGTATTCAACCAATTTACAATAAAATTCTAATGTATACGCACTAATGCGAAACGTACACTCTTTATGGAAGAGAAATTGAAAAATTAAAACAATATTACAACATGATATTAAATAGTGTTTGCTGGACATAACGTGTAATTATCAAAAAATATACTTGTGATAGAAGTACCAAAGAAGTACTGAAAGGTCACAAAGTTGCGCCTGAAGCCTTTGATCTGAACTGATTAACTTCAATGCAAATACGTAGCAGTATAAAACATAGAAGGATCCGTCCATCAGCTGATCGACGTAGTCTGAAAATTATGATGATGGTATATCTGAAGTTTTTTTCAAGAAAATACGCAAAGGGGTACTTAGTAGGTACCTTTATAAAAATTTATGAGAGAGAAGTAGGAAAATATTTTTAAAAATGTTGGTGATTCCTTACCGCAGGCCGTCAAGCCAAAAGTGCTGGCAAGTTTATGTTTAGAATGGAAAACATGTTTATCATTTTACCGGTCCGAAGGGTACAAAATATACCCAAATCGGGAGCGCCCCCCAGACATTTTAACAAAAGGGGGCGCTAGGGGACGCTGGGGGCTGTAACACGATTTAATTAACTTGATGAACGACAGCGGGGGGAGCGACTCATTATTCGCGCCTGTGCTATTTTCGAGAGTGACATTTTTCCGTTTTTTTTTGTTTTTTTGTTTTAAAGTTGTATGCCTGCGCTGTTTCGGGATTTGAGATAGGCGATAGCCTTGTCAAACAAGCAGGTGTCGATTAATAGCGGCATGAAAAAATTTAACGCAAAACCAATATTAATTGGCTTTTATTTTTAGAACAGTCGTTTTAAAGAGGAAGCCGGGTTGATATGGACCATGTTCGGTAAATTGCACGAAAACGTTTGTGCGCATTGCAAACGGCAGAAAACATTCGAAGCCATGGTTTTCAATTAACATTTCATCGACCAGTAATTTTGTACTATTTTAAAAACACGTACCCAGCATTTATTTGAGATACGATGCTTTTGTTGATATTAATCTTCCAATTAGATATAATTAAGTAGACCATTTACATTGATTCGTATCAAATATCTGATATCAATGATTGATAAGTATATATGAGTACCTACTTTTAAATCATTTAGATTTCTTCCTCAAAAACACAATCATCAGAAACATAACTGGAAAAGAGATTAGAACGCGTGTGGTCGAACTCGTTCCTTCACTGCCCGGTGATTTTGAGACGATTACGTGTGTTATTGTTTACGTGGTAGAGCTTCTCATTGTACATTACATAATGCATTTGTCTTGATTTATCTATTTATCTGTAATGCATGTCCTGTGTCTTTCTGACTCACGCATGCGTCTCTGTTGCGCGATCGCTTAAATATAACACCCACGTTGCATCCCTCGCATGCGCGCTGCGCTTAATCAATTAATCACATTTCATTCAAACGCATTGGTATTCCAGTCGACCCGATCTTTAGCTTTGAATATTGTTACCCCTTATTATTTTTTTATGATATAAAAATATTATTAGTGTTAGCTAAATAGTAGATATTAAAGAACGCAACGGAAGATTTTGACAGGTGATTTTTTAATAACACTAATATATTATTTTTTTTAAATAAATTAATTATTTTTCTTTCAAGACAATATTTACGTATGTAACATATTGAGAATAAGTCATTCGAAACAGCCTCAACATAATATTTTTTAGAGAAATCCTTGCTTGGACCAGTGCAATAGTTTAATGATTAGCTTTTTTAGTAAAACTACCTCTAGGGATTGCAATACTGGTATTTCAAAACCGGTATCCCATTATTTTTCCATACCAAAATACCGGTTTTAAAAATCAGTTAATATAAATATAATCTATTAATACACGTATAAAGTCTAACAGAACTGTAATTTTGTCAGGTTATTCGATGTTTAGTTTACTTCCATTGCCCTTCAATACCGTTGGAGACCAGCAATGGCACGTGCTAGCACGATAGATACTTATATTGTTTCCTAAATATTTCACAAATACCGATATTCAATAGGAAATACCGAAATATCGGTATTAATATTTTGGTTAGGTATTGCAATCCCTAGCTACCTTCTAACAATAGAAAGTCATAATAATTATTCTTTGTCTTAATTTAAAAATAGCGATTCTCTTTTTTATATTATTTTACCCTTCAAAATTATATTTCTACTGTATACCATTATTATATATTTTATTTATTACGTGTGTATAAATAATAAGTTAGTATTTATTGAACGCTGCCTCACAGTAGTAAAATTATAATAAATATATAAGTCACTGCAGCATCAATTTCCCCTTATAATAATTTTCGATGATTTAATAATTATTATTGAATAATTTCATGGATAACAGTTTTCCGTACATCCACTGTAATAATGTAATAAATTTATCCGCTCACTGCCCTAGACGGGTCCTTAATTCTCATCGGACATTAAACACCCCTGCCTTCTTACACATTGTGTTTTACAACATCGATAATAAACTATCGGAAAGGCAATACCCACCTGCATTATCAAGCATCGGAACAGACACTCGGAGCTCTGTGAAATAATAAAGATTCAGTGGGCGTCTCGGAGGGGGGCGGCCGCTTAACGCCCCTTTCGGGTGCGCTAAATCACTCGCCCACCTCTCACATACATCACACGGCCTAGTGCCTCATTCCACCCCATGTTCCCCCGCACATACAGGGTTTAATGTGATATTATTATAGCTGGTA
This sequence comes from Rhyacophila brunnea, assembly GCA_022495005.1. Taxonomy (NCBI): domain Eukaryota; kingdom Metazoa; phylum Arthropoda; class Insecta; order Trichoptera; family Rhyacophilidae; genus Rhyacophila; species Rhyacophila brunnea. The sequence goes on from JAGYXB010000467.1 coordinate 259,747, forward strand.
CTTCGACAGAATCCGATGCCGGTTTTATTTACATCTTGGATGTTTTATATTTTTTTTAATGTTTTCTACGCTTAGCCTTGCGTAGGCGTTAGTGTAAAAATAGTGCGGTCATATTTTTGACCAACCGGTTCGTAGTAAGAAACCGGAATACATTATTGGATAGTTTCTGTAAATGACTGGAAAAAAAATATAATTTTATATTATTATGTAAACTGTATGAGGTATCTAATTACAAAAACCGATCCATAACAAGTCCATAATTCAATATTATCGGTAAATAACGTTGTTTTGCGGGTCTAGGACAATTGGGCGAACTGGGCGCCATGCAATCGAATGAAATTGTGAAAATAAATAGACGTTCGTGAATTATAGGTACCTACCTACTTTTAAAATATATATTTAATATTAATATTCATATTTAAATCATTATAATCTTATTTAATACTTGACGAGAATTTTAATATGCACACGTAAATAATGATTTAATTGTGCATTTATGTTTAAGTTGCAGCGAGAAGAGTTTGCTTAAATTTTAACGATAATGTGTGACTTATCGGTTATCTATTATCATTACATACCTACCTCACATCACTTAGTTTTATGGGGCATTTCATAAGACATTTTTATTTTTTCGTTATATAAATTTGTATTCTAATATCAGATATCCAATATTAAAGTATCATTCTAATACCAGATAGGTTACCTGACAACTATAAAGATACTTATCTTATAGGGACTAGTAATGGTATTAAATTGATGATGGCTTGCCGGTTCCACTGTATGACTATTGCTATGATTTGTCTGTCTATCTGTCAAAACATGCACTGAAAAGTTCAAGTAAGAAGCCAATTTAATCATTCAATGAATATTGTAAGCAGTGGTGGCCGGTGGTATCCAAAATTGCTTTCATTGGGGGTGCACTAAAAACTTTCTTGCCTTATTTAAAAAGAAGATCATTTCGACGTTGTTTCTGCTTAGCAAACACCTCAATCACTTCCTCATTATAGTCTGGAACTGTTTGTAAAAAAAACTCTCAATGCTTACTTAACGCAGACTTAATAAGGCTGTCCTGATTTATGGTGTTTCTTAAAAACGATTTAATTCTTTTAAGGGTTGAAAAACACCTTTTACTTTCCACAGATATCATCGGAATTGTACAAATGATTTTTAAAAGTTTAGTAGATACATTGGGAAAATGATGTCTGTGAGTACTATCAGTTCAGACCACATGCTGTATCAGAAACGAGGATCTACTCCTCATTTCCTGTAATCATTTAATTGTCAATCAAGTCAGTATGTGGATTATGGACGACGCAGATAATATGACAGATTTTATAAAAATATCTCATATACTAAGCAAAGGATAGCGGGCTGCAGTTCTAATCGGTAAAGCGATCCAACTACCTATATATATATAATATGTACGCCAATCAGTGGTTTTCAAAATTTTGAGTTCAAGCTGCCCTAAATATACGAAATAAAGGATGGAAGAGCTTATTTTTTTATCACATAGTTTCTCTGATCTTGGAAATGCTTTAGACAAATTTACCCTTCTTTTTTTAGCGGATATTTTGATTTTATTACAGCTAAAAACTGATGTCGATAAAAATTGTAGCTAAATTATTAGACTATCTTTCTCTGTCACCATAAAGATAGACGGAGATTATGAATCTTGAATTCATGCCAACATCCTCGCATTATATTTTATAAAATACTTTCGAAGCCATTTACCAAGCTGAAAAAAGTATTTTCAAAAATCAATTTTCTATGTTGGAAATGACAAATAATAGAGTAGTTGACCTATTTATTCATTTATGGCTAAGTATTTATAAAATTAATCACTTTCTCTGTACATTTCAAGTCTTCTATATTCCAAGATAATTTACCATTGATGAAGGGCTTAGATATTTTGATGCTAGTGCTTAACTGTAAATCGCGTGAAGGAAGCATTTATTAAAGTATGGGCATATAATTTTGTAACCAATGCATTTAATTAAGATCGCCTAGTATTTTTAAAACCATCAAATATCTTGCGGCGCTCCAGGAAACCGTTTAAAACCTCTTTATAAAGTCATTGAGCGAACGATCAGCAACTAAAAACTGTATACTTTTTCTTCCGACAATCCTTTTCTCTCATTGGTGGTTAGGTTTCTTCTATTCTAGAGACATGGCCTGTCCAACAGAGTCATTCCCCTTTGATACCATAATTACCTTCCTTATCACGTGTCAACTTCCTCGAGAGTTGAAAATATAAATGTATTTAAATCGAATCGAGCTTTGGTATTATGATAGCATGAAAGCTCTTATTCGATATAATAATTTAAAAAATCAAGTTACTTATAAACAATTTTTTTTTATATAAAAATCGATATTTTTTGTATTTAATAAAAAAAATACCTACGAAAACAATGAAACATTCCGAAATCGTTTTGTGACATATTAAAGAAAAATACTATAAGGTTGTATTAACAGATTTTTGTTTTTACGAGAAATTCGTGTTAGCCACTTGCTTAATCTATTAGGTCCATATAGTCTAGGTCCAAACACACACCCGATACGAACCCGGGATCAATGGTATTATAAGCCTGAAGGGTAATCATTCGGTGATACGATGTACTAGTAAAAATCTATCTTCCAAAAAAAATATTTTATTTTTTAACTAAATAATATTTCATTGTTTTTATATGGGTATAGATTATTTAAAATTAGTAAAATAATATATTAAATTTCAAGTTTTCATAACATGACTCTCCGCCTAACTGGAACTCCTACTACACTATATAATTATGTCATTCAGTAACAGGATATTGGGAAGCTCTTTCTGGCTGACTCCCAGCACACCTTCAAAGAGTGTTTCTCCACCAAAGGTTGTGGAGACGTAGCGGATGATAGATTCATAATTATTTTATATTCATCTCATATTAATATGATACTAGCGGAACCTGCTGGAGATAGCCAATTTTGCGATTTGAACTAACATGACAAACATAATAAAGGAATGATTATAATCGGGTCGTGGAAGAAACCAAAATGACAATCAGTCTCCTATTAGTTTGACAGATAAGTACCAGTGTCGTGTTATCAGAATTTATTATTTTCATAGTAATCGATGAAAAAATATGCATGTATTTTTTGCAAAACTTATTTATTTATTAAGCGTAGCAGAGGACGGCGCCGCATTTCGTGGCTTAAGAACCTCCGTGATTGGTACGAGTGCAGCTCCACTGAACTGTTCTGGGTAGCAGACGACAAATCCAAGATCCCCTTGATGGAGGCCGACCTCCGCTAGGGGATGGCTAAATAAGAAGAAGAATTTATTATCTACCACTAGAACCACTTTAGAATAAAAATGATTAAAGTAGTAAACGACATTATAATTTTAAACATTAAAACTATCGATTGACAGTAATTGATTAAGTTTTAATTGAAATTCTAATTGATTCGAGTTCCGTTTTATTCCGTTTGAGATATTTTTGCGACACGGGTTTTGTCTTTTATATACACATTCTCGGTGTGTATTTACCATTGCTGAGTACGCATAGTGCCTGATTATGCCGAAAGGCTAAACCCGGGTCACAAAAAATAACTCAAATAGAATAGTGCAAAGCTCAAATCGATTAGAATTATTATTTGAGACAGGAGAGACAGAGATATATGTAAAAGTATGGTGTCGTATGAAAAATATATTTTTGAAAGTGATATAATATATGAAAATTTAAATTTCTTTAAGAATGTGCTCTTTTCAAAATATATAGATTTCAGAAATGCAAAAATCAAAGAGAAAATACTGAATAATCAACAAAGTGGCGTTTAAATAAGAAATTAGTATGTTATCCAAAAGTAATTATTATAGGGATAGACTATATGAATGTTATATTGACCTTATCCTAATGTTATATTCATTTATGCATAGTGAAAGTCATAGATTCATTTTGTGGGAAATGTTATAATATACGTGGGTATCAATTTTTATTAGATACTAGCTGACCAGGCAAACGTTGTTCTGCCATATAAATTATTTCTAGTGAATATTTTGGTTGTTAAATAAAAAGTAACGAATGTATCGTAAGTGTGTGGGGATGGGATCTATGACAGAAAGAGGAATAGAGCACTGTAGACGATGACCGCCGATAAAAACAAAAAACATCAACCATTCATTTTCTCAATTCAAAATGAGTAATGATGTTCATAATGAATGAATTACCTGTGACAGGATCTAGTTGTTTAATGTTTATGCAATATCCGTCTTGTCCCTTCCAGAAAATTAGCGGATATTGGAGAGCGTCGTATGAATGGTGTGTGTCAGCGATGAACTCCAGATTATTGTTTCTTCTTCGGATCACGATTTCTCGCGTCGATGTGCGGTCGCCAACCATGATTCCAGCAATGTCGTCAACAACAGTCGCATAGAATCGACGTATGTGCTCTCCAGCTGGTGTTTTATCAGGATTGATGACAATAGCGTGATTGTCACTTTGCAATTCATGCATGTGTGCTTTGAAGAATTTCAATAATTCATTGTGCTCATTCAACAGGGCGTCCAGTTCACCGACGATGCGCCTGGCATTAGGCGAATTGAGGCTATTGTAGCTGCAACGTGCATCCACATGATTGATGTTCTCACCGCCGCGCCCATGAAGTAGATTTGTTAAAATGTATGTGGTTCGTTTGGCATTAGCAGCAATGAGCCTACTTTGTGGTATACTTGACCTTTGATTTTGAACGTAGAATGGAATTGTTGACCATTTGCCGCAGTATTGTGAACTATTTCTGTTGCTCTGGACGAAGTCATTTGGAAGCATGAATTGAATGTGCGAATGGACTTCAGGAACAGGTTTGAATCTGGAACCGTGCCAATGAGCAAGCTGTTCAATGGTTCTGGTGGTATCTCAATTTCTGGTAGTTGCACTTTTCTTGATGCGCAACACATCCCGGCTGACTCATGTTTGAATTTGAGCGCATGACAATGGGAACATTCTTTGTCCATAGCACCAATCAACACTTTCGGATGAGCGGAATATTCAAAATCTGGCTCGTACTCGAATGCGAGACGAAGGAACGAAGCGGATGTAAATGTTCGATGTACTTGTTGGCGTTGTCGGTCATTTTCTGTGCGTGTGTTAACTACGAACCGGCGCGCTTTGCTCCGTTCCAATTGTCGTTGTTGATTTCGTTCAGCTCGTGCATCTTGTGAAAAATTTTCTGGATAGAGATACCCTAATCATCTAGCGGTATGAAATATACTTGTTGACCTATTCTCATACCTAACAAATATACATAAAAAAATTCAAGCCATTTCGGAGGAGTTCGACCACAAACATCGTGACACGAGATTTTTATATATATAGAGATGTATTTCCCATTACCGGTTCGACGCCAATTTTCTCGCGAGTGATAACCCTATAACTCACCTCAGTTACTCATCCTGGTTACTCACTCCAGCGGCTCGCCCCAGCCAGGTGGATCGAGGGTCGCCACTTAACGCACGGTAGCGCCCAACTTGTATACGGACTTATAAAGCGATAACCTTTTACCGGCGGTGCCGAATACAAAACAACGCAGGGCCTCGTTAACCAATCATCTACGATCGTTTTCATATCAAGTTTCCATTACATAGGTAGGTATAACTTTTTTTTTCAATTAACAAAAGATCATATTACTATCGTTTGTATCGTCATACTTGTTGGTATATATTTTTTTTATATTATAGGGTCACCTCGTGAGGTAGCTGCCAAAAATTGGTAAGTTGATAATTTAGGTATTTAGAATTAACAACGGACCATGTGTCTATATTATATAAATATGACGTATACCACAAAAAATTCAAGGTAATCCGATATATTATAACATGCACATAAAGCACACATAAATTATCAGTATGCCTGATTTTAGTGGGCACGTCAAATTTTCAAATTGCAATTGCTCCAAAACATGATTTCGAGACTTAACAAATTTTGGCAGTAACCCCAAAATATAAAGATAACCAATTGGACTCAGTTCTTAACCGGACATGATGGTTTTGCCTCCAGGCTTAGTTTAATAGAATCTTCAACTGCAGGAATTGCATGATCCTTTGGTAATTTCTGTACATGTCGGCTTAAAAGTAAGAGCTTCTCAAGTTATCCGACTCTTAGTTGGAGCGTCCAGACATTGCGATTTAGTTTATTTGAGAGAAAGTTTCTCAAACTTCAAAAAAATGTATGTGTCATCAAGGCTTCGTCATGGACGTTTCTCCTCAGTACAACATAAATGGGAGACTAACGTTCGGTACGCCACAGTATATGACCACATACTGTATATACAGATTGCGCCCGTGGTGGAGAAGTGGCAGTACGCCAGACTCTTATATCAGCTAAGTTAGGAAAATTAACACATTGTCGTTTTTATATAAATTGTCTTAAAAGACATCATGAGAGGGGTAGAGATTTGAAAAATACGTTGTCTATGTTATAAATCTCGAGGGAGAAAATGCCGTTGACTTATTTTTTAAACCAAAACTATTACCTACCCTAATCTTGGTAACGACTCAAAAGGGTTGAAATAACCCTGCTCCAGCCGAAATAAACTTTTTACGTGATGATAAATATATATTTTATGATCTTGTGTAATACGACATATCTACCAATTCATGTTGATAATGATTAAGATTTCTTAATATACTATACATTATACAACCTTATAAGGTTAAGTAACGCTCTGTCACGCGTGAGAGTTCTCTCGCGCTCTGAATGTAATCCAACAATTCAGTGCAATATTTCCCCTTCAATATCCCATTTCTGTTTTCTCGAGTGCTCATCCGATCTGCAAGTTTTCCTAAGAGTTTTTCATCTTTTCTCCATCACTAAAAAAATTTACACAAAAACGGTTTTTTTTGTAGGCCCCCGCCTCGAGTTACTTTGCCCAAAACGTGTACGCTTTACATAAATATGATTGCTTTGTATTTTTTTTTTTTCTTCACCTTCAGTTATTTTTCAAACATTATTATATTTACCAGAATTTAGGGAAACATTGCTGGTTCGACATACAAAAAATATTATTTCTAAATGTTTCTTTATCTTTTCCGCATATACAATCTATACACATATACTACACTACCGTTCACCACTATTTACTATGCGAAAAACCACACGACACAGAAACCATTTTCTATTTTTCTTTTTCTCTATAGTTTCCAATCTTGTCGCTTAACAGCATATATAATCCTTATACTGCTAAAACATCTGATGTGGCATTTTTTTATATTTTCAGTTTATTTATATTATTACACCGCACTATTTTTTAAGCACCCACAATGGCCGCGCGGCTTAACCGTCGGATTATAGGGTCTTGGGTCCCAGATTCGAATCCTGGACCTGGCAAATAAACATATGTTTTTCAATTTGTGTATAATTTGTATCAGTCATGGTATGGACCTTAATAGGTTGAGCAAGTGGCTGACATCTATTTCTCGTAAACCAAAATCTGTTAATACAAACCTCCACTTTGTGGAAGCCCATATGATCTTACTAGGATCGGACATGATCAAAAATAATCTATACAATACAATAAGATAATTCTAGACTCCTCCAATGTATTTTAAAAATCTTAAAAACCACAAAAAATTCGTTTATAAAATTAAATATAGCTAAAAAAGTAGTGAATCTAATGAACAACAACTTAGATGAAGAGTGGTTTATATTTTAACGATCAATACAGACGGCATACATTTTACAATAATAAGCTCTCCCGCGAAAGACGAACTCCTGACTGACTATAATCTAGAGGTAAACGTCAGAGGAGGTAATAATACATTATGACATTGTTTCCCTGTCCTGGTGACAAACACCAGTTCGACCTTCTCAGAAATGGCTCACTGGCAGAACATGCATGTAGACGTATCTTACAATCTTAAAATTTTAAATAATATTAGTCTAAATTGCATTCAACTCTTGGCTATAAGACCGTTAGAAGCCAGTTCTGGTCTAAAACCCGCCTTTTATATTTTAAATCGTTTATTTAAATATAAAAGCACAGTATATTACTTAGAAATAAACTGACGTGTAGTAATAAGAAATAACTTTATTTTACAGTAAATTATTACTTATCGGCTAAAAGACGTGGGATTTTCCAGCCATAAACCCTTATAACATAAAAAAGTTTAACGAACAAAATCTCACATAATATCATAATATCGAATATACCTACGCACATATTCGTTGATAATAATATCATATTATACCATAAATAAGAAGAAAAAATCAAAAATTCCTGTATGACTAAATGGAAAATCATTCCAACAGCCAATAAATTGGTTTTTCGAAGCCATACGAAACGAGGAAACTTTCACACTATAATTTTACTTTTATACTGCGTAAAATTATATGATCAAATAAGTCTGTGTTATATTTCGGTTCCAATATTGCCTCATTCTCTTTTCGAAATTGCCCAACCGATCAGTGGGATTCTAAATCCATTTCTTATTTTCTACCTCCTCGTGATTCTGCGCTCCGTTTCCCGCCGAAAATCGCTCCGAGAGAAAACGAGTAAGAATGTGTTTTTGTAACATTTTTTTTTAATTTCTTATTATATTTTTCGAATAGTAATCAAATTATTTTCCTGCTAACGTAGAGGAATAAAATAAAATTGGATTAAAATAAAACCTTTATCCTGTTACAGAAAATAACCCCTGTTTTTTTCTGCTAGGCGCATTTTTTATCCAATCAGTAGATACTCGTATCTTAAATCACTTTCAATCTCTCACTATCCATTCCTATATTATCTGCTCCTATTATGGCCTTAGGAATATTAAAAAATGGTTTTTTATTATGAAACGCTGTTTTTCACATTTTCTTTGTAATAAATATAATAATCCACCTATATTCAGATAATGAATCTTCGGTACAAAGTTGTTATAATAAAAAATATATTCAGTTTTCATGATAACATCGTGCGTTGAATACTTTTTTTTTATTTTTAACAATAAAATACCATGAATTTGTAAAATTATTCATTATGTACTATTAATAACAATTTTCAACGTATAATCTTCAATCATGGCACACAATACAATGGGTACATTACAATAGGTACCTAGCTAAATCGTTGTGGTCTGTACTGGGAAATGTAGCATAATAATATGGAATGTCCACGGTTCTAATAGTATATAGTATTAATTATTTGCGTTGATATAAATTGATTGAATTCGCGTCATAACTTGCATTATATTCAATTATCAATGTACATTTTATACAGCTTGAAGTACCTACCTAACTACAATTAAATTGACATTTTTTTAACAGAAAAATTCTTATAATTTTTCATGCATACGTTCAATAAATAAATTCATTAGTATAAATATTATAAGATCAGTGGCGTAGCTAGAAATATTGGCCATCTGTGCAAAAATCTTGCAAAGTTGGGCGTTCAGTGTTTCTTAAAAAAAATCGTCCAAAATGAAACTCGAGAGCTTTTTAAACCTCTTCCCACAAAAATTTTCTCCGATCTAATCGGTTTTTTGGGCAAAATATTTTTTTATCCAAAATCAATGTCTATAACGTTTTTGAGCTTTCATATCGTCGTGTAATTTATTTTTGATCTATACTTTTTTTGAACGATATATTATTATAAATCGGCCTGCGATTTAGGGCCCCTTATTTTGGCTAGGCCTCAATGGTTGACACAATGACCTACTACGCCACTGTGTAAGATTATATATTTTGTGCCAGTATTGAAGCGGACGGAACCGATCCTGATTGTTAAATTAAATGCTTTCATTTTTTCACATATTCGGCCCTTAGTTGAAGCATATGAACACCAAACGGCGCCTCAAAATCCCTGTCACTTGCCAGTCTTCCTGCGTCAGTTTAAGCCATGCCAGCATCCCGTAGCTCCATCGTATATACTCTGTAGATTATATAGCGACTATTATTATATGGCTATAATAACAGGCAAGTCAGGTGCAAATTCACTTCTGGTGTCCACACCACGTGACCAAGCCTAGTCCAACTTTGATTCTTCGTCCAAAACGTGATTGAAACGCTGGTTAGTTTGCTCTCTTATCTCCCAGCTACTCTTCCGTCGTAAAATTCTGTTTTTGAAGCTCAGTCTCCGAGCCTTCGTAAGGTGCCATGACTCACTACCGTAAAGCAGCACTATCAGAATGCAAGCGTCGAATAGGCGGTATTTGGTGTTAACCGAGTACAGTCATGTCCCAGACACTTCGCAATGAATTGAATGTTGATGTAACCATTCACATTCGTATAGTGATTACTCTTCACAAATTTCCATCTTCCGTGGTCTGGAATCCCAGGTATTTAAAGCAGTCAAAACTCTCCGTATGTTTCCTGTTCCCGTTTGATAATATTTTAAGCGCTGCTATTCATATTTATTTTAACTAAATTGCCAAGGATTTGGCTATTTTTTCTTAGATTTTTTTTTTAATTTTTTTTCTATGTACTCTCAAAATATCAGTATACCTCTGCATAACCTGAATATATAGCAACAACATTTCTATCATATGACGATATATGATGGGGAAAAAATAATAAAGAATCCCAGTATTTAAAAGAAAATGTTCGTCGACGATGATGCCATATATACTTCTCTCATTTTCTTGATAAAAATGAGATCGCATCTGGCGTCGGAGGAATTCTAAAAGCTTGTCTCATATTCCACCATTTTATAAATATGTTGTACCCCGGGGAGATTTTAGAAGTAAATAATATCAAAAAATTAAATTAATATTCAGCATTTCGTTTTTCTACACTGACATAAAAACATCCCTTGAGCCAGTAGTGGAAATTCTACATGGACTGATAAATCCATTATTCGTTTAACTTATTTGAGTTTATTACTTTTCTTAATATTACGTTTGCGCGTTTTCCTTCAAGTATATTTAATAATAAAACTGAATTTGATGGATTCATTTATTTAACTACATTACCCGTTTGTTAAGTTACGCGTTTTAACTGTAATTATATCAACATCACCAGTACTAAAACCCACTATGGATCTTAGCTATTTCCATAATTTATATCTTCTCTATTCATTTACTCGTATGGCGGCAGAATATAGTCGACAACACATAAATAATACCACTAGCATATATTCAAAATCACATTTTCAATAAATGAATAATGATCTCTAGCAAAGCTCAACAGGTCTCAATCCATGCCTCGATAGACAGCAATAAGTCACACAGGAAAGGTACATGGGACATATCTCAGTAGATTATATTTCCCCGCACTCACATAAATGATACGCGATTTTTTTTAAATATTCAAGTGAATAATACACCACATTTTTAAATGTAGCACTTTAACACAACGAAACATATTTTTTTACAATTTGCGTGTTTCTGTTATGTGTGTTAATTAATTAAGTGAGCATTTGTATTATTTATAATGGTAATGCCTTAGGACAGTGGTGGACGAACCGCGGCTCGCAAGCCACATGTGGCTCTTTGGCCCCTTGGGTGTGGCTCTGCCACAAATGACCAAGTACGGGCTAAAATAGTGAAAGATAGACCAGCCAAAATGTCTTCGAATATAACCAACGAGCAAGTCGAAGATCTTAAATTGGTTTCAGTTTTATCAATAGCAGTTAACGAGTCTTGTGACATAAATGATACAGCACAAGTTTCACGTTTTATACGATTTATTTCATCTACATGTCCTAAAGAAGAACTTGTAGGTTTATTGCCACTCAAATGTCAAACACGTGGAGAGGATATTGCAAATGCTGTAATCGATTGTATGGAAAAATATCATATTCCACTCGATAAAATTGTGTCAATTTCAGCAGACGGCGCGGCGCGTTGACCGGCGTAAGAAAAGGAGTTGTTGCTATTTTGAAAGAAAAAAAATCACGAGATACTTGCTTACCATTGTATCATTCGTCAAGAAGAGCTTTGTGTGCAGACATTTGTAAAGTTATGAAATTGTTGATTAAGATTATCAACTCTATTATAGACAAAGCTTATGAATAAAGAATTATGGAGCTCTAAATTTGAAAATCTGTGTGCTGATATGGACATATTGGAGAAAAACAAATGTGAACATGTTTCACTGCACAAGTTTAGTAGTCTGCTTTGAAAGACCTGGAGAAGGAAGACATGATGATTTTTAATACCTGGAATAATATTCCTGAATCATATGATCAGTTGAAACAACTAGCGTTTGCTGTTTTTTACCTTTCCGGTTCTACATATTCACGCGAACAATCTTTTTCAAGCATGAACCTTATTAAGAGTAAATTGAGAAGTTGTCTTATTGACGAGAACCTGGAATCGTGTCTAAAATTATTAAAAACAACAGCATACAAACCTGACTTACCCAAACTTTTCAAGGATATGCAAGTTCACATTAAGTGTTCGTCAGCCATTGTCATGGTTGTCAATAAATAAAATCATTATTATGAATAATATCACGTTAACAGTATAGGTACCTACATATAGTAAGTTTCAGAAATTTGTCTCTCAAAAGAAATCTCAATTGATGTACTGTTGATATTTGGCTCTGTTGACTAATGAGTTTGCCGACCACTGCCTTAGGACATGGAAAGGCTCAGATTCCCGGAAATGATATTATATAATTGCAGGAAAGTAAATTAAAATGGTTTTCACGTTAGTAGGAATCAGTCTTGAATAGATTATTATAATATTGTGTTGATACATGTAGGAAACTAAATCAATTGTTTTAAATTAAGACGGTTTCCAAGTAAGTAGGTATTATTCTTGAATAGTCACAAGGTGAGGGATAGAGATTATTTCGTCTAAGTCTATTAGTTGTATACTTAAACGTGGACAAATCGTTTATTTTTTAGTCTTTATTATAGTGTTACAACCGAAATAGCTATCGACTTAAAATCGTGTTGTAGAATTAAAAATAATTTATATTATTATTTTGTCTCAAAACCATCCGATATAATATGACGTCTCATATTTAATAACTCAAGTTTTCGTAGTAATCATATTAGAGCTTTTACAAGCATTGATTGATTGTGAGCTTTCCACTACCCGTAATTTAAATTATTTCAATTAGACGACATGAATAAAAAAAATACAGTCTATATATTTAGTTTTGTAGTTATTCATATATACCCACGGTGGCCGCGCGGCTTAAAGGGGAGAGGCATGCCAGCAGAGAACCTAGCGGAAAAATACGAAGCTTGCAATTTGAGATTTTTTTCTGATAATTTACAATTTCAACTGTATTAATTAATAAATATGTATCTGAAAACATTAAAAATAAATATATTTTTTTTAATTCAAAGATAAACTTAGAATTGAAAAAAATGTAATACAATGTGAATTCGTTGCAGGGTCACGTCTTATTATTACATTATATTTTATGGTCATATTTATTATTAAAATTTAGTTTATTAAGTTTTCCATTTTTCGTAGTTTAGATTTTTGACTAATTCATCGTTTCAATATTTTTATATTTATTTTAAAAAACATCGATTTTTATAAAAAAATGAAATCCTTTTTATTTATATCAAATCGAACTTTAATATTGGGACCATACCTAAAATAAAATTTGATATAAATAAAAAGGATTTCAAGTTATATACATTTCTATTTTTATAAAAATCGTCACTATTATAAGTTTATCTTTGAATTAAAAATATATATATATATAATTTTTAATGTTTTCAAATACATATTTATTAATTGATACCTACAGTTGAAATTGTAAATTATCAAAAAAAATCTCAAATTGCAAGCTTCGTATTTTTCCGCTAGGTTCTCTGCTTGCATGCCTTTCCCTCTTAAGCGTTGGATTATAACGCCGTGGGTCCCAGGCTCGAATCCTGGGTCTGGCAAGTACACATATTGTTTTTCAATTTGTGTGTGTTAGAGTATGGACCTAATAGGTTGAGCAAGTGGCTGACATCCATTTCTCGTAGAAAACAAAATATGTTAATACAAACCTCTACTCTGTGGAGGCCCATATGATCCTATTAGGATCGAACATGGTCGAAAGAAGAAAGAAAATGTTATTAAACAGTAAAAAATTGTAAAAAAAATAGTAAAACATAAACTCTCTAATAGTCACTTACAACAAAGTATTCCCTTGGATACAATAATAGAACTTTTCGGAATACGCTATTTTTAGACCTATGCATTCAAATTACCGATCATTGTCGCTATGTCCACCAAAAACTGTGCCGATTTCTATTAACAGATATCAAAATTAAGCCTAATGTAGGTGTAGAAAAGTGCGCCAAAGTGTGTGTCGCGAGAGGTTCCAGGTATGCCGCGAAAAATCACCGTTATTGCAATGTAGGTTGAGTTCCGTTTTGTGTACGTTATATGTTAATATAATAATCATCTGGAATATGGCTATAGACACGACGTATGGGAGACAAAAATAATGATAACGTATAAAAATTAACTCAGTTTTAAAATTGACCCTTATTATAACGTAATAATATGTAGACTTTATTTTGCCATCACATTCATATTATTTTATGCATGTATCTGTCGATTACAAAAGAATTTTAAAAAAATTAGAGAATTCTGGCAGATTAGATCAGTTAGCTTATCGTCTTCACCAGCTATATTATAATAATATGGTGTACATGTATTTAAGACTATTTTCTGTCAATCATTTTCTTAATACTTTGGACGCGGAAGACGCACACGGTGCGTAATGACCAGGCGGCCGATCGATGTAATTAACGTGCATTTTAAAGGGGGCAATTAAAATCTCATTATCTCTTCAGCAGCGAAAGCGTTAAACAGTTTTAAAACATCGTACCTATTTACCAAATCAAAATAATAAATACAATTTTGATTATTGAACATATATAATTTTGAAAAACACTTTCTGAGAGAATATATTATAACCAATAGAAAAAATCTTTTTTGAAAAGTGTTTTTCAAAATTATATATGTTCAATAATCACAATGATATATTCTTAAATCTTGTGAATTATTCGTTGAATAAAAGAAATAGTTAATTATAAATTATTAGCAAGTGCAAGTAGTTACATCTAAAAAATATTGGAGAAATTCCACGACGTCGGTTAGTAATTAAAGTAATAGTAAATAGTTACCTACTTTGATTTAAGAAACAAAAATCGATTGCCAAAGTAGCTTGATTTGGAAGAGCACTGATGAGTAGTTATTAAAATTGACCAATAGTTAAAATTTGTCGCAATTAGTATGTCACCTCGTAGCATAGTAGTAATGCAACGGATAGGGCGTAAACCTGGGAGACACGGGGTTCGATTCCCGGTTGGGTTGGCTTACTTTTTTTCAAAAAAGATTTTTTTCTATCAGTTATAATATATTCTCTCAGAAAGTGTTTTTCAAAATTATATAATGTTCAATAATCAGAATGATATATTCTTAAAATCTTGTGAATTATTCGTTGAATAAAAGAAATAGTTAATTACAATTTTGATTGTTACTAGTCTACTTCAAATAATAGTACTTGTATGTATTATTAATTTTAAAAAAGTAGCCTGTAAGAATATTAATTGTTTTCCTAATGTAACTTTTTAAAGACTGATCTTATTGATATATCTCATTATTTATCTCTATTAAATTCCCAATACGTTGCCATTGTTTTCCCAGTATTGACAATGTTACACCTCTTACAATCGAACCCTGCATCTCCCGGGTTTACGCCCCATCCGCGCATTACCTCTATGCTACGCAGTGACATAATAATTGCTACAAATTTTAACTATTGACCATTTTTAATACCCACTCATCAGCGCTCTTCTAAATCAAGCTACTATGGCAATCGATATTCGTTTATTAAATCGAAGTAGATACCTATTACTTCAATTACTAACCGACGTCGTGGATTTCTCCAATATTTTTTATGATGTAACTTACATGAACTTGCTAATAATTAATAATTAACTATTTCTTTTATTCAACGAATAATTCACAAGATTTAAGAATGTACCACTCTAATTATTGAACATACATTATTTTGAAAAACACTTTCTGAGAAAATATATTATACCCAATAAAACCCGGGAGATGCAGGGCTCGGTTCCCTGCCGGGGTGGCTTACTTTTTTCAAAAAAGATTTTTTCTATTGTTTGTAATATATAAGTGTTTTTCAAAATTATGTATGTTCATTACTTAGATTATAGAAAAATATAGATGGAGCTATTATGAGTGTTTGTCCCTGAACAGATGACGAATTTTTTCTCGTGCTTGGGTCGCCCCCACAAATACATGACAGTGTGCGTGAACATTTGCTTGGCATAGTGTTGCCAGATTTGGAATGATTTTACAAGCGATTTATTTTTATATTATATTAATAAATATTAGCAGAGTGAATTTTGGTAATAAGAAATATATTTAGGTAACACACAATCTCAAAAATACGATTATTATTTATTTCATTCCTAAAGGTGTTCGGAGAAATAATGTTTTCATAAATTAATCAAATAATACATTCAATTAACGATTCAAACATATTTGCTATATAAATTATGTAGCAGGTACCTCCCTACTTAGAAGTATAAGTAAAGAAAAATATAAAGCGTCAAGTACATTGAGCTACTTTAAGAGCTGTTTGTTGGCAAATTTAAAAGCGGGCGATTCAGCTACTGCGATTGTGATGCTGACACACAAAACTTTCCATTCGCTGAGAAGCCACAAGCCAGCGACTATTTTGACAGAACGTAGTTCGTTTTTTTACCGGGAGGTTGCTACTGCGCAGACGCAGTAGGTCCACATGCCGGTGTGTAGCGTGTAAAGTTGACCGGCTTTCAACTTTTCTCGGTAGATTGTTTACAATCTGCTTGTTCGATGATGACACTAAGCCTGTAAAGTCAGGCAGATTGTAAATTCGGCAACAAGCAGCTCGTAAAGTAGCTCAATGTAATTGACGCATAAGTAAACACAAAAATACCACAATTTATAATGATTTTAAAAATAGACCCATTATGATAAAAATCGGTTTATTCTGAATTTTAAATACCGAAACATTAGGTAATGATTATATTAGAAAAAAAAATAATTACAAATCTATGGATACATGCTTTCTCCTCCACCACCCGCCACATCTCAACACCCTTTCAGGCATATACCATGGCGTAACGAACGAGAAGCGTCCTTCAAAATTGTGCTGAGAGCATTCCCTTTCAACCGATGAATGGGAACACTACCAGAGGATGTGATTGGCACCCTGCTATTTGCCACATAAGCATGTATCGAATTTTATTAAGCCAAGCTGACAGAGCTCGTTAACGAAGCCACCGTGACCGGTTAAGAACTAGGGAGTCCAATGGTCTGGAGTCTTTTGGTAATCTCCATGTGCCACATACTATTCAGAAAGAACAAAGACGTTTACACAAATCTAGTAAATCTAAAAAAATAGCCTAGTCAAATCAGACACATAAAACAAAATCAATAATTCACATTTACGTAAATTTACAATCATATAGTAGGTACATCGGAGATGGCGCATTTTAAAGAGGCAAGTGTCGCGTTCGATAAATGCTGGAGAACACGTTATGAATAGCTAACACTAAAAATGAGACATATTTAGTTTAAATGCGAATAAAATATGTACTGGAATTTGCTAGGAAAATAATTCTGAAAATTAAACATGAATTTTAATATAAAACGAAAATTCATATAGACATTCAAGGAATAAGAAATTATAGCCCTTGGTTTTGGATTAGTTTTTTTTTTTAAATTGTCGTTTTATTTACAAGTTTTTCAACAAACTCTGACGTTTCGAAATATAGTGTGGTACTTACTTATGGTGATACGAATCCGATAAAAAAGTGATAAATGATATTTAAAAACTACCGCTATATTTTATACACCAGCAGCCGTAGCTGATTTATTCATACAACAGATAAGCTTGAATACGAAATATTAAAATATGTGTATAATATCGTAAAATGTGCAATATTATTTTAAAACAGATGAAATCAAAAATCACAAATCTGGCAACATTTTTATCCACACTTGCAGAATTCTGGCGTGTACGCAACGAAATGTAAGCTAAGCAAGGAAATGATTTTAGATTACAGAATAATATAGAATAATCACTGTTTATGAAGTACTTATAAGTGGAAAGTAATCCCATGTTCCTTTTTTTGGTTCTTAGATGTGTTTTGACATCGTTTTATAGAACAAGACGGCATATTTTCCGATGTTTGTGTAGATGTTGTCGGCACAATGTCAGTTTATTGACTGACTGCCGTTTTCGTGGCGTGTTGGCTATGCACTTGCTAAAACATGACTCACTAAAATCGGCTATTGCGGAGGCCTTGGTTCATCAATTATATTTGTTGTCATTATGTATTTACCGTTTAGTGAGTACAGATAGTGCTTGGAGGTGCCGAAAGGCGAAACCCGGGTCGCAAAAAAACGACTCAAATGGAATGGTACAAAACTTAAATCCATTAGAACTTGTATGTATTGGACTGAAAAATTAACCGACTTATAATTCATGACGATATTATGAAGCTTTGCCGAAACCGTGTCTTACTTGACCGTCGTGAAATATTAAAGAAATAAAATTATTATTCACTTTGAAAAAATAAATATTCTCTGTGTAAGGTACGTCTTAAATCATGGAAATTAATGTTAATGCTCACTCAAGATAATCCAGAATAATATCTTTATCTGTATTTCTACTTTACGTATAGATGTGTTTTTACCGTCATAATGACAGTACGTATAAATTCAAACATGAAAAATATGCATGACTTTAATAGAAAAATAACGAGATAAAAGAAAATAAAGAGAGGGAAAACGTTTACAAATAACAAAAAAGATTTTTTAACGATTGAAAGATTAAAATAGATCCTTTCATATTTTGGCGTTTCACAAAATATTAACGGAAAAGAAAAAAATAATAATAACAATGGCATTTTTAAAACAAATATGTAGAGTTTAAGATATTGAATAACCTATTTTTTATTGAACGAATAATTCTCACAATTTAAAAATGTAACATTATTTTTATTGAACATAATATATATGTAGGTACGTAATTTGAAAACACTTCTGAGAAATATATAATCAATAAAATAATCTTTTTTGAAAAAAATACGACACCCAGCAGGATTCGAACATGTGTCTCCATTATAATATAGGTATATTATATAACAACGACGAATTTTAACTAATGGGTTTTACAATACTCTCTGAAGCGCTTTCTAAATTGCGTTACTATTCGCAATCGGCTTTTGTATTTTAAATCAAAGTAGGTATTAAATTTCCTTAATTAATAACAGACTTCACTCCAAGACTTTTTGTTGTAATGTACTTGAACTTGCTATTAATTTAATTAACTTTTTTTTCTTCATCGAATGATTTACAAGATTAAAGAATGTAATATTTGTAATCAATTAAAATTTAAATAAGTACTGTTTTTAGATATGTAATTAATTATTTATGACAAAATTAAAATTCATAATTAATTAATACAGTGTTAAATAAGCATCATCTTTTTTATAATGAGAGGTATTTATAGATGTATAGAGACCATATTTATACACATAAATCGTTCCAGTCGCTATAATGTGATAGCTATTCAGTCACCGAGCAACATGCTCGATCCATGTCCCCAACCTGCAAGGTGATACAATCCCACCTGAACTAGTCAACATCGTTACTACGGGAAATCTGTCCAGGTGAGTTACATGGGAAAATAGAGGAATTTATAATAATTACGTAAGTACCCATATCTATTTGCAGACGACTTATTTTGATTTGCAAAACATCTCTAGGACGAGATGCAGAATCTTGCAAATTACATATATCAAAATTATAAAACTTCAAAGACAATAAAAAAGATAAATCTCGAATCGAGTGGGTCAAAGATTTCGTATTTATAACCACACGGACATGCAATCGAATTCGGGTGATTCTTGGATTTCTCTTACATTAAGGCTCCATGTTTTACATGCATATGTGAGCTTTGATAGCACACATTGATTGAATACTTCGTGGTTAAGACATAATGAGAGTTCACTTTTGAAGATACTACTCAGATGCGCAATTGTGCAAACGCTATTTAAGTTCAGCGAACAATCTCGTAAATTGACATTTTTTGTCCGAGATAGACGTAGGTATTGACTAGTTTGATTTGAGTGCCATTAATGACGATTGATTCAGTAAATATTAGTACTTTTGTATTCGACACATTTATCTTTAAATCTACCTTTGGGCTTTCCTTTTCAAGCTCCTGCATCTGAAGATCATCTGGGTCATTCGCAAAGACAACAATGTCGTCTCCAAAGCGTAAGTATACTAGTGTCAAATCCTTCTAGCAGTGCAGGCGACTCATTTATGTGTTTATATCGTTACTTTCAAATTATACTAACACCATTGCAAAGTGATTTCGTCGTGGCCGCAATGCAAGAAGAATTTATTTTTCCTCTAACAGAAAGCAATTTAATGGCAATTCTACTTTTCTCTCAGTCAAATTACCTTAATAGACTTTCCAGAGGAGCGGTGAATAATCAGAATAAGATTGTGTCGCCTTGCCGGGCATCCTTGGTAATAGGAAGCCAGCAAGAAGACATATGAAGTTTCAAGCTAGCTATTGCATATCTGTATATATTACTCAGAATGTTACACAATGTACACACATACATATCCCGATCGCGATAGCGGCAATAATTAAATAATACAATTGTTTTAATGTAATAGATTAATACAGTCAGAACTCCTAAAATCATTCAGTGCAATTTGCGGTAGTGAAAAATAAATCCACATGAAGTAAACTGCAATCATTATTGTCTACTGACTTTTAAATTTGCGGTAAATTTGACAATGCTGGAAATGATTTTACCGGGTAAAGTTGAACACTAGAAGTTTCAGCATTGCATTTATGTGACACGGAAATCGAATAGCGGAAAAACTAAAGAGCTTTTTGAATCGAAAGCTGTGCATATTGCAAAACCACGTCTCACCCCTTATTTGACGTAATATGAATACAGGTAATTCGTATACGGGCATTTTCGCCAAAGTTTGTACATGTTTGAAATTTGGGTAATATTATTTTTTCACTCAAATTAACCATTTTTATATAGCTAGCAGATTCCTTGTTCTATTGCTGAATTGGTGATAGCAATTTTTCAGCAAAATATTGATTAATACAATATTTATATCATTTTTATTATGAAATTGGGCATAATAAGTTTCCGTTCCGTGACTACGAAACTTAGCTTTTAAAACATGAATGAAACACTTTTTATCACTTAAAAGAGCTCTATTAGATTAAAAAACCATACACTTCAAAATAAAACTACAAATAGTCAAAAAATATTATTGAATTTTAATTCTTGGGCACATTTCGTTCCCCTCCGTTACCCTATGTCTATAATGGCAGAGCATTTTTCCTTTAGTATTTGAAAAAACCAATCAATGTTCGTTCTGCTATTTTTTAAAGACAATAATCACTTTTACTAAATTTTATTGGAAAAATAAATAAGTTTCGTTATTTAATAATCAAATGAAAAATAGTTAACGTTCAACTTTTTTGGGGACATTTTCGGAATGGAACGAAATGGTAACGGAGTGTAATTTGTAAAGCTTAAGTTACATGTTACCATAAAAACAAATTTTTGTTTTATGAAATTTATTTGAATTTTTTGATAGACAGATAAATATTCAACGTGCGTCAAAATAACAAAACAAATCAAACTTAATCACTAAAATAGATATATTTTATAATAAATTTCACAATACTTGTAAAATAAGGTAGGTAATAATTTTGACACACTATACATTACCATAACTTTATTTGGCATTTATATTATTTGTAACTCAGATAAAAAATATTTTTAAGCAAATTAACAATATATGAAAAAAAAAATCAGCAAGGGATTCAGACGCGAGTTCCTAGCGCGGCACGGAGTATATAACTTTTACGAAAATAATTATAGTCAAACTCGGTTATTACGATCTCGGACATAGCGAGATCTCGGATGTAATAACGAAACATTTGTTGACAATTGGTTTATGATTTTCGCCATACATTTAATTTTTTCACTGTTATAACGAGCAACTTATCGGATATACCGAGCTAAAATACTGTTAATGTGTCGACCGTTTTAAAACATTTCGAAACATTTCGATTGGACAGGATGCCGCCGGGGTCGGATTACGTTTATGACACTAGTAAAGTGTCTAAGTACCTACCTTATTGGTGTTTCACCGACAATAATAAAAAAGTATCCACGCATATGGTTGAAAAATCCAAGGTTTGTGAAGTCCGTAGGTACCTACCAGCGTTAATTACAATAAACAACTTCTTTTGTAGTTTATGAATGCCATGCTCGTTTCGGGGATTTTTACGATGGTTTCCAAATTTTTTATTTTCGACTTTTTGTGTAATGTGACATGCTCATTTAAAAATACCTATTCTCTGATATAACGAGTAACGCTTATAACAAGCAAATTCAGTCGGTCCCATCTTCCTCGTAATAACCAAGTTCGACTGTATGTTGTCTTGAAATTTAATTGTATTCATCAACATAAAATGTAGCTATACAGGTTGATTGTAATCAAGACGTACTTTTCTGACATTTCGTGAATACCTACAGTTCTAGGTATTAAATCTAATCGAGTACACATTTCTGTTAAACGTGACAAAAAAATACTTTTTCATACATTTTTATAAATTTCTATGCCTAAAATGTATGGAGAAGTTTTAAAATTTTGGTGGCGTATAACAGAAAGAGTATGACAGAGCCAGTGCCTGTCTCGCAATTATTTCAGTCTGGTGTTTTTTCTTTTCCTTCTGTTGTTTTGTTTTATCTCCATACTTTTATGTGCGCTATTTTTGCGTATTCAGACATATCACATACTTTTTTAATCTTTATTATATTATTATATTATAGTCAGGTTATTTTCTATATTTTTTAATGAAAATATTTTTGTTTTTCATACGAACAGACAAAATAAAATTTTTATAATCTATGAAGAACTAAACACACACTGTAAACCCAACTTTATGCATGCCATTTCGTTACTTTTACATTCCACATATACGTTACCACCAATATAGTTTCGGAATGGAAGTAACGGATTCTGTTTCAGAAGTGTTTGAAGCCAAAATTTAGCTTAGTTTTATTGTTAAACCTGCGATATGTTTTATTATATCTGTAGTATGAAAGATAAGCTCCATATGTGTAGTATGTGAAATAGAAATATGTGTTTTCTTACCTTATAAATCGTGGTAACAGTAGTGGAACTTCTTAAATGACCAACCCAGAAAGCAACCTGTTCCGATAGCGATACCGACACACACCAACAATTTAAAGTGTACATGGCGATCAGTGTTATACAAAAATGTTGCTACATTAAAAAAAAACATATTTATAGTGAAAATTTTTCGCCTTCATGCTAAAATCGTGGTAACGGAATGTGGAGTTCCACTTTTTCAAATATCCTGGGACACACTTTAAACGTGATTTTTTTTCAATATTGGTACAAATTTACGAAAAAACTATATATTTTCCAAAAATATATAATGTAAGCTGTTGAAAACACTACGAATTTAATTTTACACACTCAAAATTAATGACGAAATCAGACTTTGTTTATTTGAATTTATGGGTGGGACATGGTAAAAACGCACTACCTTTCGATCTAAATAATCAATTAAAAATATATACAGGTCAGATAGTTGTATTTAACTGATTGAATAGAGTAAATTAATAAATTTGCATGTTAAAAGTACATAACTTTCCAACATTTTATAATATAATAACTATGAAAAAATCAATCAAAGTCATGGGACATGCCAAAAACGCAATGTACAAACTTTGGCGAAAATGCCCATACGTAACCCGATAGTGATTGTATTTTTCAACGTATTTTACAATACCTATAGCCATATGCAGAAGTATTAGAAGTGCTTGTCAAAAACATTTGCATTACTTCTTAGCATATTGAATGAAACAAAATGAAAGCTAAATTATATTACATACACATCACTATTAATTTTATTTTATTAATTAGTAAGCAAATTGTTACTATACCTAAATGACTACAGTAGCATTACTAGCTTTCAATTTAAATACATTATATTATATACAATTAAATATGTGTTATAAATAAAATGATATAGCTATTAGGAACATGAATTTGTTTGTTTATTTTAATTATTACCGAAATAATAAATAGTTTTAATTTAATAATAAGTTGTAAAATATAACTGCTTTGTATTTTTATTTATATTAATTACTTTATAACTAATATAATATAAATAATTCTAAATCAATTAAAAACGTTTAATGTAATTGTATTAAGTTCTCGCAATTATCTGTGATTTTCTAAAAGAATCAATAATTACAGGCATTTTAAATTAATAAACATCGTGGTTTAAATTTAACGTTTTAATTTCTGGTTCTCAAAGTTCGTTGCCATCGTATATAATATATTTAAGTATTTTTTTTTCGACCATGTCCGATCCTAATAGGATCATATGGGCCTCCACAGAGTAGATGTTTGTATTAACAGATTTTTTTTTACGAGAAATAGATGTCAGCCAGTTGCCCAACCTATTAGGACCATACCCTGACTCACGCACAAATTGAAAAACAATATGTGTACTTGTCAGACTTGGGATTCGAACCTGGGACCCACGGCGTGATAGTCCAACTCTTAAGCCACGCGGCCACCGTGGGTGTGTATATCGTCTCTGTTCTGGCAGAACACACTAACTGGAGAATACTAGTTTTGAGTAATTTGACTTTGAAGTTGTTAAAATGATTGAAATGGTCTATCATGTAAGTTTATTAAGTAATCGTAAAAAGGATGACTTTAAATTAAAGACTGTTTATTTATTAAGAAGGTTTCCAGGCGGTAAGGTTTGGAATAAGGAACATTTTGGTATAACTAACTCAATATGTCATTTTTTCGAATTAGTGTCTTCTGCCAGAACAGTGACGATATATAAGTATATTTATATTTTATTCGTAAACTATCAAATCCAGTCGTTTTGTCTAAATAATCTACTAATAAGAGTTTACAAACCTCTTGCAATCCTAAAAGAGCAAAATAGTTGAATACGGTTATACCTACCCAAATTTTATACTAATACCCTCAAAATGTAACATAAATATATATTTTTCGACTGCGCGGCTTAAATTCTTTCTTGTGAAGATTATCATAGACACAATACAAGATTTAAGAATTTAACATTCTTTATTGAATAAACATATTTTGTTTTAACCTCAGAAATATGCTGTAGAAAAAAACTGAAAATACTATAATACTGTGCGGTACTGAAACTCCGCATCCATCGGTGTGTTATCACCGAATTATGTGTACAAATTGCATACTTGTACAACTTTACTAAAGTGTGCAATAGTATGCTGTTACGTGTGTAGCCGACTTAACAATAATACATACCAATATGAATAATTGTGATCAAAGTATATTATTGATAGATATTTGTAAAGCTTAACTCTGATATTCGTCTAGTGTCTCATAAATCTTCATTGCTGTGGTTAATTAGACGGCAGTATTATTTTTAACTAGATTAAAACATCTTATTTATATTGCTTTACTGTACCAACAATTATTGGTTAATTATTATTATATCTCTCTATATAAAACCGTTAATTGTATTTATTTGTGTCAGCTGGTAATATTTGTGTTATTATTAGAAGCAAAATTTGATAATCCTTTTAGTTGATCGAGACATTTTCAATAATCGTATTATTAATTCGAACATTAATTATTTGAATATCTAATTTCTATATTTATTTAAATCATTGATACACCTATATTAAACGAAATAACAAAATAAAGTGTATTTTTCGACTAAAAACCTAATTACAAGATAAAAAGAACTTTTTATGTACCACGTTTTTAAATTTTCTGTTGAATCATATAAACTTGACAATTCTATGTATTATTAAATACTTTTTTTTGTACTTGATAGAAATACTGAATAAATTTAGAATACTGAAATGTCATTTTGACATTTTGTATTGATTTCCATAGATCCATTTCCTAATGCACGTATATATTAATAATTTAGTTGCTAGGACCCCCTTAGCAACCAATAATAGTATTTTACTTTTTACAATTTTTTTCCGAAATAACTTTCCACACAAAACTGAATTAACTGAAAATGAATTCAATTCTGCTTAAAGACGGCTAAAAGTGTTAATAGAATGCATTTTTATCGTGTTCTGATATATTCTAAAAGTTTCAAATGTTTAGTTAGTCGGAAAGTTAGTTAAAAATCGATTGCAAGATTTGTATTGGACAAACAAGAAAAAAATTGTACTCGACAAACAAGAATATGAGCTAATAAAAACGTGGTAAAAAATAAAAATGCTGATGGTAAAAAATAATATAATAATGTCAAGGGTAGTAAGTCAGTTATTATTATATTGAAGTTAAATTATTAAAAATGTTATCCTAAGACTCCAAAAAAACGTATCAGTAATGGTATTTCTAGATAAAGTTACAACTTGTTGTGGTATGGTAATTAGGGAGGAGCGCGCTCTGGCACTTCATCAGACAGTTTTCATCAATATCATGCATGTTACACGTAGGTACAATATTTTTGACACACTTAAATAAAAATAAATATGTTATGTACATTTTTCACTTGTAAACGATCCACAGCCGGTAAATTGGGCATATGAATGTTAAAGGTTGATTAGTCAGTTCAATTCCTAAGTAATTATGGTAGGTACATTTCATGTCGTTTCGTTTTACGAAATTTTAGGTACATATCCGTCGAAGTATTAAAACATGTGCTTTATGAAAATTTAGGAAAGGAAAGGGAAGGAAGGGATTAGAATGCTTAAATTATTTGCGACTTATTCAGAACTGCACCACAATAAAAATATTTTTTTTACCATTGTCGATCCTAAGATGATCGTTATATAGGCTTCCACATGGTGAAGGTTGTATTAACAGATTTTTGTTTTAAGTACTATAAATTGATATTAGCCACTTGCTCAGGCTATTAGATCCATACTCTAACTCCAAAACTAGATTAAAAATCAACATTTGAATTTGTCAAACCTGGGGCTCGAATTTGGGAGCCACGACATTATTAGCCGATACGTTACCGCTCGGCCATCGTAAAGTTACAAAATGGTCACTTTGATATATTGAAAAATATTAAGAACTATTTTCTCTCATTTGGTTCACTTAAAAATTATATTTAATTATTAACACAAATGACACCACCTTGATCAATGTCTCTAGTAATTTAATATAGATTATTAAATTTGGCATGTTCGGCGAAAGTCAAGCCCATGTTCAAAACCACCTAAATCACGCCAGGTGTGTATGTCATTGCGCCAAACTTTTGCATGAATACACTTCGAACTATTCCGATATGTCCAATATAAATACGTGTAAGACGCCTTCCCCACACTGGAAGAAATATTCAACCGAACGAATGGAAGTATAGAAACATTATAAAAAAAAGCTAAAATAGTAAGAGATTTTTTTATTTAGCATGGTTTCAGTATTTTCACTCGAGTTGCGTTGATGCTAATTTCTTAGAATTTCTTGCTAAATGTATTAGTTTAGTTTTTCTTCAAGACTCAGACTTGGATGCTTTAATGGAGACATTTTTTCTTACTTTTAGTTCTGATTACTCTATAGCCCGAAAAACATAACAACTTTCTCAAGTAGATAACTAGACAATGAAAACTATAACAGTTTTAGTTGCTAATATTAGCTAATGTTAGCTTGCCTCTCAGCTTTACGCTAATTCTCTTCAAAATACAAGAGATTTCTATACCATTTTTTCTAATATAAAATCACTTGCTGTCCATTAGACCCGAATGCAAGGCTATACAAATTTAAGCAATCGTTGCGATATTTAATATTGTAATCATTTGTGTGTACATAATCTTAACTGAAGATATTTTTTATCGTCACATTCGTGTTGGGTAATTATTGATTATTGTAGTAGAGTACAAGAGTTTTTAGTACGAGTATTTTCTTTTAAAATTTCTATGAAGTCTTAGATCATACGAACGAAAAAGAATTGGTATAGAGATACGTGTTGCCACTTTGGCAAATTTTTTGGCAAAAAATATTTAGCTTCTGATTCATTTAACACATATCTATGGAGATCGTGAGGGAGAGGGTGATGAGGTGATAAAGGCTGTAAATGGATACATATGTGTTTTGTTTTGATGCAGAATTCAGAGTACAGAGTTTCAATGATCAGAGTAGGATAACGGTACAGATTATCATGGTACGCTAAGGTGCTCAGACCGAGGCGCGATCCCGTAGTGATGATGATCGGGTGACGAGCTCGAGAGCCTGTTCTCGAGAGACGAATATCGAACGACGAGTATCGAGAGCAAGTGAGTGAGTCTAGTGACTGGACTCGAGTGGAGTGACGAATTATGGATCGCCCACACATAAAATCAATACATTATAAGAGTCATTGTCGCAATTAAATAAATCATAATATATATTGCTTGAGGAAACTGCTAATAATTGCTTCCGCAACTCCGATTTGTTTTGAAAATAAAACATGAATGTTGAAGTGTGCCACATTTCTAATACTGAGTGGTATGATTACTACATATCTTTCAAAATTTCTATGTTTATTTATATTCATCAGACGTTTGCTATGCAAAAAAAAATATGTGTGATTTTTTGTGATTCACTCAAATTAAATATGTAGAACGAAGATTATTAAAAAATATCCTCTCGCGCTTAGTGTTATAGCCTGAAAAAACTGACTAAATATTTTATCATACACTGAAAACTAGATCTAATAGTATTAACATGCTTATCAGTCATACAATAATTGTATTCATAAATACAATATCTACACCATATTAAAAAAAATGTAAAATCAATTAATTTCTCACAGCGCCTAAATGATATTCTTTTTTTAAATTTTAGCGCTCAATTTAAACGTAATCACTTGATTGGTCTGAATTCATTATTAATGATTAAGCTTTTGTAAAAAAAAATTCTGGCCACGGTATTAAAAATAGTCCATCAGATGAGATGGAATTCTGGCTTCATTACCTTTACAAAAATACCCCTTTACTCTCCTCTGCCCGATCAATCTCTCTACTAATGATCCGACAATAAGGTTCAACTTTTTATAAGTCTGTCCGCCGCTCTCTCTTAATAATGCCAATCTACTTGAATACAACCCTCCCTGGACGTGACTGAAAAAATACACGTAATATATCTTATAGGAATATACGATAATATATCAATTCGCGAAAAAGCGTCATAGATGGATCGTACGGTGCTAAATAATATCGGAAAAATAATCACGTATGGATTCTTGGAGATATTATACGAGCATCGCAAGTGGGTTTCGTTTTTTTTTTTTAATAAAAGATATTATTATTGTTTATTAGGGTTATAAATGTATGGATGAGTATATTTAGTAAATCTTCTGTACATAGCTGGGTCGTGTAAAGGTCTCCTGAGCTAAGTGTTGCTTTTTTTCCTAAAATAAATATATCATTATCATTGCCAATATAAGAAAATAACTAATATGTAAGCAAAGCATTGGAGCGGAGTTTGGAGCAGGATCACGAAACAGTAGATCAATGGGGCTTTACCCGGAGTAGGAGCGGAGCCAGAGCATCGAAAAAATTTATTATTTAATTTTCGTCCGAAAATCTAATGAAAATATTATTATATTTGACACTTTGAACACTGGAATTATTTGAAACACGGCAACACTGCCGATTGATAGATAAATAACCTTACTTTTTTTGACAGAACAAATAAATAATGAAAGACGATTTACTGTCCGATTTTTTTAAAATATAATTAATAACGAAAAGGACGAATAATAAAACTTGTTTCAAAACTACTTTTTTTTTTAAACCTTTTTATGCATATGAAAACTTTTTACGCGGAGCAAAGCAGACCATCGAGCGGAGCTGCAGCAAGTATTAGGTCCCATAGCGGAGCAACTCAAAAAAGGGTCCGCTCCAGAGAACTCAGAAATAATGGGAATTGAAATACATAACGGGTAAGGCGATAGCAGGTAACCGACTCGAGTAAGGAAGAATCCTTGTTAAACTTAGACAGTGTCAAGAATACGTTTTACGTCGAATACTGAAAACTGCTCTCGGTTTATGCATTTACGCTCATTTAATGTTGGTGCATTACACACACTATTGCACGTGCATAATGCGTGCTTCATTTTCGTAGGACACTCACACATTCAAAAGCCTGCTTCAACATGCGGCGTATTGAATATAGCCTATCGGTATTCTATTTATTATCTGTTCTGTGGTCCGCTCCAACACTATGTATAAATAATATATAAGTACCTACTAACAAATCGCCCTCTGACTTCGGAGTAATACGATGTGAAATCGCAGGAGAAAGGGGTAATTTTTATTATATAGGATATTTTGTCTGCACAACGGTCAGTACTGATCTCAAATCATTGTTAATATAAGATGTATAGCGAATCGGTTTTACGAGTGACCGCGGTGCTTGAATTGCATACATATAGCCTTTGTCAGAAAAGGGTAATTGACACTGTGTTTTTATGGCATGCAACTATCCGGGCGCCTCCAGCCGGCTTCCTGTCATCAAATCAATTTCGCCACAAATTTTGGGTTTATGAATTTACAAAATTTATTCAACTAATGAACCAAGTGTTTTCAGATTTAGTATCTGTCTTCCAGCCGCAGGGTCAAGACGCCTATTCCTACTCTTCTTCTATACACACGTTTTATAAGGAGAGAATTATTGATATTATGTAATACATTGCTCTGACGCGCGACGAAACTTTTTCCAAAACAAGTTCTTATTATAATCCTACTCAGGGCTTTTTAAAAAAAAAAAGGTGCCGGAACTCACTTCTTGCCAAACAATTTACCTACTGTAAAATCATCATACCTATTTGAATAAAAGTATATAGTGAATTCCATGGTACCCACATCCTGAAGCGGGCCCTCTACCAATCACTAAGGTTAAAGGCAGTGTGATGCTCTATAGTAGCGTTTTTCAAATGGTATTCGAGTTAAAATTAAAGGTATTTACTGTATCAATAAACATTAATCAAAAAAATGCAATTACGCAACCACATATTTTAAAATGTTAATACGCCCGAAGGAAATTACGGCCGCAGACGATATTTTTTTACGATTGGAGCAAATTTGTGATGTGCGTTATTTCAATTATCTGATCGATCCTCTAGGCTAAAGCCCTGTCAGCCCAGACTTTGTGGGGGCCATGGTGATTTCCAAAGTTCAGTCTAATTTTCGTCTCGATTTCTTTTCTTATAATTACGAGTCTATGGCCGAATGTCTTCTTCCACTGAGTCACCACCGATCAATGTATTTTGAATGATCGAAAAATGTCAAAGGTGGTTCAACGAGTTTGATGAACAAAAGTGCCGAAACTGTTTTGGTCTTCAACGTACCTCTTATTGGGGTAATAATTAGATGCATTTGCAAAAATTCGCGTTCACATTCACTTGAAGAAATGCTATCAGAATTCAATGCATATGTGGGTACTTTATGGATCTTCAAGTAGAGTGTATATTTAAGTTAGCATCTTAGTTTGTTTAAGTACCCTAGAACCTATGTTACTTTGTAAAAAAGCTAGTATTAAGTATGTCTTTCAATACCAATTTCAAACCATTTGTCAACGGCTCACTCTGCGATCAGCGAACTCGGATGAGCAAACCGCCTCACCATAACATATAATATTTTTTCTAACAAAATTCACTGTTTATAAGAATTCAAAAAGGCGAACACAATAATAACAAGTCATTGTTATTGCAAGAAAATTACTGGCCCGATCGTGATAGAATGCAAATGGTGCAACTTTGTATCATGAAATATATTATTAATTAATTTATAACGCGATGTCGTAATGCAAACTTTGGAATCATTGGAATCAACCTACACCATCACATCTCTTACCATACATATATCAAACGCGATAATTTTTCAGGATTTGTCTTTTCATATGAGATGATTCAGGAAAATTAAGTTGTAGGTACTATGTAATCGCGAACAATGTTTTATCAAATTGCTTTTGAAACGTTAAAAATACCGTGTAAAAGGTGCCGGAACGCCGTTCCACCGCGTTACATTACAAAAAAGCCCTGATCCTACTTTGTAATTTTACTGTGTCAATAAATCAGTATTACCGAAACAGTGTTCATCCTGAACGAATATGTTCCGTTTTTTCTGGAGATATATAATTATATGTATTATTATTTTTCCACAGTTTTTATAATTCACTGGAAAGTTTTTTAGAACGTGACATTTTTGTAAAAATTCCAACCGAGCTGTTTCTAAGGTGACATTGAAAGTTTGAATCGAGTTGAAATATTCACATTTTAACTGCGTAACATACGTAGCAAGATTAGTGGCATCGTCTCAATTTATTAACAATTCACCCCGATGACGTAATGAAATAATTTCATTACGTCATAGGAGCGGATAAATTATTATTTTACATTAATGCCATGTCATCAATCACCCGGGCCGTATTGTACCGCTGGAGGAATGATGCTGGTATATCTAGCGTACCACTTCACTTCTCAATACAACATTGAACAAGCAATCAAAAGCAGCCACCCCATACATGGCAGATGTTTACAACATTGGTATGCGTAATACATATAAGGCAAAAGAATTTACTTAGGTCTGTACCATATAACACAACTACTACTACTTCATTCTGATATGTTCCAACATCGAGGTATAGGGCGAGCAGAAGGCCACGGCATTTCTCTGGTAGATCACTCCGTAAATTCAAATAGCAATATAATTAATAATATAAAGTGATCATTACAAGATATAGATTCGAGAAGTAGTTAACCATATCTTAAGGGTTGGGAGAAAATTAAATTGCAACCTTATTTCTAATTATTATGGTAATCACTATAATTATATGCGCTGCTAACAATCTCTTTTCATTTATGCGTCAATTACATTGAGCAACTTTACGAGCTGTTTTTTGGCGAATTTAATAGCGGGCAATTCAGCTACGGCGATTCTGATGATGACATACAAAACTTTCCATTCGCTGAGAAGCCACAAACCAGCGACTGTTTTGATAGAATGTAGTTCGTTTTTTTACCGGGAGGTTGCTACTTCGCTCTACTGCGCAGACGCAGTAGACCCACACGCCGGCGTGTAGCGTGTAAAGTTGACAGGCTTTCAATTTTTCTTGGTATATTGTTTACAATCTGCTTGTTAGCTTGTTCAGTGATGACACTGGGCGACTTTACAGGCAGATTGTAAATTCGCCAACAAGCAACTCGTCAAGTAGCCCAATATAATTAACGCATTAGATGTAGTTGCTTCAATTATTATTGTTGATTCAGTCATTTTATTGATGGTGTCGCCTTGACGTCACCAGTGGTCACTCTTCTCTTCAGACTGGTCGGATCCCTGGTTACCACCTGGCTGAAGACTTGGATAATGCGTATCTTGCAGACATTTTTGATGGCAAGCTCTTTCAGTACAGACACATTTGTTCGCCTGGACATCCACGGAAGCACCACATCTCGAAATCGTCAATTAATTCTATTCCTTCTTTGAAAGTCCAGGTATTAAAACCATATAGTAAGATTGAAAATCTTAACGTTTTATGGTCGATAATATATCTACATGTGAAGCGTTTTGGTTGAACACAGTTATTGGCATTATCAATAGTAGATTAATTCTGCACTTAGGTAGAATAAACAACTGATGCTCCCAATAACAAAGATAGTAAATAAAACGCAGTTCAAGCTCAGAAAAAATCGTATTCTTATTCTCTCTCTATGGTAGTTCATAGTGTTTTTATGGAACGGTTGACCAATTGATAATCCCTTTGTTTTGATATATTTTACTTATTTAGGTTAGCTTATGTTTATCATTATCTGTGATCGATGTTATGGTTTACGTAAACATTTTTATCTATAGGTACTCGCATTGATAATATTTCATATATCTTGTTATTGAAAACTATCGCCCTTATTATAATCATCCTTAAATCTCTTGAATAAGACACTAATTTCTTATCGAAGCGCCACTTTGTTGATTTGCTAACACTTAGATTTATATTTATTTATTCTCACCCTAAATTTCTTCAATTTCACTACACATTTCTATCACACATATAAAACGAGAAAAATCCATACTGACTGTTGATACAATTGAAGTATCTAGAATTTAAAAATATTGGCCATTTGATCAGCGTTTTGACTATATACATGATACATATTTACATACGCACAGTATTCTTCTTCTTCTTCTTTGGCCATATCCGCCCCTTAGTTGGAGCATATGAACACCACGAGACGTCTCCAAGAATCCCTGTCGCTCGCCAGTCTTCTTGCGTCATGCCAGGTTAAACCAGCATCCTGTAGCCTTGCCGTATATACTCTATAGATAGTATTTAGCGGCCTTTTAGGATGCCAGAATCCGATTGGCTTGAAGAACGGGCAAGCCATGTTGAAATTCTCTTTTGACATCCGCAGCACGTGGCCTAACCAGGTCCAACGTCGCCTCTTCACTTTCAGCGTGACGAGAGGCTGCTTGCACAATATATTATATAGGTATATATTGCTGATTTTGTCTGCCTGTTGTGAGATAACTCCAAAACTACTGGACTATTGATGAAACTGGCACACTTCTCACACTACATGGTAGGTTCCAATTTAGTTGTTTCACGCTAAAACTCCTCAAAAATATCATAAATAATAATTCATTTTATATATGTATGTAAAGTGCTCAGATAACAGCGGTAGAATGGTAATGTATAGCACATATAAAGATCCACCCACCTGCATCCTTCCGTTTGTCGATCACACTGGCTCACTCGAGCTTTCAGACGAGTATGATACTGATATAGGTTTAAAAGCACCCACTGGATATTCATAGAAATCGAATGGATGATTTTATTGCACTGCACAATTTTCATTGAAGTGATAAAAATCAAAACATTCCAGTATATTGTATATTACATGTCTATTTTTTATTTCCGTATTTTACCTGAAAAAACTCGCGTGATATTGCTAGTCTTTAATTTAAATAAATAATGGAATATAGATATGCATTTTCAAAGGGAAATAAGCAGTCGTGTTGTCATTACAATATACGTAATGGTGGCTTTATGCTACATCTGGATGCGGTTATAGAAATGAGATTATTATCATAGAATTATTGAAATGTTACCAATTTCTGATGATGAGCATCATGAAGTAGTTATAGTGCGTATTCCAATGTCAACAATGAATGACGTCTGAAATATATTTCACTCTCACCGAATGTGTTTCGTGATATATTATATAAATGTACATATATAATCCATTACACATATATATATATATGTGTATTTTATATGCGGAAAATGAATGGCTGAAATAATAGTGGGTAAACCTTACTCAAAACAAGATTGTTTCTATATTCGTTCTGTAATTGAACTGATGTGGCAATGCAGAAGTTGTTAAGTTAATTTATAAGA
Source organism: Rhyacophila brunnea (assembly GCA_022495005.1). NCBI lineage: Eukaryota > Metazoa > Arthropoda > Insecta > Trichoptera > Rhyacophilidae > Rhyacophila > Rhyacophila brunnea. The sequence continues at coordinate 295,127 of JAGYXB010000467.1, forward strand.
CACACATAAACCGGTAAATAAGTAAAATATATATGTATATATTCTATAATATATAACTACTTCTAGGATATATTTAACTCAATCTGAGTCTGAGAATCTAATTCATCTGAATAATTCTGTTGAGTCTTCGGGTACAGTAGCTCACTTACCCGAAGGAAACAAAATTAAAAGAGCATACATTGTATTATTGTCTGTTCCATGGCGTATCATCAGCTGCTTTGAGGACAGGGTAAATATTGGTTGTTGGTTAGCCGATAGAACAGGTGTATGCGACTCAGGTAAGTAACTGAGATAGTGAATATGCATCAAATTCGAAAGAAGGAACACAGTTTTTTTTTAAGAAACACTTATGGTATTTATTTTTTTGATATTGAGGTACTTACTTTTATCTTTCATAAATGCCTTTTTTTATCAGTTTTGTCTTTTTTACTCATATGGCTCTATATGCCTTATTTTTGTAACCCTTGTAGTCGAATGCGCAGGGCACTGGCTTCTCAGACAACTGATTTCAGGTTCAATTCCAGATGAGCTTACAATAATCTATTTGATTTACCTAATACTGGGTATATTATATTGTGTAACACGTTTTGCTATTGTGACTATCTCGTAGCCTGTTGTAGTGTATCCAAACTTAATGTTTACTGCTATTATTGGAGGTCACATTAAATTGTTTACGTTACATACGTATTTGGTCTTGATAACTGATGTAAGCACACATGACTAGATCACAGATTCCGTTACAGTCGCCGACCATATTTCACTCTGCAGCGGTGCTACATAAGCGATATACGCGCTGCAGATCTCGCATTACGGAAAGTGCGAAATATGGCGATGGACCGAGGGTGTTCGCTCGATCTTGTATTCAAGATAATAGAGTGAAGTAATTAAATAATTAATTAACGTTATTATTTAGAATTCAATTAAAAATCAGTCTATTTTAAAAATAAGCATACAATTTTACTACAAAAACAACAATAAATTAGTATAATTCTATTACTTTCTAAAACATCTTAAGTCACGATACTTACACAAAAATATATCTGAAAGCCTTGTCTATAAAAGTCTTCAGAACAAAATTGCTTAGTCACATACTTGAACAAAAAATACTTCAGCAAAATGTATGGACCTGCCAATTGCACAGCTATACGGAGACATCGTTGCAATAAGGGTAAATTTTATAAGGGATGATTAACCATAAAAAGTTTTTTTTTGACCGTGTCCGATCCTAATAACATAATATGGGCCTCCACTGAATGCATGTTTGTATTAACAGATTTTTTTACGGAAAATGGTTGTTAGCCACTTGCTCAACCCATTAGGTCCATACTCTGACTCATACACAAATTTAAAAACAATATGTGTACTTGCTAGACTCAGGATTCGAACATGGGACCCACCACGATATAGGCCGACGCTTAAACCGCGCGGCCATCGTACACTATAACAATTTCATTAAAAAAACGTACAATGCAAATTACGATTTTGAATTGTTTTGACAGTAAAAAATAAACACGTTTTAATTCCTCCTGTTTTTAATTTTCGTTCTACATTTTTTTTACTTCTTAATAATACACCATTAAAATTACGCCTACGCAGTACTTATAAGCCTCAAAAAAACCTCTTTCAATTATTTTCATAAAGCAATTACTTTTTTTAATTCCTTACTTTAAGATTTTTCATTTTTAGTAAGTATACATTTGTTTTAACTGTTTAACAATATAACCATTAGAATGACGCCTACATATTACATGGTGGATAATTTCAATTCAATCCTATATTTTTTAGCCTCAAAAACTTGTATACGGTTTTAAAGGGATCCTAAAGAATAAACGATAAATACGGGAAACGATAAATGCGGGATATACAAAACAAAAAAAAATTAAAATAACTCGTTTTTCTCCTGGATTTTTTATTTTCAGTTTCTCAGCTTGAGTTCTGATGGGGATTTTAGTTGCAACATATTAAAATTTGTGATACAAGATGCAAGGACTGAAAGGTCTGTATGTATCATAAACAATTCTACGAAAGCGAAATGAAAAATATTCAACGAAAACGGTCAATCGGGATAATATTTGTGACGGGACCATAATATTTAGAGTTAGACGATAGATCGAGGAAAACGATAAATCGGGGAACGGTTAATGCGGGATTATTTAAAATTGTTCTTATGGGTGTTTGGCGGGACTTTCAAAAATCTACGCGGGAAAACGATTTATACGAGAACGGTAGATCGGGGTTCCACTGTATCAATAATTACCAGCAAATATTACCAGATAGCAGTATCACCTTTTAACATTCTTAAACGTCTTCTTCACCTCTCTCTTACTGTCTTTGTGCTGGTATTTCAGACTCAATTATTTTTCTGTGAGCTGCTGCATTAGCCTGACGGAGTCTTTGTAGTCTTCTGATTTTGCAGAGCACAGCACCACTGAATTCGTTCATTTGTCAAACGGCGACGCTTAGCTGATGATTCTTCTTCATCAATAATGTTTCTATTTTTGATTGATTGTGTATATTGCATACGGTAACAAGAAGTTATAGCACCCTATCACTATTATAATTACCCTTAAATCTCTTGGATAGCACATTAATTAAACTTCTCAATACCTACTCTAATTATACTATTAAGTACCGCACTATAAACATATGTCAAACTAATATAAGAGTATCATGTTTTCTATCACGTAGGGATTTCAAAATCAATATTTTTTGACACCAAAATACCCGTTTTAAAAATCAGACAATACCGATATATTCGGTATCGACAGGGAAAACAAAATATATTAATTAACATAAAAGGCTTAATATGACTGTATTTTTTGTCAGGTTACGCGATGTCTGGTTTACTTCTGTGGCTCTTCATCGTCCTTGGTGACCAACAATGACACATGCTATAAAATATTATTATTTTAAAGAGATTTTTACATAATATATTATATTATATTTCTGCTTTTTTCAATTATTTTACGAATCAATAGAAAATACGGGTATTGGTATTTTCATTCGGTATTTCTATCCCTAGTTTGGCGGCGTGATTAAAATAAACGATTCCTCCGATTTTTCAAATATGAAATTTGCATTTATACGTGTATGTTTAGTACGTCTTCACCCTGTCTAGCTCTCTCTTATATTATAATTCAAAACAAATGTATACAAGGTAATTAGTATTATCGATCAGAATAATATGTACCTTCATAAGAATGATTTAAAAAACGTCTGTACTTGTTTGCAAATAAAAACATGCCTTTGTTATCTTGATTAGTATTAATACGATGAGTTGATCATCTCGAAATTTCTATAATAAAACAATTTGCTGGCAAAAAATTTTCTTAGTTTTTTTTTCAAAACTTAACAAGTATACATAATAATAAACCAAAGCTAATACTAACTGTATCTACTTGCATACTGTTTAGTTAGCATTATCTGAAAAACATTAGAACTTTCCATTATTCCTTCGACTACAGCAGTATTCAAACTGTGTACCGCGACTTGAAGTTGTTTGAAAAAAAATCCAGATAGCCTTAATGCAACACGCTGATATAAGATACACAAAATAGTATGAAGAAGTTCCGTAGATTTTAAATCTGAGAGAAAATAAGGTTTGTAACGTTTCTTGTGGTAGTCTTGGGTTGCTTAGGAAAATAATTTTCAATAGTAGGTGCGACGAAATTTCGCACTCGTCACCAATCGGAGACCGACAGTCGAGGTGTGAACACGTCAATTTGTTTTGCCATGGCATCGGTTGAAAATATTCTTAAATCGTGTAAACATGACTAAAAAACTTTACGTATGTACTTGAAAAAGAAATCATGTCAATGAATATGATATTATTATTACTAAGATGACAATAAACATAACATTAAATGGACCCATGTTGAATTTTTATGAAAAATTAGATTTCGTTCGGCACGCGTCATTTGCACAATCCGCTCATCGCCTAGTCACGATCTTTTTAGACCATGCCTCAACTGAAGTATAGCCTTAAAGAAGGAATGTGAATAATATGGCTTTTGAGAAAAGATTCTTCGGCGTCAACCTATTATTTTGAGTTTACGTCTTAAAAGTGGCACATTGCCTAGATGTCACTAAATAATCGTGTATATTTTGATTCCAAGATTTAAGAAGCTTAGTGAAGAACAACGGGCTCACACACTCTTGATATTTTTAGGGCGCCGTGAAACGGAAAAGTTTGAAAACCACTTAACTACACTGTTGTATCTAAAATACAATAATAATGATAAAAACTCGACTTGATATCGATAACGTCATAAATGCAGTCACCTGTTTCCGATACAACAGCAACAGTGAACTGTGATACGGAGATCTACATACGTCTAATTTTCCGGATGCGATAGATAATATCCGAAATTTTCAATTGGCCTCAAACATTGGCAAGGTAAAAATCAAAAAAAAGGTTGAATTTTGACTAAAACAATAAATAAAAGCTAATAAAATTTAATGATTATTAAAAATTAAACTTTACATTGACGCTAAATATACATTAAATAATTAATACTGTCATTAATTTAAACTAAAAAAATATGGTAAGCATAATAGAAATTGGCTATATTTTGTAAGTATTTTGAGAAGAAACCTAAAAAAAGCTCTTCGGTTTGAATCTGGGCGGAATAAAAATGGAAAAAAAGCTTTAAAAAATCTTTTGGTGCACGGTAAAAATAATCAATAATCCCTCTATTTACACCAACAAACTATGGTATAACTAACAAATACAGTGTTTGTCGTTAACTTGCTTAAACCTATGAATGACCATGAACTCAAGAAAGATAATAAGTTACTTAAAAAACAATATGTGAAATTTTATCCATCCAGCGGATTACATCCCGTGAAGTTAAATTTGCCAAACTCTGCTCTACTATGGGTGACATTGTATAATCGACCAGATGTTGTAAAAGTTTTCGGTACGGGGGGAGCGTTTTGACGGGCACGTTTTTGACAAGCGTCGTCACCGCTTCCCATGTAACATCTTCAAAACTAAATTTCTTAAAAATTGTTTTACCAACAGTATTAAGACCATGGTTTATGAATCACTAAAAAACACCGAAAAGCATTGTAGGTACTTTGGGGTATTTTATTATTATTATAACTTTTTTCTTAGGTCGTATTCTTATTTATCCGGTGGTTTTTTGTCCGGTACAAATCTTGCAATCGATTTTTAACTAACTTCCCGACTAGCTATACATTTGAAACTTTTAGAATATATCATAACACGATGCCAATACATTTTTAAAATACTTTTAGCCATCTTTAAGTAGTATTAAATTCATTTGTAGTTAATTCTGTTGTGTATGAAAAGTTATTTCGATACCATTATTGGTTGCTAGGGAGTTCTAGCAACTAAATTATTCAATAATATATACGTGCGTTACTATGGAAATCAATATGAAATGACATTTCATTATTCAGTATTTCTATCAAGTACAAATTTTTTGATCGTTTATGCTAGTCAAGTCAAGTTTATATGATTCAACAGAAAATTTAAAACGTTGTATATAAAAAGTTCTTTTTAACTTGTAATTATTTCCATTAAACACTTCTGCACTGAATAAAATGAATTAAATATATGTTTATTCTTATAGTATATACATTTAAAATATTAACATGTTATTTCTCTCAGTATAGACAGCATTTTTTCAACATTTTTGTTATTCTTTATCATCATTAAGCCAGTCATCACCCGACGGCGCGAAAATAGCATTGTTGATTATGTACCCAAAAAACGTCTGGACTGGAAACTAAAGGGTGAAATATATTATTATAATTTCCAAAGAAACCCGGTAAAGTACTTTCCAAAGTTTAAAAGAAATCTTATACATAAAATCGATAAATCAGACATATTTATTGATATATTATATATCGCCCTTTTTTTACAGATAACGCTGAGAGAAGGCTGGGCATTTTTTGTTTAATTTAAGTCAAAGATGACTATCTAACGCACCCCTCTCTGAATCCGTAGGCTGCGATTCTGGTTCCGTGGCTGGTAAAAATGCACGGTGTTTCTTCAGTATAGGTTTGTTTAATCCAGAACACGAATAGGTAGGAAAATTACGAGCAAACGTATCTCAAAAAAAAAATTCACAAAAGTGCTAACTAAGTTTATTTTTTTATTAATAGTAATCTTTCAATGGTAGTTATATTCAGTATACAATATTAATAATTATTCGCAAGTGTAATAAATTTAATCAACACCTAACGCGTGTAATATATAATTAGATGGCTTAATGCTGAGTTTGAAATATCTCGGTTAACGTAGTTTTTATGATTAATTCGCATTGTTCATAAACGCATTAGCTTACGGGATAAAAACACTCACGGATAGTAAAAGAAGATGAAAACTCACTAGGTTAAATTGTTTTCTACTTTTATTTCTAATAATAATATTATGTTACTGAGATTTTTCAAAATTATGTATTTTTTTCATATTCTGAAACGTTTATTTAGATTTAGATAATCGATCAATATTTTACACACTTCATTCTCCAGGTTAATCCAGGGCTGTTCTGAGATCATTTATTGTATTTATTATTAAATTCTATATTATATTATTAAAATATCGAACATTCTTAAATGTTATACAAATTATGTAATTAATAAAATAAATAATTGGATTAGTAATTTACCATAAACTTAAGCTGCAAGGCTTTTCTAATAGATCACATAACTTCAAAAAAGGGTGTTAAATATGATATATCATATTCAGGCAGTTAATTATCTCGGGAAGTTAACTGTCGTGATGTTTTTTGACACGGTCGCCCATGAGCTGTCAAATTTCTTTCAATAGTACCTACTGCAAAATATTTTTAACGCGTAATATTTGAATCAAGTAAAATGCGGTGCAATGTTTTAAAAAATATTGGAGATACCGACTCGTTTGTGGAATTACTCCAAATGATAACCGTGTCATTTTTTCCGACCATGTCCGATCCTAATAAGATCATATTATTATGGTCCTCCACAGAGTGAAATTTTGTATTAACAGATTTTGCTTTTACGAAAAATGGATGTCAGTCACTTGCTCAACCTATTAGGTCCATACTCTGACTCATACACAAATTGAAAAACAATATGTCTACTTGCCAGACCAGGCTCGAACCTGGGACCCACGACGCTATAGGCCGACGCTTAAGCTGCGCGGCCATCGTGGGTTATAGCAATAGTAATAAAAATAACGGAAACGTGTTAACTATGAGAATAGGTACTAGTTAATATTACCAATTTCAACGGTACTAAAATTAAATTTTGTAGGAATACTTACACATTCCATCCTTGATTCATATTACAAAGATGGTATTCATTTATTGACGGATTTAAAAAAATATGTTTTTATTAGGTGATATCTGCACGAATTTCACTTCGATTGGTGGTCAGAGCCCTCACCCGGCATGCGAAAAGCGTAATAGTATGTTCAAATCCCACATCCTCAAAGATTTTTTTTAGAATTTTTGTAACAGTTATATTTTTAAGTCTTTCCCACGTTATGGAATACCATATTATTTCACATAATACTTAATCGAGCGATAACTAATAAGCTTAAATGAAATCCACAAAATTTGAATGCCAACAGGATTATTATTTATACAAGATGTAATAATCCCTAGGATTTGCAACATTCTACGCTATTCCATATTGAAATTTTGGATATAATCACATCAGTATAGGACGCCATACTGTTATTATATTTTGGGTTTACCCTTTTATATTATATCATGATAATTTTGGTTTTAATGTGGGATATTGGAGTTTTCGGACCGCCATTTCGTGCAATATCTTATATGCGGTGGTCTCATAATATCAGCGATATTTATTTACATATACCCCAAATAATTCTAAAGCAAAATTCATTTCATTTATATATATTACATACTATTTAATTATTATACATATTGACAATATTTTCTGTAACCATAATATTATCGACTATTAAATTTAATGTAGAGGCCCTTATAAACTATATTGTGTTATAACCATTGATGTTTTATTGTATAATATAAAACGATAACATTTTAGTATCTGCTAAAATCATCCAATATTTATTTATTCTTTCGTAATAAACAGATAAAATATACAGATAAATGAACTCTGCTTGCATTATTATGGTGGTCAATTTCCGTCCATTTTAATTTATATAAGTATATTAATTTTATTGTTACATTAACATAATACGTACATATTGAATATACTTAAAAACTCAATACGAGTAATTCTGTGGTCTGAGGTAAAAGCGCTTAAGTCAGTTTGGTTGCAGCTGAGATAATTGGTTTTGAAATAAATCACAGTTTTCAAAATACTCTTGCTTAGAAGTTAATTAGTGTATCTTTTTTAATTCTTTAACATTTTTTTTTCAACCATCTCCGATCCTAGTAAAATCATTATGGGCCTCCCAGATTTTGTTTTTACGAGAAACGGATGTCAGCCACTTGCTCAACCTACTAAATCCATAGATATTCTGACTCATACACAAATTGAAAAACAATAGGTATGTGTACTTGCCAAATCCAGGATTCGAGCCTAGGACACACGACGCTATAGGCCGACGCTTAAGCCACGCGGCCATCGTGGGAGTAAATAAAATTGTATTTGTATAATTAGGTTTTTGACATTGTGTTATATTTAATGTTTAAAATAAATAATTAAAGTTAAAAATTATTTTCACAATTTAAACTATTTCTATAAATTAAAATATCTATTTATTAAGCTTACATGTGACAAAATCTATTATACACAAAAAGAGCACAATTCTGTACACACATATTAAAATCTTAATTTCGTAAAAACGGGACTTAAGAACTTTTACCTTGCGAAAACATACCTAATTCTTTCAGATTTTTGTCAGACGTATATTATAACCTATTCTGGAAAAAGTCATTTTTCTGTTCAGATATTGTATGGAATCCAGTAAATATTATATTATAAATTACTAAAATTGCGATTACCTTAAATTTTGAGTATTATTAAATTTGTATGACGAAAGTGTGATTCTAAGAAGATTAACACTATTGATCACCCGCGACTTCACCTGTGTTGGCCAGTACCTGACTGGCTTGTAGTATTAACTTAAATAAGTAATTATATCAATATAACGCAACCCTAGTAAAATACTGTAGTAAGTAAAAAAAATCATCATGTAGGAGATCCATTTAGTATAAGTACCTACTTCCTTGTGAAAGAAACATTATAAAATGAAAAATTATAATATTAACCGTTACTACGATACTCTGCCAGAACATTTTTAATAACATTTAATTAGTTTTTGTACATAGCTTTTCCTGTCATGATATAGTTCAAACAGTATGTGACTAGTTGCAACAATGTTTAAAAACTTATAATATAGGTACTGTATAAAATGCTTTGTAGCATTATTTGACTTTGAGATACGACAATATGTTATTGAAATAACAAAAAATGGTACAGTTCGGTTATGAGGAATACAGCGGCAAACACATTTTGATAATAGCCGATATAATGGATTATTTGTTAGGTTAACCTTACCAAACCTAACCTAACCCAACCTAAACCAACAAATAATCCAGTATATCGGGTATTTTCAAAATGTGTTTTCCGCTGTATTCCTCATAAACGAACTGTACCCAAAAAAGATATATTTTTAACTCTAAAATTACCATTTCAGATTTACAACAGTGTATTACTAATGCGATGTGTATTGTTAGATTTTAGCAATATATCGAAGATAGAAGCCTCAACTTATAAAAATATTTGCCGCCGTTGAAAATTATTTTCATTAATTTTCTCGAAGAACTAATATTATTATAGCTATATTTTCTTAACCAATTTTAATTGAATCATCTCGTATAATTTCCAAATCAATTAAAGAGTTATAACATCCAGCATTTTTTTCTTTTGAGATATATCTTTGTGGCTTTTTTATAAAAAGGAAATGAACGGAAGCGAGGTCGTTCCAAGAATAGTACAGTAGGAATCCAATATATAGATTCTCTATTTTATTTACGATATTTCTTTATAAACGTATTAGTAAAAGGTTAATGACTTTATCTTTGTTCAGTTCTGAGCATCCGCAGATATTATTAATCAAATACTCTGCGTGACAAATACGTTATGTGACCCTTTATAGTTTATACCATCAGTCAAATATTTATTAAGTGGATATATGATCTTTCTCGGTATTAAAAAAATACATATTTGGACTTTACGGCTTTCGGTATTTCAAGTTTATATTATAAATATATCCAAAGGTTAAAATGGCTCAATAAAACGTGTGATAGTAATTCAAGTAGGTACAAATTATATAGATACGTAATCTTCCTAACTTTCAACTAAATTTGTACTTAATATATTATACTGAATCTGAGATACATTAATTACTATATATAATATAATATGGACTTCTAAATACTTAATTACATTTTTTTTAAATAAAAAGATACTACTTATAATATTAATACTATCGACCGAAGGTACTTGATGGAATTTGAATTTAAATTCTAAGGATTTAAGTTTTGTACTATTCCATTTGAGTCGTTTTTTGCGAGCCGGGTTTCGCCTTTCAGTGTCTTCAGGCGCCGTGTATACTCACCAAAGACAAACACACACTGACAACTAACACTCTTATGTTTCACTTATATAGTAAAACAATACAACAAAGTACACAGCGCCTGAATATGCCGAAAGGCGAGACCCGGGTCCCAAAAAACGACTCAAATGGAAGATATTTTCCTTATAAAATTTTAATATTTTATATATTTTTTTCATTGGAATATGACCTCACGAAGAGGTTTTTAACAGATTACTTTATAGTTGAAATGGATAGTAGCCACTTGCCCGACCTAATAGATTAATGCTTTGGGTGCAAATACACATTGAACAATAACAGTGTGATAAACCCGGGATTCAAAACCGAGACCCATAACTCTTTATAATCGGACCCATTACCACTCAGCCACTAATATTATATTGATAGACGATTAAAGATAAAGACAGTATACTATGATATCTAGTCTTCTACAAATGCCTAAACTGTAAACAGTGCGGAAACATGAACACTGAAAGAAGAGACAGAAAACTGTTAGAGGCTTTTGAAATGGGGTGCGCTCGAATTACATGGACGGCCAAGTACATGAATGCCTCTATCCGGAAGCTGCACCTTCAAGATAGTCTTTCAACGTAGGTACTGTATAAAATACATGCTTGGGATTTTGGTCATTTGCCTGCAGAAGCTTCGACAATCTGGAGAGGCTGATAGTCACCAGAAAATTCGAAAGACGAAAAGGACGGGGAATGGAGGGAGAAAGGACTCGATGTAATGACCAGGTAAAGGATGCCTTTGCATTGCTTTCAGAGTTTCAGAGTTTTAGAGTAAATGGAGAACGAAACGTAGCTGTTCTGGTGAGTGGAGTACTTGACAGTCAGCAATTATTACCTTAGAAAGGAAGTGATAATACAATGACCTGAATAAATGTAATCACCTTTTCGTTCTAATAGGCCAAAGGCTCTCTTTAACGACGCTGGATTCATAAAATTATTAAGTTAATAGCGGAAATATTACAATGCAATGAAATATCATGGACCTAAAATAATGAATAAAACTTCAAGTATGTATTCATCCAGCAGTGACTACTAATAATGATGTTAGCCATTCCAAAGGACCGAAAAGTTCTGCGTAGTATCAAAACCAGGAAACTACAGTACCTCGGCCACATTATGAGAGGATAAAAGTACAGCATTCTCCAACTTGTCAATCAAGGAAATATCAATAGTAAGCGTAGCAGAGGACAACGCCGTGTTTCGTGGTTTAATAACCTCCGTGATACGAGTACGAGTGCAGCTCCACTGAATTGTTCCGGGTATCATATGACAAGCTATGATCGCCTTGGTGGTGGCCGACCTCCGCTGGGAGATGGCACAATAGAAAGAAGAAGCCATTCTATAATTTTCTTATTGTGTTTTTGAAGAGCCATATTTGTCGAAAATACTTAGTTATTTTTTAACCATGTAGATTTTGTATTCAATGATATATTATAAAGATAAGTGTATATTTTATTTTTTATTTATAATTTTATCTTTCTTATAATTTATATGTACGTAAAGATTCTTTTAGTTGTGTGAAAATATTAAATTTGAATTTAAAGAAATAAATAATTCTTATTCTGCCTTGATACATAATATCTACACCATGGAAAATGTCGTGAAATGCGTAGAATTTTTCACTATAAATCATTTTTTTCCGTAGTGTAAAATATATTTTTTTAAATAGTTTGTTATAAAGTGAGACATATTTTTAAAAAGAATACTTATGCTGTTTAATCAAGACGTAAAAACGCATATCACGGAAAATAAGTATTTTCATTAATAATTCAGTTTGACAGACGTAAAATTTTATTCATACTCAGATAAGCATGCAAAGTTAAAATAAAATGAATCAAATTTAAATAAATAATAATATTTACCTTATCCCGTATCCATTGTGCGGGAAATCAGCATGGAAACATTATTTCGACTCACAGCATTGTTTATTATAAATAAAATAAATTATTGCGTGTCGCCACGGTATTAAAATATTTTAAACATTATTTATTTTTATCATTTCATTCCGACAAAGTTACCTTCGGTTTCTTATTTCCACTCCGTGATAAGTATAAGTTTCGACACGGCATCAAAATTACTAGAGCAGCGTCACGTAGCATTAAAGTTTTTAGTTCGCGAACTAAATCCTAGGTATTAGATGAAAATTTTATAATTTCACTTCAAGTTACGAGCGTTATGTTTAATGAAGGCTCTCCGAGAACCACTTCAACACATCAAATTGTTTTAATTTGATATAATAATAAAATAATTTAACTTTAACTCGTGTTATTTTAGTGTTATTTATGCCATCTCCTTTAGGGCATATTTTAATTAATTAGTCATAATTTTCAGAAAGTTTCAACAGACTGCTAAGTAATTGAATATTTTCACTAAGTATAATATAATGAAATCTTAAATGTACACAGTTTTATACACTCTCGTCAATTTATTCATTTGTTATTACTACTGAATTCAATATACTGAATTATTTTTGATTTTGACGAATACTAAATATACAATAAAATTATTACACATATATTAATAATAATTTCCTCGTGAATAACATTATATAATATTCTTAAATTAAATCAAATATCATGAAATAATAATTTTATATGATCTCTTCGTAATAGTTAGATACTAATACTAATATTAGAAGTTGACATTGTATTTCTACTATGACGAAAGCGTTGTTATAAAATTGTTTCTATTTTATCTGATAAAATTATTCGTACTTATATTATTTTAAGTTATCACTACAACTAAGTACCTAATTAAGAGTAAAAATATAAATTTATATTATAATTCAACAAATTAGAGACCCCGGAAAAAAATGTTTTTATTTTATATTAAAAAATTTATTTTTATACAATTACAATTTTTTAATGATTTTAACTTATAATATGTTCCACAATTACAATTTTTAATAATTTTAACTTATCTCAATAGTCTAAATTTCTTGTAGATATTGTTATAATTAATATATTTTATTTTTTCCATAACATTTATTTTATTTTAATTACGATATCTTCGAACTGAATTTTAATTATAACGTTAAAAAATTCAATTTCCCTCATTATTTAAATCGTTGTATTGATGTCAATTATATTTATTTTTTAAAAATACAATTAATATGAAAATCAATTAATAAGATAATACCCACTACATACTATTTAAAATTAAAATATTTATTTTAAAAAAAGTTTTATTTAAAGAATGTGGAATTGATTTTAAAATATTACAAATATATAAGTATAAATATAAATCTAAAAAAAAATATATGTATAAATCTTTAGCATTAATTTTTAATTATTATTATTGTCGTTTTTATAATAAATATTTCATATATTATGTTTAAATTAATGAACTCAATAACACGAGACGAAAATCACGAAAAAATATTATACTTTAATTAAGAATGTTGAATTAATTTTAGAAATATAACCGTACACTTCTATTATTATTATTTTATTATAGTATTGAGATTAATTGATTATTATAAATAAAATGAATATGCATATTTTAAAATATGATAATATTATAATATCCAGAAAAAAAAATATTTATAGAATTTAAAATATTGAAAAAAGTAGTCGTAATTCTTTGACAATATTGTCGTATTAATAGCAACTATTTAAAATAAATGAATTCAATATACACATGAATAAATTTGACGTCACATAATAAAGTTGATAATTCCACATAATTTTTATTTTAATTACGAGAACCATAAATTGCATTTGCAAACATTTTTTTAAAATACTAAACGACTTTTGTAACTGTGACCTTGAAATATATAATTTATGCACAAATATTTTACAAAAAGATTTTATTCAAATTAATTTTAATTATTTTTTTAATCATCACTAAAATTTTTGTAATGTATTCATACAGTACCTACACAATAGTATATAAAATGTAATCACTGTGCATTTAATTAAACTTGTCTACGTAATAAGTTGTACTGTAAGGTAAATGTTTTTGAGAAGTTAAGTGAAGCGAAGTCAACGGGAATATCACGACAAACGTCCTGCGTAGCGGTTTTGGATCGACTGAGCTTCGCCGGCCTTCTACGAGGGGGTTTGCCTGCTACAATGCCTCTACGCCTCTACGTCTGTAGCGCTATATTCGAGAGATGAGCTGCTTTAATCGAGAAAGCGTTAATCAATTTTTATATTATTTAAGAATAACGAGGATAAACTTTCTTTCTTCTTTCACAGGCCATATCAGGGTGACAGCTAAAGACCTTAAAATTTTAGGAAACTCATTTTTCATCTAAAAAAAATACATAAATTCGCATATAACCAATCCTATATTATTATAAACTTTGATTAACATGATATGGTATTATCATATTTTATGTATGTTTAAGAATGCAAACTAAATATCAATTATAATGAGTGAAAATCAACCAAATAGACTGATGACATTCTAAACACAAATTGTCAGATAGGACGTACATTCGAACTAAATTTGCTAGTGCTAAGCCGCCTAAACATTTTACTTCTTTTTTTGTAACTAAATACACAATATGTATTGAATACCCTCAATAAAAACTATTTTTCCATATTTTTATTTACATTCAGTTTGTTCTCCACGGTCCATGAACACATGCTATTAGCAGCATTATCGTTTGTGGCGATGCTCTAGAAACTAAAAAGTCTTTTGTTTATCATGGATGAATTGTTAACACAAATATAAATAATCTTAAAGACAAAATAAATCGCTGGATTAACCTAACCAACAAGTGCTATTTTGGTCTCCTAAAACTTCTAAAAACGAGGTCCTTTCAAGGAAAATCAAAACAAATCTATATAAAAACTCTTCTGTGCTCAGTATCAATGTTCTGGTCACTCAAAAATCAGGGTGAGAGAAAAATTTAAATATTTTGAAGAGGATAGTCTTAGAATCTTTGGGGCTGTTTTAATAAGGGTAATAAGAGTATATTTAAGCAGTAACGTCCCGTAGGGGTAGATAGATTGAGAGTCGCTTGGGGGCGGAAGTTACTCGAAGGATATATAGAAATAGGCACCTAAACTTAGTAATGACGGAAATATCTTTCCATTAAAAAAATCAGCTCACTGATTGGAAACAAAATGTATTGATTAGCATAAACGGTTTAACAGGGCCGTAATTTTTTGTCGGGTTCGCGATGTCTAGCTTACTTCCAGACCAGCAATGACATGTGCAGATTTGCGAGTTTTATAGGTAGGTACATATTTACTTAATTAATTTATCCAAATATTTTTGCCAGTGATTTGCGAGTTTTGAAAGTTGTTAGGCGTATTTTTAAATATATGTGAAACCGTGGACTCGGAATATTGTCTATTGAAGTAGGGATGGCATTTAAATTAGATTTTGGGGTATATACCTATTTTGTTAGTAATGTATAAATACAACACATTTCTTAGATATTGCAGTCATGAAAGGATGTTTAAAAAATACTGTATACAAATGGGGTGGCATTTTGGCGCTGCCTAGGGGCGGCATTTTGTCTAGGGACGTTGCTGTATTTAAGAGCTGTATATACGAGTACTTGACGAAGGTGACCACGTGACATATAAAAATACAGGTACTGTGCATAGAATTCCGGAGAAGTTACCAACAAGGCAGGTTATGTACGCATCCTCTGAGGACAAGAAATCTGCACCACATGAGATTTAAGAATGTACGGCGAAAACAACTGTAGAGTGTCAGCAAATGCATCCGGGATGGAGGCCATGACTTTACAAGGGTTTAATGACATGATAAGGATGATTTATTTTATTATTAATTCACAGAGGAAACCTCAAACCTATCGATTGCTCTGGCCCGTATTTTCTTAGTTAGATTTAACTATTATAGTATCTTCTTCTTCTTCCGAATTTCCCCCACGAATATTTATTGAAAAGTTTGGATCTCTCACATCTGACAACGCAACGTGAACTACCAGACTTTACTCGCTCATAGCATTTGTTACACGGAGTTTAAACAATGTAAGGAGCTCGTTTTAGTATCAAAAGATACATCATGCATATTTTTTACGGGACCTAATCAATATTCTTCGGAAATTTATAAATTCTTAAATATTGCCATTTCTTATCCTTTTTTGGTTCAATGTCATGCTTGAATATCACTTTCAGTTTAAAATCATGTTACTTGGTTGCAGGGCTTTTTTTGTAATGTAATGTGGTGGAATGGCGCTCCGGCACCTTTTTTCACGGTATTGTTAATGTTTCAAAAGCAATTAGACGAAACAATGTTCGCGCTTACATAGTATAAGTTAATTTTCCTGAATCATCTCATATGAAAAAACATATCCTGAAAAACTATCTCGTTTGATATATGCATTTAATTCTATTAACATTTCTTCAAGTGAATGTGAACGCGAATTTTCGCAAATTAGTCTAATTATTACCCCATTAAGAGCTTCGTTGAAGACCAAAACAGTTTCGGTACTTTTGTTCATCAAACTTGTCGGGCCACCTTTGACGCTTTTAGATCCTATCAAAATACGTTGATCGGTGGTTACTTAGTGGAAGACATTCAGCCATAGACTCTTAACACTAAAAAAAGGAATCGAGACAATTTTTCAGACGAGAATTGGACTGAACTTTGGAAATCACCATTGCCACCACAAAGGGGCTGACAAGGCTCTAGCCTGGGGGATCGACTAGATAAGTGAGATAAACGCACTTCACAAATTTGCTCTAATCGTAAAAAAAATCGTCTGCGGCGCTAATTTCCTTCGGACGTATTAACATTTTAAAATATTTGATTGTGTAATTGCATTTTTTGGTTAATGATTGTTAATACACTGAATACCCTTAATTTTACCTCGAACAACATTTGAAAAACACTACTATATAGCGTCACACTGTCTTTAACCTAAGTGATAGGTAGGGGGCCCGCCAAAGATCCTGGACGACTGGGGGACCGTTTCATTATGTGGGGACCATGGAAATAACTATATACTTTTATTCAAATATATAATGTTTTTACAATTTTATTTTTTACAACTTTAGTTATTTATTTGTATTAATGTTTGTTTGTTTAATTTGTCGTGCGCTTCGTGGCATAGGAAAAGTTACTTTAACTGATATTTGAACATAATTTTCTTTAGTAGTTAAGAAGTTTGGCAATAAGTGCATTCCGACACCTTTATTTTTCAAAAAAAAGCCCTACTTGGTTGTCAAATTTAATTATAAGCATTTATTTTTAAACTAAAAACTGACAAAGTAACTAAACTACGTTTTTTGTGTACCTACCATCATTTTATCTACCCAAAGGCTATATGCCTTTAAGAACTAAGTCTTATTATGATGTTAATTGTCCACAAGAACCAACGATTCGACGTTGAAGAATCAAGCGTTCTAACCTAGGGGCGGCAGGTTATATGAAAGTATGGTGAAAAGGTATGGTGAGGCAGGCTGGTAATCAATTTGCTGCAAAATTTCCACGTTAACATTATATTATATGGGTACGTTATAATGACCAAAGTAAATCCTCCGTGATGCCTTGCATTTTTTTTATCGCGTCGCTATTTCTCGTAAGTTGTCGGCTATTGTTGGCCTGCTTCATTCAGTTGTATGAGAAAGCCAATTCCTTGCCCCTATTTTTATTTAATACCTCTATGGTTCTAATATACCTAGATATTACATGCTCAATTTTTAGTAAACAGATCCTGTAAACCAGTGATTCTAAAAGTATCGTAGTAGTAATCGTTCTAAAACCAGAGGACGGCATGGGGAACAAGACTACGTGGAATTCACAAAGAATTCAAATAATCGGTATTGAGAGCTTATATTCTCTAAAAGAGATGGCATTCCGAAAAAAAGGAAAACTCTAATTAAAGAGATGTAATAAAATTAATAAATAATTCTTGTTGTTGTCTGCGTTCATTCATTGTGGATTACTCTATACACAAAAACAGTGTGCATTTATCACTGAGTCAGAACAAACGCATTGCGTGAAACGAAGCCAAAAAATCATGCAAATTGACCCAGCCATTTGAAATATTTAAATATTTTTATTCCCCTCCTAGGGTGAGTGACGGGAATAAGCAAAACATTCTCTTTTAAGAAATCCTTTGCATTGTGAAGATCATTTTTTGTACGTCACGAGATACTGTTTTATTTTATGCATCCTTAGTCTTCAACCTTTTGTATTGGACTTTATTTCCATATATTTGACGTAAGTAGGTATTGAAAAAAACGTGTGGTATTTACAAATGACTTCAGTACTACCGTCCGATAATAAAATGTTTTATACGTGCGGTACAGCAATTTCGCCGGCAGAGGTGTTACGAAAAACTGGTATAACCGATTCTAAAATCGAAATGAAAAGCGACTCGGTCAACTTCGAACCGCCCCAATCAATCGGTTGATAGGTGAGTAACTGCAACAATGCAGCTATGGAAAATGTATTGTTTTAGAGCACATTTTAACACACAACTATTTAACAAAACGGACTAATTGGAATTGTTTAATTTCGAGTCGGCCGGCTAACCGCGTAAATCGCCTGAATTTCACGGAAAAAGACAAACGTAACAAAACAAATTTCGTTCATTTAAAATATCAAAGACAAGCGATATTATATTAGATATTACCTAATTTAGCTATGATGTCTTTATGTATACAAATACGTGACTAAGACAAAATGTATGTGGTGAGTAGCTTTATGAATATGAGGTGCACTTTCTTTTATTTATAATAGTTATGAAGAACAGATTATAAAATAATATACGGAATATTTTTTTTCTTCGACACGTGTGGAAACTCACTTCATCTTCCATGTCGATTCTAATTTATTTAGATTGAAATTTAATTTACACTGAACATTACTAAATATACTCGTACCTTGAAGACGTTTACAATGTGACAAATAAATAAATTATTGCAATGAGAATATTAAATCATGAAATATCAGAAAAAATACTAGGAATTACACTAAGAGTTTCAAGCTCAAATTACATTGTCAGATTCTCAGGCCGACCGTCTGCCACGATCGCCATCGATCATGAAAAATCACTTTTGAGTCGTTCGCTGGAGTCATGACTGAATTAGAACAATTCCTGTTTAGGGCACGATTCACCCGACAATCTTATCAAAAATTAACGAAAGAAGTAAGTACTAAAACATCCTAATTAGCCTTGAGCTTCCGCGTATGATCGCTAATGGCGTGTTCTGTCTTGCGTTTGATATAAAAATAAAAATTTGACGTTTACCTGATGAAGGCTGCCTGACTTCATTCTTTATTTTATTAGACAATAATAATTCAAAACAAAAATAATATCCTAGTGATACCTCCACGTTTCTACGTGCGTGGAGGACCCCTTTATGGTTAAAGTACGAGCGAAGTTATGGATGCCACATTCATGTTTCCTATATTCCGCCAAGCCAAAGTTCTTTTATCGCCGCCGTATGAATATAATGCTCTTTAGTAATTACTACAAATGTTGTTTCTTTTGGGCTCAATTCTTTGAAATCCGCTGTAACTTTCAATCTACCTGGCAAAAAAGGTAACTTGGACGACCCTTACGGTAAAACCCAGGCAAAAGCCAAACATTCTGCTGCGGGCAAGAATGATAGAGAGGGGTGGACGTTCAGGGGTAGATTGAAAGGGACAGCGATAAAGCCCAAAAGAGGAGACCTAGCCGCGACACGGTAGGTGTCGAGGCTGGCGGGGTAGTACCACCGAGGCCGTTGGATAGGACTGTGTGTCCTCGCGAACCATTCCTAGGGTTTTCGCCTATTGTGAAAAAAATAATTTCAGCGTACACGTGTTACGAACGTGGAAGGATTAGATCCTTTAGATTTTAATTGACAGCCTAGGCGCCCATTTAAAAAAAATTTAGGGCTGTTCAAAATTTATAAACTGTGAAAACTTAATAATTGTGTATTGTGTTGTGTATGTAATTTTTTTTTGTTTTTGTTGTGAACCCTAATTAATAATAAAACTTTCGGCAACGATTTGTGCTACGAACAACGTGCGTTCATCATTTTACTATCTCGTCAATCCTGCATTTACCCCCAACTGTCAAGACCTACCGTACACTGAACGTGCTCTACCGAACTAAAAACCAGCTACTATTGACCGCCTTGAACTATTCTGAGCTAGTCGAAGGGTGGAAGCTGGTCGTGTGGCTCCCGCGTTCTGCCGACGGCACGCTACGAGGGCGTCATTAACGTCAGGCCGACCGGAGAGTCGAGCGCGGAGGTCGGATCGGCCGTGTGGCCCCGACTCCCCTCCCTACCCGGACTTACGGGGTGTCACTAGTATGTAAATACAATTAGCAACTCGTTACTTGTCGTTATATCCAATAGTTTTCCATTGGCATTTAATTAAAGTAACAAGATATGAGGGAAAACTGATCAATGTTTCCACCAAGTTGACCAATAGATCATTTTTTGTTTACTTATAATTAATTATTTACTTATAATTAATAATGTAATTAAGTATATTAAAAAAACAACGCCCACCTAGACTCATTCTCACTTTAAGTATCAAGATACGAGTTGGTTGAACACAGCTATTGCCCTCCCAATTCACACACCAATGGCAGGTTTGTAAAAAAAAATCGGTGTGTGTACTTACGTACGCGCGTAGAAGTTATACTTCTTTGGCAAATACAAAACTTGTGACTACCTAGATTCTTCGACCAGCTCTTAATTAGGTATCTTGTTAAATTATACACTCAAGAAAAGGGCCGCTTATTGGAGCGCCGTTGGTTTATTTCTATATACTTTAACTTATATTACTAAATTATATAATTTTATTTATCGTTGTTTTTATTTTTTTCAGTCTGACGTTTAATCGTTTGTTTACGTAAGGAATTGCAAATAGCCGACAATAATAAATTCATTCTACTATCAAACTTGTGTTTTATACAGCTGACTGAGTCGCAGCTAACTTCATACTGTCGCGCACTTTCGTAACGGTGTGCGCGCGCAGCACTCAATTTCACTCTCCACCAAACGCCCCAAAATAAGTATAACTTCAAAAAACAAGTGATGCTTCCTAATTGTAAAATAGTTATCAGAAATACACTACATACATAATATAGACAATACCATCAAGAATGGCTGGTTTATACTGCGTATAAGTCGGACAATATATATATATATATATATATGTCTTGTTTTCTGTCCTGGACTCCATATTACTATGTCATATTAATGATTTATAAATTTATTTTTGTATTGCCTATTAAGATGCCTGCAGCTTCGTTTACTTACCCTTTATTTCACTGTCGCTGATAGTCGAACACTTTCATCCCCACACAATATATAAATAAGTTAAGAGGTAAATCACTAAGAAGAATTATTTAACATCTCTGGGAATTCACCATTTCCGGTCCAAACAAGAATATATTTATGGATTCCCACACATTGAGTGAAAAAACAAACATGCGTATCGATTGAAAAAAACAACATTTGAATTCTATTGACGCAAGCTTTTAACATTATTTTGTGAGTGCGTAGGTATACTCGATAAATTATTAGTTTGTAATACTTAATAATATTTTACTGAATCATTTATTTTTCAATTACTCGTTAATTGATGTTTCCATTACTTTCATTTCATGGTTTTATAAAAAAATATTTTTGGTAATTCTACGATATTTATGAATTTCTAATGTAATGTATTTATGTATTAATGTGGTAGTTTATAGCTACCTATATTCAGAATAATTTTAAATATCTTATACTAAGTATGTCTAAAGATCATTCTGAAAATATGTTTATAATCTGATATACTTGTCAACGTACTTATATATTATATTAATTTCCATGATTTATTATTAAGTATATGTTATTTAGATATATTTTCCATTATTAATTACCTTATTTAAATTATCTTTATCGAACTCCATAAAAATAGTTCTTTATTTACATCACTAACTTTTAAGAAGTTTCACTTCTACCGCGTGTACTATGAAGACACAGTATTACATTCTACAAGCATCTTGATTTATCTGACTGCCTGTATGTAACGCAGAAACTATCACTCTCCCGTACGTATTTAAATTTTCATACGAAATCGTCTGCGTCTTTGTTGCGCGATCGCATAAATTTAATTCATTGCATTCCTCTCATGCGCGATTAATCGCTCGCACGCTCACGTAAAATATACCGGCTTTATCGAAATAAATGCATATCAACCTATGTCATCATCATCAGCCTGAATCTATCCACTGCTGGATGAAGGCCTCTTCAAGCTGCTTCCTGTTCTCTCGGTCCTGTGCATTGCGTTGCCACGTACTTCCACAGAACTCTATCATTTCATTGATCCAGCGGCCTCTAGGTCTACCTTGCGGACGTTTTGTACTTCCTGGATACCACTGGATGACTAGATTTGTCCAAAGATTGTCTCTTCTTCAAGCTATGTGTCCAGCCCATCTCCATTTAAGGCTTTTAATAAACTCTATTACATCGCAAACCCTTGTCGACTTCCTTATCCACTCCTTCCTCTTTTTGTCCTTTCGCGTTATGCCCAGCATGCACCTCTCGATACCACTTTGTGCTACTGTAAGTTTCTGGATCTCTCTTTTACTTAGGGTTCATGTGTCACACGCATATGTGATCACGGGAAGCACACACTGGTTGAACGCTTTGCGCTTTAGGCACAGTGGAAGGTCACTTTTGAAGACATTATTCAGGCGGCCAAAAGCACTCCAGCCTAGCTTTACTCTGCGAAGAATTTCATCAAATATACATCCATCTATAGACATTTGTTGTCCCAGATAGGTGTAGCTTTTCACCTGTTCGAGCTGAGTGCCATTGATGAGGATCTGTTTTAGCCGGCAAAGCAGTTGAACATGACTTTCGTCTTTGTTACATTTATTTTCAAACCTACTTTGTTGCTTACTTCAGCGAGTTCCTGCATTCTGCTTTGGAGGTCTTCTGAGTCTTGCGAGAAAATTACTATGTCATCGGCAAAGCGCAGATGACTCAGGTATTCTCCATTTATGGGGATCCTTTTGTCATTCCAGTCAAGTTGCCTGAATAAGTCTTCAAGGGTAGCTGTAAATAGTTTAGGTGAGATCACTTTGTCGGACTCCTTTGCTGGTAGGAAATCTGCGCGATGGTTTATGGAGATTGACAGATGCTGTTGCGCTACTGTATATATTATTGAAAATATTTATATAGCGCCCAGGGATTCCTTGTTTTCTGAGTGCGTCGAGTATTGAACATTTCTTTATCGAATCGAACGACTTCTCATAGTCTATAAAACCCATGCATAGTGGCAGTTTGTATAAGGTATAAATATTGCTTCCCTATATTGCTCTGCTTATAATATAAAACATAGTATTATTGAGCGCAATTGAAAGGTAATACTACCACTTGGTATTTTTTTATAAGAAGGGTGTGGTTATATAAACCCAAGGGTACATAATAAACAATGAAAGTCTACTAATCAAAAACCATCAATCACTCATAAAAAAGACGATATTACGTAAAGTTTTTCGATTCACGTGACGGTCGGTTTAACTCACAAAGTTATTTCATAACATTACAAAATCCACGCTCCGGCGACACTTTCTAATAATAATAATTTTCATTATGCAAATATTTCGAAATGGCGACAAGGGGTTGCGAAAATGTCCGTCGCAATTATTGTTAAAAGTGACGTTTCGCACGTGGCGGGATGAATTGTCAAGTTTTTTTGATTTATTGCCGCGAAACTGTGACCGGCTTAGTAACGCTGAAAACCATTCCTTGTGAGAACAAAATTAATGATACTGTCCATTACGTCAAAGGAAATAAAGCCATTTTTTTTTGTTTTAGACATTAATAATTGACATTAACTTGTAGATTTACATCTTGAAACGTTTGTATATAAAAAAAGTTCATTAATATCAGACACCAAAGATCGTTGTAACAATAGTCGTCGTATCGATTCTGTAGGTCTATTCTATGCACAAAGCGATTATCGACGGTATTTATTGAGGTGGTTGTTTCAGTTTAGACGGATAACTTATTGTAATAATTATAATCCTCAACATATGAATATGACAGATTACCATCGATAGCCGCATTGTCTATAGCAGCGTTCCTCAACTGGTGGTCCGTGAGAGAATTTTGGTGATCCGCAGAGTAATTTGAATATAATATTTTTGCAATTTTCGTATTTATTAAAAAGACGATGGTCTCAAAAGTAAATTTCACTCGTCTGTATCATGATCTCATTTTTGGTGTTCTGTTAAAAATGAGTAGGTAGGTACCGAGTGTTAAGTGAAAATGCCTAAAAAAATTGACTCCAATTACAACTACATATTTGTGTGAAACAACATTCTTATCAGTTAAGGCAATTAAAACCAAGTACCGCTGTCGGCTTGAAATACAAACGGCTCTCCATGTTGCAGTAACGTCATTGGAGCCAAGAATCCAACAGCTTGTTTCAAACAAGCAGCAACAAAGGTCACACTGATTATCTTTCTGTTACCTGTAATTGTACTGATTCTTTTTAAATAAAATGATTTTTTTTAATTTTTGCGTAATAAATATTTATTAAAATTCTTTTATTGACATATCGAATTTTTAACAAGTGTGGGAAAAATACGTGGTTGTAGTCCGCGGGATTCAAGATTTTTAGTTTAGTGGTCCGCGAGGTCCAAAAGGTTGGGGACCGCTTGTCTATAGAATAGACCCACTGGTATCGGAATCAGAAGAAAATTTTTAAATGATATTTGTAGCGAAATCACGATATTGTTTTCTTTTTAATTTACGAAAAGTTGCAATATTTTTTTCAAAATAATGTAATGTAATGCAGTGGTTTCCAAACTCTATGTTATTACGCCGCCTTTTTATAAAAAATCTAATATTGGCGCCTCCCCCCCCCCCTTTTATTTTATTAAATAATACAGACAGCTTTTTAAACAGTCAACAATGTACAAATACAAAAATGAAAAAAATATATAAAAATAAACAAGGTTTTACTACTTATGTTACATTCATTTTTAAATTAATTTTTTTTATGCAATGAATGTGCTTGTTTATTAGCACAATCAATTTTAATAGTAGCCAATCCTTTCCAGTTTCCTAAATTATACACGGAGTTATCATTTAAGTAAGTACAATCACAAGTATCAATCATCATATAGGTATCACATCAAATCGCAACGCACACCCAAATATTTAAAATATTCAATAACCCTGAAATAAAGCAACTCCGCAGGCGACTTTTTTTACTATTAATAAAATAATGTGAAAAGTGCTTTAGCAAACTAACCAAGAACTCAGTAAGTAGATTTTTTTGCTTCAATATATCTGGCGCAGAAATCATTTAAAAGTGGAAACACGGCGAAATTATTTTTTTGTAATTTTGATTTCCAAAGCTCCAACTTTTAATGAATGCCTTTACTTTGTCTTTTTAAATCAGTGAATGCATTAGTGATCCTTGCATTGATTTATTCACTCATTTTTTTTTAAATTTCAACCAAATAGACAAGTTTAACAATAAAATTATCGTTCCTAAACAAATTTGCCTCAAATTTCAACATTATGATTTAACCCTTTTATTTATTTTTTCACGAGATAGCCAGCGCGCTTTACAATAGTATAGAAGTAAGATAGGTATTATAAAATTAGTCTCCATATTTTCAGACAGGTTTGCAAACAACCTTTTATAGAACTGTTTTTTTATGGAGTTTATGTTTATATAACTAGGGGCCGTTTTATAAACTATATCTTTGCAAACTGAAAACCTGTAGCAACATTAATAATTATGTTAAACCTTTCGCGCCTCTCTTTGCAACACTCCGCGCCCCCCAGTTTGGAAATCGCTGATGTAATGTAATAATGTTTGAGACTTTCACTGTTGTTTTTTATCGTAATAGATTTTTGGGTTTCCACCGCGTGTACTTCTTCCTTCTTTCCTCAACGTTTCATGAGGGATGGTTAATTAACAAATTTTGTGGGCTTAAGCATTAATAATTAGATACATTTTATTTTGAAAATAGTATTTCTCTACTCTCACCCCATTAACGGTAGGTACCAGTGGCGAGTAAAAAGTTCATACTAACATTGTCAGTCATACTTATTAATTATTTTTACACGTGTACAGATGGTATTGGTTGTTTTTTTTTTTTGATTTATTAAGCCCTGTCTAACCAACCCATAATCTAAAATCATCCCTTCATGGAATTTTTCATTGTTTCACTTAATATGGTGATTCCTGTCTCCAATGATATCAGACAATACATATCTTTAGTACATCTAAGCATCACTTTTCATCGTAAATTAAACATTAATTCTCTGTAGGTATATTTCACATATTCCCAAAAAAAATCTAGATTATCACTATCCTAAATAATAGTGGAACTTGGAAAGTGTTACGTTAAATGTCACTAAATTCAAATTGCGCGCGGCAAAAATTCAGACAGGAACATTGTTCACCAATTTAAAAATGCCTCATGAATATTCAACTTCACATAGAGTTCATTTTAATAACATTCTTTGTAAATTACAGAATTCATGTGACTACAAAAAGGTTCTAAATTTTTCAATTTCTTCCTATAAATTCCGCGTAAATTTCTCTCTTGTGCCAAACATTCATAATATCAATTTAATTACAATTAATATGTATTTGAATCAAAGATCCACGCAACGTGTGTCTTCAATAGTCTCTCTCTACGTGCTATAAACATATGATTAATATGTTTCTTCTTTTTTTAATGTCAATTCTAAATTCCTCCATTCTGCTTGGTCTTCCGCTCTTTTTTATATAAGTTTGGTTTAATATACTCATGCAGCGTCTAGCATCTAGCTTTCAAAAAACGCATCTGGCATACAGCGTTAAATTTAGCGTTTTTTGACACCGCACAGCTTAAAATTTCTCACTAAAAACTAAAATAGTATACCTATTTACTTAAAAATCAACTTCCTCGCTTCATATCCTATAGCTTGGTAAGTGATGAACATGTTTCGTTAGCTAATAAATGTTATTAGTTGCGAAACAATTAATTCTCCTTCTCGCAAAAGTTCAAAATAATGAAATAATTTTTTGGATGTGGTAATTTCTAGACACTAGACTAGACCAGGCCAGAAAATTGTTGGTATGAAGCCGTTGACATATTTATACAATTTTATGTATATTTTCCAAAAATAAATGAATAATATATTATAATATGTCAGTTATATTTTGATCAAAGATTTATAACTATTTACGAACCGGAACGCAATATTTGATTTTCCCACGAGACAGGGATAATCTCGGAGATTTTACGAATCGGAACTGCGCTCCGGTTCATTTCGAACCCTAGCTAAAAGGAAATTTAGTATGAGCAAACGACAGCTGTAAATTTCAACTTACAACTGAGTAAACGTGGTGGACAATGTTTAATGGAAAATTGTAAGGAGTCAATTGTCAATTTTATTAATGTGTTATTTTTATTTTTCTCTAAAGATTCTTAATTATTTATTCGGGTGATGTGTGTAGCTGTTCAAAAATTATCACCAGGAGAGCGATGACTCTTTTAAATGATAATATATAAAATAAGTGCTTAAAAATGTGAGGCAGGTACCTATATTATAACGAATAAATGAAAAGCTATGCAGATTATTTACCCATTATATTTTTTTTCTTTTAATTAATGAAAAAAATACACTAAATAACTTGTTAATTCACATGGTAATAGAATGTTTACCGGGTATTGATAAAACTAGACACATTTCCTGTTTCATGTGAAAAATGATGTCACTTAGTCACTCCGTGGAGGGAAAAAAAATAAGCTGACGTTTGATGAGAATTTCCTGAAAAAACATATTGACAAATTGGTCGTTCTTCTCTTACGAATAATCGCAGTTGATCTGATTGACCCATAT
Organism: Rhyacophila brunnea; assembly: GCA_022495005.1. Lineage (NCBI taxonomy): Eukaryota > Metazoa > Arthropoda > Insecta > Trichoptera > Rhyacophilidae > Rhyacophila > Rhyacophila brunnea. The sequence goes on from JAGYXB010000467.1 coordinate 323,491, forward strand.
AAAGATTGGCTTTTTTATCTGATAGTGTTTTGAAAAGCGCTTTATGTCTGTCTCGCTTGGCGGTTTCCGGTTTCCACAGAGGTTGCTTACCGAGCGGGGGCGAGAAGGAGCATACTGTGACTCAGCAATGAGCAACCTTTCTTATCACAAGGGCCAAATTATAATAATTAAAATAAAACATGATACAAATAACTGATTTAATTAATTGTTTTTTTGGTTATATTTTTTATTATTGGATATTATTAATTTAAATATTACAAAATATTTAGTACATACTTATTCCACATTATTTAATAAAAATCGAACATTGTCGAAAGATCTGAATAATAATCAAACAAACGCGTCATTGTAAAGGAGGTATATATGCAAAAGCTAAAATTTACAGAGGAAAAATACTTGGCGACATAAATCACAACAATTTCAGTGGTTTATGTGTAGGTATATTTCTAATTATAGACCCTTATCTTTCCCCTCTTTTGTAAAATTCAGCTTTTGCATATTGACTACTTAATCTGCAAACCAGCCAACTGCACTTGAGACCAAAAATGAAATTTTGATAAGTACCATTTTCTTATAAAGCATGTTTTCTATGGTTACGCGAAATTTCAAACTCCTAAACCTGTAAATAAATGCGTTATCATTCTTCAAACAAAACAACCAACTGCAGATGCCAAATTTCCAATATCGTAAATGGAACAACACCGCTCTTTATATAAATTTTCTTTATGATATATTATAAAAGGGAAGCTAAAATAGTAAATTAATCCATACATAGTGCAGATTATTTGTAACAGAAAATCCAATTGTATTTTTGGAATTGTTAAATTTCGATCGATAGTTAAATTATTACGTTTTTCTCCTTCCTGAATAATTTTCCCAAATGGAGTTAGCTGGTTTGCAAATTAAACAGTCGATATCCTATTTATGCGCCTTCAAATTTAATACAACATTCTATAAACATCGATGACCAAAAATGAGACAGATAAATAATTTAGGTACATAGGTTACTTTACAAAATTATAATGTAATGTTGTACATAAATATGTGCTTCAAGCTGCATAAAAAGAATTTTGATACTTATCTAATTTCTTAATCCATTTCTGCTCCTTAGTTTGACCATGTAAACACCACGCAGCGCCTCCGAAAATCCTTATAACTCGCCTGTCTTATATTTCGTCTTCCCAAGTCATCCCACTTATTCCAGTATCCTAAAGCTCCGCCATATACACTCTATGGATGGTATTTAATGAACTTATGGTACGAATCTCGATGGCTTGTAAAAAAATACTGTTGAAATTCTCTTGAGGTATCCGTCGTTTCTTCAATTTCAAAATTATGACAGGCTGCATAGTACAAAATAATTTCCTGAAACCAAATCACATACCAACCACTTTTTGGGGACAGCATTTATATGGGTACATCTGTAACTGAGGGCCAGTGAATCAATTATACATTGTTCAAAAATAACACTTTCGGGGAAACACAATGTGAGATTTATCCCCTGCTTGGTGTATATGGATTGATGACTTACCTACTTGTTTTAGTATTATCAGAAATATGAATATTGAATTATTATAATAATATTGAATGAACGTGTAGTCAAGGAAAAAATCAGCTCGTTCTGTATAAAAATGCAGAAAAACGTAGGATATGTTTATATTACTCTTTTTCGATACACCATTATCACACACTAAGATTATATTAGGTTGGGGTAGGTTTGGTTAGGTTTTGTTAGGGTAGGTTAGGTTAGGTGGGTTTGGTTTAAAAATATAGTTATAAAAACTCATGCGGGCATCTGTGGCACATTCACTATAAATTCTTTTACTTAATATTAAACCCATTTTCCAACCAATAACGATTTCATTTTTCTTTTTTCTGCCCTGTACAATTATCATTTTGTCGATGAGCCTGTTTTTGCCTTGTACGCTACAAATGGTAAGATACTTTCATAACAGTGTGACAGATGCTTACAGTGCAGCAGTACTAGCATGTCAAGTATATTAAATAGAAAGTATTAAACGGCATTAGGTACAATTGATTTTTGACATATTGACGGAAAGGTATAAAGAAGTATGGTCTCAGATAGGAAACACGATTTTGAAAAAGATATAGGTATCTCTGAAAATGGCAATTTCTATAAGAATGTACTGGGTTCAAATTGAAGAGATTTTGGGAGTGTGTGGTGTTCTTTAGTTACTATTAATTAAAACTTTTATTGTGTGGAAGAATATTCGCAAATAATAAAAACACAGAACTGTCATGTTAAATGACAAAATCAAAACGAACAAGTGAAAGCACGACTCTTTGTTTTTTTTTAAACAAATGAAAATGCAGTAAACTGCATTACCGATCGAGATTTCATTTATTATTTTCGCCAATCGATGTCACTACACGTGGATAAATCGAAATTCCCTGTAATTTCTGTTGAATAATAAAAATGACTGGTGAACTTGGTTTTTTTTTCAAGTAAGTAGATATTCTTCAGACCGAGTATTTTCCAAAATAATTTTTGGTCCGATCACGCGACGCGGCTCATTCGGTCCGTGGGCTGAGGGTTGCTATCACTGTACGTACATACTACGTAATTCCAAATCAGTCATAAAAAATAATTGTGTAAATAAATACGTTTTTCCTGAAAACAAATAAACAATGTACAACACTGTCTCAAAGTTTTATAGAAACTAATAACCAATATTAAAAATGTTTTTTTATACAATATACCCATTTATTTTTTTGTTTCCGCAGCGGATAGAAGACACGTGTAATCACTGATAAACAAGCAGGAAAGGACATGTTTGCGGGATTTTTTTAATATGGCTATGCTTTCTTTGTAAGTCGCTGGTTGTAATAAAATTAAAAGTCGTATTTTTTACGATGTGGACTGTCCAAAAAGCATTTATGTTTATAGCAATGTTTTGCAGATGTGCACATGTTTTGAGTTGCAAACACATCATGTCTGCGCATTAGCTTTTTGATAGGCAAACATTTGTGTAAATCGTTTGCTCGAATGTCAGTCTGTACTAAGCGTTAATTTTAACAATAATATCTATAAACAGAATTTTTTCACGTAATTTTAGTAATTGCTTCTATACTCTATAGCAGGGGGGCAAACTGCGGCCCGCGGGCCGCATGTGGCCCGCCGGGTATTTTTTTGCGGCCCGCCATCATTAATTGTACTTCTGATTACGAATAACTTTTTTTATATATTTTTTAAAAATATTGACAATAGATTAAAATTTGAAGAATTTCTTGTTTCGTAAATGTATTATCTCAGTACGTCTTCCTTGCGTCTCGTCTCACACTATTACTAACCACTATTTTCTACGTTGAACATCGATTTCAATAGATATTGATAGTGTGCCGACAGAGCTACAACCTGAGATTATTGATCTGCAGTGTGACACTGATTTAAGAGAATTGCATCGTCGTGAAGAAATCTCCAAATCTTACAATGCCCTTAATTCAGAAAATTTTGACCAACTTAAAGATTATGAAAGAAAAATGTTATTTTTGGATCAACCTATATGTCGCCTTCAAGGAAGAACCACCAAATACAGTTTTTGCTCAAAATGAATTATGTATACAGAAAATCTTGCAATTTTTAACTCTATCTTAGAAAAAATCACCAACTACAAAGAAAAGATATTTGTGTTATGGAAAAAGTCACCAAAGTACTTTGGTGACTTCTTCCATGCGTATTTTTCCCTATTAGCAACACTTGGTGACACATCTGTCACGTCTTGTCAGTTCAGTGTTGTGTATTTTGGCGGTTATTTTTCTTCTCGGTCGTACTCTCATGGCTAAGGATGGTGATCACCGTTGAATTCCGTCATCCTTAGGGCTACCAAGGCTCTCAGAGCAGAATGAATGGTGCCCCCATTCAGCTCCTTTATTTGGTCGCTCCAGCTTTTCTCTGGAGGCCATCCAAAACCACCATTCTGTCCAGGTTGTCTGGTCTGCGCCGGACAATATGTCCAAAAAACTGTTGAATGCGTCTCAGAAATATTTTCAAGAGCCGTGCCTTTTGCAGTCTCTGGATGATTGACTGGTTCGTCCTGTGTTCTGTCCAAGAAATACGAAGCATTCGGTGCCAACACCACATCTCGAAGGCATCAATTGCCTTCCGCTCCCTTGCCTTCAGGGTCCATGATTCGCCACCGTATAACAATGTGGTGAACACTAATATTTGCACAAGCATAATTTTTGTGGGAATTGAAATCCCCGATCCTTCCACATTATAGTGGTAAGACGTGTCATCACATTTTTCACAATCTGTATGCGTCTTCTTATTTCCGCTTCACATCCGCCTTTTCCACGAATGGTTGATCCCTGATATAAAAACTCGTCTACTGTTTCTATGTTTTGGAATATACTAGCTGTTGGAAGAAGGTTAGCCCGATCGACAACCATTGACTTGGTCTTATTCCTATTAATAAGGAGGCCGTATTTGTGACTCTCTTCCTCTTCCGTAGCAGCTCTGAGAGTTCTCTTTCATCAGCAGCGATTTGAGTTGTATTATCTGCGAATCATAAGTTGTTTATTTTCTAACCACCAATTATTATTCTGCCTTATTTCCACTTTATATGCTCTCCATATTATTGAATAAATGGGGAGATAAAACACATCCCTTACGGACTCCCTTCTCAATTTGGAGGATATCTAAACTGGATAATTGGAGAATACATGGCAACTATGAAGTACCACCAGCCATAAAAAGGCATATAATAAAATATTGACCATAAGTGTGCCAAAAAAAAAATGACCACTGGAAACTTTGCACTTCAAACGATATTTCAGAGGAATACCACGGCTGGTATGCACAACTACCAGTGTCTATAAATGTTCCTCAGAATGATATTCTGATGAATGAAAACCAATCAGAAGAAGAATAATTGTTAATGTGAATCTAAGTATAAGACGTATAATATGTAAATGGACAAGGTTATTTCAGTTAAATACAGCATATTATTCTTTTCTGATGTGTTTTATTGATATGATCATTCAAGATAAAAACTCACCATTTGAATAATGTCATACATTGAATGTGTATGGAAAAACTAACCAAGTACGAAAAACAGTTTTTTTAGATGTTTTCTAAGGAAGGTTACATGTTAAATGTAATGTACATAAACATAAAAATAATCAATCAAACAAAAAAAAACCGTTTCCGTCTATGCATTTTCGTTGTCTAATGAGAGCAATTTAAAATTTTCAAAAAGTTTAAAAGTCGATTATCTCAGGATTTTACTTTTGTTGGTTGGTGAGTTCTTCCTTGAGGGCGACGATATTTGAACAAACATTTTCGATCATGAACCTCAATAAAAATTCTTTACGATCAAATATCTCCGATGCCCATTTAGCTGCAGCTTTGAGAATATCAACTACAAAATTAACACCTGAATTTAAAAAAATGTTAAAAAATGTACATCAGTTTCATTCTTCTCATTAATTTTTTTGTAATGTTTATTTTTCGTGATAATAAATAGTGTATATTTAAAAATGGTATTTTACTTGCGGCCCGCCGCTCATTTTTAATTCTTGAATTTGGCCCTCCACCCAAAAAGTTTGCCCCTTCCTGCTCTATAGCTTAATCCATTAATCTGTAAATCACGCCGACTGTAATGTGGTGAATGTGGTTTCAAGTCTCATTAGGTATAAATTGTTTTCTTGGAATTCCGCTCCCTTGCCTTCAGGGTCCATGATTCGCCACCGTATAACAATGTGGTGAACACTAATATTTGCACAAGCATAATTTTTGTGGGAATTGAAATCCCCGATCCTTCCACATTATAGTGGTAAGACGTATCATCACATTTTTCACAATCTGTATGCGTCTTCTTATTTCCGCTTCACATCCGCCTTTTCCACGAATGGTTGATCCCTGATATAAAAACTCGTCTACTGTTTCTATGTTTTGGAATATACTAGCTGTTGGAAGAAGGTTAGCCCGATCGACAACCATTGACTTGGTCTTATTCCTATTAATAAGGAGGCCGTATTTGTGACTCTCTTCCTCTTCCGTAGCAGCTCTGAGAGTTCTCTTTCATCAGCAGCGATTTGAGTTGTATTATCTGCGAATCATAAGTTGTTTATTTTCTAACCACCAATTATTATTCTGCCTTATTTCCACTTTATATGCTCTCCATATTATTGAATAAATGGGGAGATAAAACACATCCCTTACGGACTCCCTTCTCAATTTGGAGGATATCTAAACTGGATAATTGGAGAATACATGGCAACTATGAAGTACCACCAGCCATAAAAAGGCATATAATAAAATATTGACCATAAGTGTGCCAAAAAAAAAATGACCACTGGAAACTTTGCACTTCAAACGATATTTCAGAGGAATACCACGGCTGGTATGCACAACTACCAGTGTCTATAAATGTTCCTCAGAATGATATTCTGATGAATGAAAACCAATCAGAAGAAGAATAATTGTTAATGTGAATCTAAGTATAAGACGTATAATATGTAAATGGACAAGGTTATTTCAGTTAAATACAGCATATTATTCTTTTCTGATGTGTTTTATTGATATGATCATTCAAGATAAAAACTCACCATTTGAATAATGTCATACATTGAATGTGTATGGAAAAACTAACCAAGTACGAAAAACAGTTTTTTTAGATGTTTTCTAAGGAAGGTTACATGTTTTAAATGTAATGTACATAAACATAAAAATAATCAATCAAACAAAAAAAAACCGTTTCCGTCTATGCATTTTCGTTGTCTAATGAGAGCAATTTAAAATTTTCAAAAAGTTTAAAAGTCGATTATCTCAGGATTTTACTTTTGTTGGTTGGTGAGTTCTTCCTTGAGGGCGACGATATTTGAACAAACATTTTCGATCATGAACCTCAATAAAAATTCTTTACGATCAAATATCTCCGATGCCCATTTAGCTGCAGTTTTGAGAATATCAACTACAAAATTAACACCTGAATTTAAAAAAATGTTAAAAAATGTACATCAGTTTCATTCTTCTCATTAATTTTTTTGTAATGTTTATTTTTCGTGATAATAAATAGTGTATATTTAAAAATGGTATTTTACTTGCGGCCCGCCGCTCATTTTTAATTCTTGAATTTGGCCCTCCACCCAAAAAGTTTGCCCCTTCCTGCTCTATAGCTTAATCCATTAATCTGTAAATCACGCCGACTGTAATGTGGTGAATGTGGTTTCAAGTCTCATTAGGTATAAATTGTTTTCTTGGAATTATATATATTCAGTGAAGAATGTTGCATTCTTAATACTTGTTTATGATTCATTGATTTAAAAATAATGAAACGTGCGCAAAAATATATCAAAACTAAAATTTGGAGACATCCGGAAGTCGTCTATAAATTAATGTTATTAATAATACCTTGATTAAAATATAAAAGATGCTCGCCAATATTAACGGAAATTTAAATAACACACTAAATGCATAGTTGTGAAGAAATTTCCATATAATTAGTAAATTTTCATTTTTAAACGAATTTCCTAAATATGGTTTTTCATAAATAATACAAGTTTATACACAGAATATTATTAGGAACCTGGAAATATACAATATATATTATTAAAATTATTCGAAATAAACTAAATAAACATAATAAAAATTATACGCAGTACAAGTATAAGAGATTGCCTATAATCAATCAATTAGGCGTTTATTCAAATAAATGGGCAAAATATTTTATATTATAATTAATTACATAAATTCGTAAATAAGTTTGGCCAAATAATTTTATAGTACTTTAATATAAATGCCATATTTTAATATTATAGCGATCCTGAAGACATACTAACTAAACGTCAACAATTATTTACTATTAGCAAAACTATCATAATTTTTATGATTCATTAAATGGTGCATTTCTGTGCTACATTGGCATAGTGTTCCAAGAGATGTCGACACCAGACTCTAATTTTATCAAAAACTATTATTTTAAATTTTAATGCTCGTATGTTTATGTAAGTATGAGAATATATTTTATAATGGACAATAAAATTTATTTATTTTTAATACATAATTGTATTTAGATACGTACCGCAAGATGTAATACGTAGAAGTGTAATAAGGTACGTAGATCATTCATACAAATTTATATTTGCAATAATTTAAAATTAACGTTTAGAACGGGGTAGTAGGTACGTACCTAGTACGCCATGACAAGCAAAAGGTTGACACCAATACGAAGTTCCGTATCCCAGATGCCTATCATTCACGACACCAGACTTTCCCAGGATCATCGTTCCTTTGAAGCAGATCGTCTTCCGCCATCCAGAAATGCTCATTTAATTTTGTATCGGTATATGGGTGGAGAAATCATATTATCAATGTGAGACGTGAATTGAAATTTTTTAGGGGGGGGGAGTTTTGGCTCCAGACCCCCCCCCCCTCACAGGAACGAAAAATTAATACAAATTATTTAGTTGACCAAAACGTTACTTTTTCTTATTTTTCGTCAGGACCTGACAACTGAATCGTGGCCTGGATGATTTGGTTGTCGTCTCAAATGATCTGCCTAATGTGAACATAGTACGTCCCGTTTTTAGGTGGCCTATCCCGTTGTCCCCAAGCGCAGCTTTGGGACGCCGAAATGTCGAAGACTGCCGAAGACAGCGCTGACGACACGGGAAATGGGACGACTGGCCTCCGGACAATTGGACGCCGCACTGTCGTAAACACGTATACAGAACGTAGAAGAAGTATTTTAATCAGTTTCTATCTACTACTACTTAGTAGTTTTAATTCATTTTACTCTTTACATAATGTATTCTTTATTGCGGATTGAGAATTACCATGCCTAAGGCTTTATATAAAATAAAAAACTCTTTTTTCGTTGGAACTTAAACATATGCACGATTAAATCATTGTTTACGTCTGCATATTTACATTCTCACCAACTATTAAATCATAATATAATCATTTAAATATAAATAATAATATCAAATATTTTTTTTAACGTCTATTTATTTTCGGATTCCGTGGCGTCCAGTTGTCCCGGTGCCTAATCGTCCTAGACCCTAATTATGACCGTTAGGCCACGTGCACTCGATATATACAATATGCACTCTTGCACTTTATTCTGCAGCCCAGATATTCAACGCGAGACTCAAAATGCGGATTGTCTGGATATGGAGAATGCATATCATTTTCTGTGTGCGCGCCTGGGGTTGACATGTCCCCCAGTTTTGGTGGAATTCTGATAGTAGGTACCTACTAACTGGTAGCCACGGCAAGAATGTTTCGCTTACATAAGATTCGCTAATATCTGATTTCGATAACATTAAAAAAATCAAATCATTAGGTAGATATGGATATTTTGTCGAAATGGACCCCTACAAACCATTTTTCTGTGTACGCGCCTGATATCATGAATGAATGCATTACATCTACCTACCTACCTAGTTAATGCGGCAAGAAGGGGTGGGATTAACAAAATCTGGCGGGTGCCAGTGACTTACGAATTTACCCCACCTACTAGCTGCAACTGTGGACATCCCTCACACTTTTCCAGGCACATTCATCGTACCCAGACACTCCATATGATAAAGTCACTCCAGTGATAAACACCTGACCTGTAGCTATAACTAAGTGTAGTTGTAGTAACATCTATCAACATAAAATAGATCTAACGATCTCAGACGATAATAATTAAGTGCCCGTCACCCCAACTTATATTGAAGTATAATAGATATAATGATTAGTCGATATCAAACCTTTCAATCAAGCAGTTCACAAATAATCTCTCAATAATATATATTGTTCATATATATTATATGGCTCAGATGGTTGCACCTATTCATGAGTGCCACGGGTCTTCCACTGACACAGGTTTGGAGTGTCATAGAATGCCAAGAAGAGAGGTGTCAACCCGTTGAGACGGCATCGACAGCCAGGTCATTCGAGTCACGTCAATAATAGATCATGTCGTAGGAGAAGAATAAGTAATATTATATTATCTTAATAATTTATATTTTTTTCGTTCCATGGGGGTCCGAACCAAACCCCCCCCCCATTGGGTGTGCACCTGCATGATATTGTTGTAACCCAATTCTTAGCTACCTACAATACCTAATTGCTGCTGAAAAATAAACTTTCTGATAAGGCTTTTCACGCACTGTTCAATATCATAGTAGGTATCCGTTTATTATTCAACCTCTATATGGTTTATTGAACTGCGTTATACTGAATTAAGAGGAAGTGTGGTACTACTCAAGAAATCTAACAAAAGAATATGAATGCATAATGCAATTTAATCAAATGTTCTGATTATTAAACATTTAATTTGTAGGTATCTAAAAATATTAAAAAGATAATTATTGCATTCCTTTTTTTAAGGCTATACCTCACCTGAGGCATGGTTTAAAAGATCGTGACTAGGCGATGCGCGGATTGCGGGTCGCGGGTGCAAATGACGCGAACCGAACGACATGTAATTTGTCATAAAAATTCAACATGCATCCTTTTTATGTTATGTTTATTATTATATTCGTAATAATAATAGTATATTCATTGACATTTCAAGTACATGCGGAATGTTTTTAAGTCATCTTTACACGATTTAAGAATATATTCAGACGACTCCATCACAAAAGAAATTGACGTGCGAACATGTCAACTATTCCTCTCCGAATGGCAACGCGCAGTGCTGCCAAGTCAAAATTTAAAATTTCAGTAGATTTTGACAAAAAAATCAGTAGATTTCATAAAATATCAGTAGATTTTGAAAAATGTGGTTTATTAGATATGATTTAAAACTAATAAGAATAACAATAACTAATAATATTAATTTATTGTAAACAATGATGATATTAATGGGTAAAATGGCGCTCTTGCGTAGAGTTACAATGCTTTTTATGTCAATTTAGAAGTGTATAACATCAAAAAAGGTAATGCGTAAATCATTTCAAGTTTATTATTAAAAGAATCATCAGTTAATTTACAATTATGGAGAAACACAAATATCAGTAGATTTCTTGAATTTCGAAAAAAAATATCAGTTGATCTACTGAAATTTCAGTAGACATGGCAACACTGGCAACGCGCCCCAACGCAGCCGAAATTTCGTTCCACATATTTTTGAAAATTATTTGCCGTTTCACTTATGTACGCTCTATTTTAATCTATGGTTACAGTTTATAAAAATTCTACTATAGAACGTGGGCTCAGACATGGTTCAACGTCCACGTCCCGTTTGGGAAGGCAGATCATGCGTTGCTTAGGGGCGGCAAATTTGGGCGGTAAACGAAGGAACGAATATTTTAATTACAAGTTTTGAACTTAGTGACGGTTTTCAATGAAGCGGACGACACGGACGATTCGTTAAACATTTGATAAAATATCTTTGTCAAAGATCTAATGCCTACCTTAACTATTTGACTATCCCAACGAGCACACACTGTCGACATCTAACGTACTGCTTCTACCTTACCTCAAAACAAAAGACATTCATCGTGAATGTATAGGTAGTGTCAAAATAAAAACAAAAACTAAGCGGGAATTAGAGCCACCGCGTATTACGACGGTCAGCCGGGGAAACTCGACGCAACGGTCTATAGGTGAAAATAACCACACTGTGTAGAAGACTTCGACTTCTATATCGAGACGTACACGTCACTGCAGTCGTTTCTGGAAATAAAACCGTTGCAATACCGCCAGCACGAGGGTAGATGTCAATATATAGAAGCCGAACAGTAGGTTGTTGTGTAGGTATTGTCTGGATATGATGACTGAGCGTCGAAACTATCTGGTGATTAGCCCACCGACCGTCCGTTGCGTCGAGTTGCAGTAACTGGCTGCCTAATTGGCGCGAATCGTGTACGTATAAAACTATGAACAACGCCATGTCAATAATATTATATCAAGCGAAGACGATCAGCTTAGCCTTTCTGTCATAGACAATTGATTCGGCAATAACAGGTCCTCCGCTCGAAGTACTTCTGCATAACAGAAATTTTGAAAAATCTTGAGATCGTCTACCCTACACAATATTAGACACTTTGGAAGGCACGTATATTTTAGTATTAAGTTACATATTATTATTTTATTGATGTCTGCACGTTTCGTTCTGAGTATATTCATTGGTTTTTAGACATGTCAAAGAAAATCTCTAAACGGTAAGTGTTCGTGTTTTCTTCAAAAATGCTCAAAGCGTCTAGACGTGGAAGCTGGTTGCTTTTATTGCTGTGTTTCTTAAAAGAAAGTGTGATCGAATTTCGCCAAAGAAACGAAAGATTGATACTTACCGTTTTTATATTTGCTTAGCTACACTCACTTTGTATGAGAAAACGGCTCAGTTCATTTATGTAATAAAATAATGTTTATCGCGTTTTAAACTTTCGGTTTCTCGGAAAATAATATTTGAAATCTTCTTACATACAAAATAAATTGGATTTTTGTGAATTATTTTAATGCGTTTAAAATGATTCCACTTTAATATTATGTGAAATATGATTATAAAAAACGATTCCAAACTATTCTAGTCGTACTTCATTTCTGTACAGTCTTAAATGAATGAAACCGAAGCAAAAAAGTACACCTGGTCTACTGATGTAGTTAGCAATAAAAGACGTCGTATTATAGGTTCATTAGAAGAGAACTTCATACTTTTACTATGATATTCCACCATAAATTCAGACACAATTATTAGTGAATTATATAAGTCATGGCCCCCACAAGGGGCGGGCTTACAGGGCTCTAGCCTGGGGGGCCGGGCTCAGGAGGGGCCCGGCGAGGCCAGTCGACCAGATAAATGAGATAAACACACAACACAAATTTGCTTTAATAGTAAAAAAGTCGCCCGAGGCACTATTTTCCTTCAATAATGTTATTACATAAAATTATATGGTTGTACGATAAAAACTTTAATTGTGAATCGACACTCGACAACCCCTTAATTCAAATGGATGTATTAAAGTATACAACAAAAAACACTAAATATACACATTAATTTTACCGCATACACCATTTGGAAAACGCTACTGTATAGCATCACATTGCCTTTATCCTTAGAGATAAGTAGGGGGCCGCCAAAGATCCTAGCATGGGGGCCCGGTTCAGGATGTGGGGGCCATGATATAAGTACTCGAGTATATTTGCAGATAATGACCAAAATAAACCTTAAATACTAAAATTCATCAGATTGGATAGAATATAACTAATTTCTACTTCAATCAGGCATCCTATATATTTCCGCATCAAAGCAAACATTTAAATAGGTATTTAACAAAATTACTACAGAAAGACACTTCGTCGTCAATTATTTCACATGATGAAACTAAATCGCAACACAATGTCTATTATTTTTAAAATGAATAATTACGTTACATACTGAGAAATTCATACGTGGGTTATATAAAAAAAAACAACATACTTCAAACCAAAACGCGATCCGCCATTTTGTTTTTGGGGGTGCCAATAGAAGAAAAAATAAATGATGTCGTCCTATCATTCAGCCACATGTACAATCGTTTGATTCGAAAATCAAAAGGCTTTCAAAATTCCTAATACAGAGTACCTAAGTATAAGCCACCTTCTAGCTAGTTAGAGTCCAAATTCTTTGATGCAATGGTTCTATGTTCCTCCTCCAACCGGTCCAGTTCTTAGTGAAGGAAACCTTGATACAGTAGAACTCGTCATTACAACTACACCTGATTCTCTACATCCCATCTTCTTTGACAGTAGGGTGTGAAGCGTGTGATAAATCTCTTGAAAATGTTTAATAAAGGGTAAGTGGCCATTTTCGATCGAAGCGGAACATATTATAAAACTACAAAATGAGGAGATTAAATCAACAGAATTTTTACGAGAAATGGTTATTAGTAATTCGCCCAACTTAAAAGCACTGATATTAAACACACAATATTGAATCAACAACATATAATTTTACCTTTGTCAGACACGGGTTTATAACCTTACACTACCCTAGATACTTACATAGATATTAAATCTTTATAATATGTATCTATTCAAGTCACTGCAAAAATTAATTAGAAAATGTTGTTATGAACTTTAAATCGTCAACTCTATTAATAACCAAGTTTTTGTGCGTATGCGTGAATCCAATTCAGTTTGAACCGTTTGAAAATTACTGACGGTAACATGTAATTTTATGATTACTTACAAAAAAATTAAGTCCAATCATTTCACATCGTTTACACTCTACCATAAAGATTTTTTATGTCATCTGTCACTTTGAACGATGGTTGGAAACATTCCGAGTCATCAGTAATCATATGAAGCCATGAACTGACCTCGGTTAATCATTTTCAGCCGTTTGGTCAGCGTTGAGGTGTTGCTACCTATGAAGGTAAAGACGGGTACGGAATATTGTACTTTCGTCAAACGTCAACAAACCGTTCTCACACTCCACATCCAACAAACCTATTTAGCCCATTCTCTGGGGACATAATAATAGTATGTCCCCATATTGATTGAAACAGCAAGTTAAATGGCGATTCTAAGGTTCTGAATGACTCAACACGGTGGTCGTCAATTATACCTATAATCATGGCCCCCGCATCCTAAAACGGCCCCCCCGGCTAAGATCTTTGGCGGCCTCCTACCTATCGCTAAATTTAATGGCATGTGCGACGCACAACATAAGCGTTTTCAAAATTGTGTTAAAAGTAAAATTAATGGCCTTCGTTTTATTTTTAGCGATTTTATGTAGTTTTAATACATCTACTTTAATTATGGAATTGTCGACTATCAACACAAAACACTCAAATTGCATCTTACAACCTCATGTTTTAAATGTTAATGCCCCTTCCGTGAAATAGCGCAGCAGGCGACTTTTTTACTATTAGAGCAAATTTGTGATGTGTGTTTATCTCACATATCTGATCCCGCCACGCCGCCCCCCCCCCTGACCCCGGGCCCCTAGACTAGGGCCCTGTCAACCCCCCCCTTGTCGGGGGCATGCCTATAATATCATCAATAACCCACTGGATGGCAAATCGTTTTATGCCCACATACCAAAAAAAGTAAAAATTGAAATGGGTAGGGAATAATATAAATAAATCAATATTACAGAAATGTATAATCAGTAATCACACCCCCACGTCCCATATAAATTTTATATTGAGAGGTTTACTCATGTAACAAATCTTTTTTTAGCTTTTCTTCAGAAGATTTTTTGTACCTTACGACCGGCAATTCATCCAAAAAACATTTTTTTCAGAATTCAAGAATAATTAGAAATTGTTATTTTCAAACCGGAAACGTAAAAGATACTATATATAAATTAACTGGGAGAAAAAAAATCATCTTACATATAAAATATTGATCCTGTTTGGATTGGAAAAATACCCCATGAATGATCCCAAAAGAAAGCTTTACAAAAAAGCATTGCACAAAAGCTTAAAAGGGTAACACAAATGATTCCAAAAAGAAAGAATACAATTGTACAGCTCATGAAAGCAAAAAAGCACTAACATAATATGTGTTCATTTTGTGATCTAGAAGAGAAAATTTACAATTGAAAACTGGCAAGTTGTATAAAAAGCTCTGAAATTATTTCTGAAGGGAGAATTTTTCATAAAAGCTACAAAAAATATTCTCTCGAAACTTACGTTATTCGGAAGAAATATTTTAATTTGCTGTTCAAAACATGGCTCATTGATTAATTCGTTGCACTTTGAGAAAAACTCCTAAATGATATTCACTATTTTCATCAACAGATTATGGTCACCGCAATGATGATCCGGCATAATATTATAGGCAGAAACATACAAACGATTTAATTAAATAATCACCTAATGCTTAGGTATAATAACTTTCATGGTCAAATTTATGAAACATAAATTTTGAATATATAAATAAAATTATTAATGAAACTTTTACTGAATGTGTTATGTTGAGTAGGTAATATTTATTTAGGCCAATGATCACCAATTAGTGCGCAAATTCATAATATTTGTTAATGAAATTAGTGACAAATTAGCCACTAAATTTAATAAATAATTGTTTAAATTTCAATGATCCTTTTAACTGTAACAAATGCAGATTGATTTGTAAGTAACTACCTATGTACCTATCTACCATAGTGTTATTAATTATTATTGGATTATAGCGTGGACGCCATTTAAATAAAAATACAGCGCACGTGCGTGTGTGTGTGTGTGTGTGTGTGTGTACTGTGCACGCATGGCAGAAGTAAAATATTAACTTTTTATATTAAGTTTTATTGTTTTTGATTAAAAATAAAATGAAACCAAAAAATATGATTTAATTTAATTTCCACTTGAGATGTTAGAGTTTCCGGGTTCAAATCCAGGACGTACCCAAGGCATGTTAGTTTTTTTTATTGAAATGAAACGTTTTTACGTCTGGCACGCAAACATATCCCTGCAATCCCACTGATCTGAAACAAAAAACAGTTATGATTTTTACTCGACAAACGAAAAATTAAAGATAGCGGACGAGATTGATTAACAGGCGCGCATGCTGCCGATTATGGTATTTTAGCCATCGTGTGATTATTGTTTACATGTTTACATTCAAAAGTATAATAATATCTCACACAAAAATACATTAATTATGAGTTATGACATAGCATAACAACACCATAGTTCATAATACATAATCGTCAATTTTATTTAATTGAGGATCTTGCATGAAAAGGGGAGCAGATCCAACTTTTAAAAAGTTGAGTAAATTAAAAAAAACTGGTTAATAAATTAATCTTTATCTCTATCTTAAAATACCGTATATTCACACGTTATAATATAGTTTTTAAGGTATATAAATAAGTTTTAGAATTTTGGCGAATTTTGAAAGTTTGGATCTGCAACCCATTTTGCAGAAAAATGTTTAAATTTGACTATAATGTTTATTGCTATGCATAATAAAACACAATAATATTAAAAATGTTGTATTTCAAACACTATTAATCAACACTTAAACAACTAACAATGTATAACAAAGCAATATGTACCTACAGCAAAATTATTTTGTTCGTTGCAATATGGGGGCAGGTTCTCACCTGCTCCCTTGTTACCAAACGGAACTAGGTGACAGATCCAAATTTCGCAATAACATGCTTGTTTTTGACGGAATTGTCTGTGATACATCAAACGATGGCATATTTTTTTGTTATATTATTGTAGGTGAAAAAAGAGTAACGGCCAAAAATTGGATCTGCCCCCTTTTAATGCAAGGTCCTCAATTGTATGCACAATACTTAATGTAGGTACCTATGTATATTTTTAATATGCATACTAACTGCCCGGAACGACAACTAACTGCCTATGTGAGCAAATATGCTGTGGTGTGAGATTTGCTGCTAATAATTGCTTGAGATTTGCTGCTAAATTCTAATTTTGGTTTTAATATTGTATAAAAATAGAATAATTAATTATATGTAGGTAAGTATACTAAAAAATAAGTTCGTAATGTTTAACTTGCCCACTCCACATAATTTTGTTAGATTTCAATAATTCCTAAATATATTCTGGACAAAAAACTTTGGCCGATAGAGAAAAAACAGCAGTTATTCTGCTGAACCAATAATATCACATTCCTGCAGACATATTTGCATAATATTCCACAATAAATAATCACATACCTACATCGTAAACTCGTTATTTTGATGCGATGTTAGTCATTTTCTAGTAAAAATTTATTTGACTATAAAATATAATAATAGGTAGGTACCTAATGTTATAATCAAATAATTGTATCTGTCTTCTATTTTATTAGGAACCGACGTACTACCTCAAACAGCCATAAAATCAAAGTCTAGCGTGACAGTGCTAAAAATAGGTTAATATAATTCAGTTATTATAGGTTGATACAAGGTAGTAAGGCACCATAAATATCATAGGTAGTACTTACCTTTAAAAATCCATTAAAAATTTATGTTTTCCCAAAGACCATAAAATATAGAACAAAATTTATTGTCTCTTACCTCATATTATTATCTTTCCTTTATAAATGAGACAAAAAACACATCCGTGACGTTTAATATAATTGATTTACCTATCAAAATAATTATTTTTATAGTCTGTTATTTCAAATTAATGGCGGCGGTTCTCCTACTTCCGGAGTGTGTTTATTTTATTACGTTTACTTCAGTTTTCGATTGACGGTTATCGCGAGCGGTTGGTGCTTGCCGCCTGTTGCACGAATAAGTTAGTTATGTATCAAATAAGATGATCTATGTCAATACTGCACAAAATACAGCCTCACACACCTTTCTTAGTGTGTGACAATACCGCACAAGTGATATTTAGTTCGTGAACGCTTTTTATTTTGATTGTCATTCTACATTATAACAATAATGATCGGTGATTTGTTTTATTCAACATAACCTCTTGACAGCAAAAAACGTCAACCGGCAAAATGAGAGTTTTCAAATGGCTAAAAAGGTTAGTAATTAAATATCCAATGCTTACAAAACGCGCACACAATACGATTTTGCTTATTATTATTTAACTTGTGCAAAATATTGTCTGTGATATGTACAACGCATTAATTTATAATTGTGACAATGCTCAATCGAGACCCCCATTGTTGTTGTAAAATGTCATAATTAAGCCGCTATAAAAATGTATTGTTAGTTTGAAATAAAATCGTAACATGCTGCCGATTGATTAATACTCAATACTATAAAGACATATTATTTGCAATGTTGTCTGCACGCGTGTTATTTTTGTGATTTATAATATTATCAAACCAATTGATAAAAACAGTAATGTGCTAGTTTATTAGTAGGTAATCGTGCATTTTCTCCCTCCAGTAAGTAGCAACAATAAACTTTATCGCTTTTTCTTGTATTGTTTTCGTTATCTGTGATCTAAATGTCTACATCGTTAGGATAACGGGGTTTATAATATATTATTCTGCACAATAAAACATTATTTTATATTGTTAATCTTCGAACAATTAATTGTGCACATAAAAAACAACATAACAATAGGAACATACACTACTTCTACCTTTACGTGACCTGGCCATTATGTCATATTATCTTGCTATAGATAAGTACCTACTAATATTTTTTTTTTCGAATAATTTAGATTTTCAAATCTGTTATACCTATTAGCTATTAGTATTCTAATAGTAAGGCTGATTAGTGATTGTGATTACTGGTTACCCAGGTTGCCATCTTCCGACTACGTGATGTTGGAATAAATTTAAGTAGGTACCTACTTACCTAAATAATTTTGTAAAAATATAAGGCGACAATTTTTTTTAGATCAAACTAAATTTAGTTAGTAATCTAATTTTACATGATACATAAAAATTGGCTTCCAAAACGTTTTTTTTTTTTAAATTTATTAGAACAATGACAAACGTCAGTTTTACGATTTACCTCTTGATAATCATGTACATTGTAGGTATTCATAATGTAATATTTTTTGAATACTTACATATTTTACGGTCTGTTACGCAGCGGCCATGACACTTAAATAAAGGGGTGGCGTAAGGATTTATTCACCTGTCACTGTACTTTTCCAAATTGTCGAGTATGAAACTACCAACTCATTCCAAAACAATATTTCGCGAACTTATAAACAGGTTACAAGGAATCGAGGAGTTACGATATCGAATACAAATTCTACTTATTCGAATATTTATATTTATCTGATAACTAGATCTGTGGAGGCTCCACAGGCTTTTTTATGTCGTGACTTGTTATATTTAGTTGATGGTGCGTGTCGGCCAACAATAAATAATAGACCGAAGTTTTTTATTATTTTTATTGATCTTCTCTCGTCATTATAATACAGAATACAGATCATACGAATGCTAATTATCTACTACTTGCTAAGATATCGCTTTTTCTTATTATTATTTACTGGATTAAATCCTCTTCACACTGCGGAATGTTTTACAATGATAGGTAGTCTACTTTTTCATCAAACTGTCCCTCATGGAAATTATTCCAATCACTGAAAGCTGGATTCCATATCACTGCATACTTCACGGTCCCTAGACATTTAAAAGTTTGTGGCCGCCATCTCAAACTTATACCCTCTTCAGAAAATCTTGCTAGTAAAAACTTTCTGGTACTTGTCGGGGCCGGCCCTAGACTATTTGGCGCGCTGGTTACCCAGCTGACTACTCACGGGCTGTCACTTATCGTGACTCATGACATGACCCAGATACTCCACCGGTTTTATTTAGAGGGTTGGAACGGACTCTTTTTTGAGTCAGTCCGCTCCGGGACCTAATACTTGCTCCATCTCTGCTCCGGGTTAAATGTTAAACAAAATAAGTAGATAGTTTTAAAGCAAGGTTTATTATTCAACATTTTCATTATTATTAATTCTATTAAACAAAATTTCCTACAGCAAATAGTTTTTCATTATCTGCCTCTTTTCATTTGGAATTAATTTTAATAGGCACTGAAAATAACCACTCGACAATCGCTTGGGTAGTGGGCATACTGGATACAACTCGACATGCCACTTGAATTCGTCTTAGTGTCAAATATAATATTTTCATTAGATTTTAAGACGAAAAACTAATAATAATAAAAAACAGCCGGAGTAGTGGAGCACTACAAATTTTCGGGACTCCGGGTAAAACCCCATTGTTCCACTGCTCCGTGCTCTTGCTCTGAGCTCCGCTCCAACGCAAAGCACAGTTTGCCAGAGTTGACGATATAGCCTCCCTCTAGGTAGGAGTTGAAGGAATCTGGAGAGGCATTTCTGTTCCCGTGTAGGCAGTAAGGGGAATTAACGAGCAAGTGGATAATTAAAATATATAAAAAAAATAATTGCATTAACATTAATCAGCAAACTTTTGATTAATGAGATGAATTAATCGACGATTTCAAATTCAAAAACGGATACGTATCAAAAGTTCTGGTTGCAAAAACAGATAAGTATCCACCCGCACGTTATCCTGAATTATGTGTTTTGGTTAGATTTTTTATGCATTTGTATCATCTTATTTAGCTGAGCATCTATTTAATGCGGTCACAGGTGTTTTGATTAAAAACACGTAGGTACCTACTTACCGATTGCAAATACCTAGTGACAGTGACTGAGTAAAGGTTTCACCACGTTTCATATGCATTTACAAACCCACTACCCAAATTAAATGTAGATAAGTAGCTACATACAACTTGACTAGTGTTGCTCATAATGACGTGTCAACCCATTTTCATCAAAAATTTGTTGACTATATTGTCACATAACCTTTCCTATTAGGTCATCACTGCTTACTTACAAATAAGTTACTTCTTCGGAATCTTCGTTGGTCCGACTTGCTTAGCTAAGTTATTAAACTCACATCATCGCCATCAATCAATCTCAGTTCACTGATATTATCATACTAATTCCTAGTCCAGACCAAGGTACATCAAATCGTGAGCAAATGCACATTGTATACAAACTGTTCGAAAGCTGTATCAAAACTTCTTATTAACATTGAATAATACTACCAATGTTCATGTATTTGTGTATTCCGACCGGTTGGAAAACATTGTTTATGACATACCTACACATGATTTTCGCCTGAGTAGGCGCTCGGATTAAGTTTTAACTTTTAGACGTTGTGGCGTGTTCGAATTAATATGAAAATATTATTGTGTGCGCTGGCGCATTGAAACAAACTATTATGTAAATAATGCCACTAATTGTTGTGGTTCGTTAAGGTGACGCATCAGTGAAACGCCAAATAATTTCCAACTGTAGGCGCGACGAAATTTTGGACTCGCTGCCATTCACTGAGAGAATCTCGAGCGAGAAGCACGTCACTTTGCTGCGTGATGGCGACGGGTCAATTAATTCTAAAATCGTGTAAAGATGACTAAAAATGTTACCCATTTACTTTAAAAAGAAAACATGTCAATGAATATATTATTATTGTTACTAATAGAACATACGTTAAAGTGCCCACCACCACCCGTCATATATGCACAACCGTGGATATGCACGGCCGCTTTCTATGACGCTTTAAACGTGTCTGAAAGAAGTGATTTTAAGTGCTCATTCCGTCCCGAGACGGAGCCGCACGGGACTGATGCTGCAACCATGCACCGTAGTGCTGAAAGAAGAAAGTTAAGAAAGAAAATGTTTGGTTTTGGACTGGCTCTGCTGTCCGCTGACGTTAAGCGCTTTGTGTACCCGCATACTGAGTGTCACGAATTGAAATGGATGAGTCTACAGAAGAGTCGGGACTATCCCGCTCCCCATACGACGCTGCAAATTTCTCAAATGCCGCAAAGTTGGCCTCGGTTGCTACCAGATCTCCATGACCAATTGGGCCCGTGTGAGGACGGACCCTGGCAAACAGCTCCGCTCGTTCGAATTCCATAAGCGGGCAATCCCAGAGGATGTGTTCAACATCTTGGTGGTCATGCCCGCAGGTACAACCCGGCCCATCTACTATCAAGCCAAACTCGTGGAGTCTGGCGGCGAAGTTGCCATGGCCGGTGAGGAACTGGCTAATCCAGTGCGAAGGTTGGAGTCTTCTAGTTTGGTGCCTGCAGAATACGTCTGGAAAAAACGGTAAGTGTGCCGCCCCTTGGGGGAGGCGGTCCACCTCGCCTGCCATGCCGCAAATGCGGTCTTGTACACAATGTCACTTACAGTCTTCCTGTAAGGAACGTCCTCGGATCTCTGCGGTGGTGTCAGATGGACACCGGCGAGTATTGTGCTGATCCCCCTCAAGAGGAGGGTGATCGATCCTCTGACTTGGACGTGCAGATCGAGGGGTAGCACCCCCGCGAGTACGGCAAGCGCGTCAGTAGAAGTTGTGCGGTAGGCTTTGGTAAGCGAGATCAGCGCAAGTCGCTGCCCGCTTAATAGTGCGCGTCTCACGAGAGTTAAGGAGTTTACTCGAGAATGCCAAATGCTGGAGGCGTAACCGGCAATTCCCATGAAAATTGCGCCGTATGCAACCTTAAGGGCTCTAGGCTTAAGTCCCCAATTGCTGCCCGCCATTCGGGCCATTCTCTGATAGGCCGAATTGGCCTTAGAGACGGCCGTCTTGGCGTGGTGAACGAAAGACAGCTTGTCATCAAGAATTACTCCCAGATACGTAACCCTTTCGGAGAAACGCACTGAGGTCTGGCCAAAACGAACCGTGGGCGGCCGTCGAGTTATGTTGACCCGAGAACTACCCCTGAGGAGGACAGCTTCCGTTTTGCTCGGGGCAAAGGTCAGCTTGTTCAGCAACCCCCAATTAAGGATTCTGCCCAAGGCGTCCGTGGCTGCACGCTCAAGTGCCGGTCGGCTGGTCGCCCCAACAAGCAGGAGCAAGTCGTCGGCGTACGCAACGAGCGTGCAGCCCGGAGGCAGTGGCAGGGACAGAACGTCGTCAAACAGAATGTTCCACAGAAGGGGTCCCAGGACGGAGCCCTGAGGACACCCCATGGTGGTCCTCCTGTGAATCAGGCTGGGGCCGGAGTCGTAGGTTATCTCCCTATTGCTGAAGTAGCTTTGAACTAAGGCAAAGAGGTCCCCGGGGATCTGTTTCAGCCTAAGCTTTGCCAGAACCAAGGGCCACCACGCAGTATCAAACGCGCCCGCTATGTCGAGAAAAATCCCGGCAACGAGGTCCTTGCCAGAGCTCTCCACAGAATCGATCACAAAGCGAATCGCATCCTCGGTGGACTTTCCGGGTCTAAACCCAAATTGTCTTTGCGAGATTGGACAGTTTTCCGACAATAGAACAATAAACAGAACATAAAATGAACGTATGTTGGATTTATATGAAAAATAATATTTCGTTTGACAGGTGTCATTAGCACCCGCGACCCGCAGTCCGCGCATCGCCTAGCAACGATCTTTTTAGACCGTGCCTCAACTAATGCATGGCCTTAACGAAGAACATAATAATCAGGCTTTCATCATGGCCCCCACACAAGGAGGGGGGGGGGCTTGACAGGGCTCTAGCCTAACTTGTATTTTTAATCCAAGTAAAAATTGCATCGTACAAGGACATATTATTTGAAAATGTTAATATATTTTAAATAAAATTGTACCGGAGGCGACTTTTTTACTATAGAAATTTGTGATGTGTGTTATCCTCACGTATTTGGTCGATCCGCCACGCCGTGCCCCCTGGCTAGAGTCCTGTCAGCGCCCCTCTTTTGGGGGCCATGGTCACATACCTCTGTCAATTATTAAATATTGTTTCTTATGATTCTAAATGAAGTTAAAATTGAATTTTACAAAAATGATTTATGATTGATCGTCAATATATAAAAGTAAAATTTTTTTTTCTCCTTTCATGTAATTATTGTCCACAGTAGGTATAACTGAATTAATTATTATCTGCCTGCTTATATTTATTTTAATTTATGTTTATTGCGAATGATAATATTATTATTTGTGAGTGATTACTTACTCACACAGCGCCACCTGCCGTTGTCACTTTTCCAGTCCAGTTATTTTGGCGATAAAATTCATTGTAAAAATAAAGGCTGGGTATTGAGCCAGGTCCGAATTTTAAATAATCATCTATTTGCTTCTTTTATTGGACACGGTATGAAAATATTCGCTTCTGTATTTTCAGAGTCCGGCAGGGAATTTTATCTATTACTGTCAGTTCTTAATTAATAATTAATTATATTAATTTTTAATCCAACTCCTCTCCTGTATAATCAAAAGTAGCTATCAGAAATGTGAGTGAATCAAAATCTCTAATGTAAAATTATATTCTAATTGATTTAAAGTCAAATTCCATCAAGTACTTTCGGTCGATAGTATTAATAGTAAAATTATATCCTAAGCACAGGTTGAAATAAAATCATTTTGCAATATCGCAACAATACAATATTATGATATTGATAATAATGGCTAAATTGTAGATGGGGGGGAGCGAGATCATGATATTGTATTTTCTTACAGGGCAGTGAAAACATGATTTGAAAAAAAATAGTCCTACTTACTGCCAAATATTTTAAAAATTATTTCCGTGCTATGCATTCTAATGAGTATTTAGTAGTATTTTAGTAGTATTTAATAGTAAATTGACCAAACTATTATATTCAAAATATTTTTAAGAGAGTTTATTCCTAAATAATTCCTTAACATCCCCCAAAAAGAATGTCAATAGATTTCGAGAAGTGAAATCTATGATCTATGTATGTGTTGTGTATTACCTGTCAATTAACGTCAATTGGCGAAACCAGTCTTAGTTGATTATAAATGTGTATAATAATCATAATAAATTTAATAAAGATAATAATAATAATGTCTTACCACCAAGAAAGATAACACTAAAGAAAATTATTGATAATATTATGTATATATGTCGTGTGAAAATGTGCGTAATGTATTGATTCGGCCCTGGTGTGAACGATGTGCCATTTGTTCACATTTAACGCTTTTGCTGGAAAATGTTCCGTCTCGCGTTTTGTTCTGTGAAAAAAGAGATGTCCGCGGTCAGTTTCTACGTTTGGCACTTAAATAAAGTCTTGAACTGTTTTTTCGAAGTTGGAATTTTATTTTGCCGCTTCTTTTTTTGAAATGTTTTTGTCAGTTAGAAATGGCAAGTTAGTTTGTTTCCTCGAACCGAGTTCCATGAAGTGAAATCGCAAGTTTCCGGTTTTCGAGTAAAAAAAAATGTTATTTTGTCGCGACCTATTGTTCCGATTAGTTCGATCTACCCCAGTGGGTACCCTACTTAGGCGCTGTTTCTATAATATGAAAAAATGAATTACATAAAGCAAAAATTCAGTCGCTTGGAAAATTTTCTATGAGGACTAAATAAATAAATTATTAATCAATTAGTTATTCCAACAAGAGGAAATATTACACGTTTTGACATTCCGATAGAATTGCAACAATTTTTCTCATTGCGTTCTATAATAATATCACAATATACCTTATTCAATCGCTTGTATGTATTCATTTATATACAGCACACACACCCTCCCAAAAACGTTGGCAATTGCCTTTGGGGGCGTTGGTAGGGAAGTTCTACGCTATGTATAAGTAGCAAAATTGTATCAGTACCTACATCAGACTTTTCACCTCTACTTAAGAATCATTTGTATTTTTTTAAAGTGACTTTGTAAAATGAGGCTTTCTATATAGTACAGCGTCAGTGATCGAAAAATCGAACGATTTGTGGCCATTGCATAAAAGCATGAACCTCGAAATAATGAATCGGCATATCCTAAATGGAGGAAGTAAATTTAATTTTTCATAATTGCCTTCTGATTTTATTAATTTTGAATTTGGACCAATGACATTATTAATGGACGACGCACTCGCTAGCAAGTAAATTCGCATGTATAGGTAGACGTCACGCAATCTCCATTATGCGATATCACGCATCGGGAATTTATAGCAATATGACCTTTATTGTAATGGCGTTAGAGCAGTGTTTCTAATGTCAATGTTCATTTGAGCGAACCCGTTCGAACCGAACCATTCGGTAGACCCAACAAAAAGCATCAGGAGTTTATAGCAATATCACCTTTATTGTAATGGCGTTAGAATAGATTATGCCATTCGGTAGACCCGACAATAAAGTGAGTGTCATTTTCTTTTTCAGGTGATTCGTCCATATTAATGTCATTGATTTGGACACATGTTTTATGGTATTAAAAACAAATTTGAAGTTAAACGAAATTTTTTACCATAAAACATTTTATGCAATACCTGATCACCACCTGATACCATCAATAATGATGACTGTAATTATTATAGAAAAATTTAATTGTCGTCGCCCATCTTGGTATTTTATGGACCTCAAATGAACATTGCTAAAATAAACATCAAATTTGTATTCAGGAGTCGGCACTATAAAATACATACCCAAAATAAAAGTTTATAAAATCAGACGGTAAAAATATGAAATTGAATTTTTCTCCGCCATTCTGAAATTTAGGGACTCCTGGGTAAATTTTGAAGCGGCTTCTTAAAAAGATCTTAAAAATGAGATTTATGGTGTGCCTATTCATGCCAAATTTAATACTTTTAGTTTAGTTCAGCTCATCTGACGGCCCGCTAGAAATCACTGCGACACCCCTCTGGGGTTCGCGAGTCATGGGTTGGGATTCCGTGCATTAGTTGTTTGAAACAAACTCGATAACTTATCATTCAAACGTCTATACGGCAAGTACCTACACATAGTTTTCTTCCCATTATTTTAATTATTACGGTATTCATAACAACAGTTTATGGCTTTGAAAACGTTTGAATGCTCTTACTGTATTTTTGGATTATTTTAATTTAATTTATTACACATGTAAATGTGCCAATATAAATAAATATGTTCGACTGACATGGACCAAAATCATGACCACTCAGAAATTACAGTAAGTAAGTACCTAGAAGCTGTTAAAATGTTTGCGTGTATTTTTTGTGATTGAGAAATCGATGATATTTTGTTTTAAAGCCATGAATTCGTTTATCAAATTTAATAAGTACCTATGTTATAGGTTGGAAATAATAATAAAATTACTTTAGTGGTTGGAATATTGTATAGATTTTAAATAGCGTTGATAGTATTAGAATTTTAATTAGATTATAAAATTTGTTTATGAAATGAGATTATAGAAATATGTACAACCCATCAACTATACTTAATGTATTTATCAAACTTAAGAAAACAATTTGTTCGTTTTCTAAATGAAGGTTTACTTCTATCATGCGTGCCTTGTGCACATTTTTAAACCGTTACTTTGTTAAATTTAACCCTTTTCTTGCTTCGCATTTTTCTTACCTTGGAGTGATATTATCATCATCAGCCAGGAGCGATCCACTGTTGGGTAAAAGACTCCCTTAGCTCCTTCCAATCTTATTGATTCATAGTTCTTAACTGCTGCCTACATCCACCGGAGCTTATGAGTTGAGGGCGTCCCTGTGGTCGATTAGTACCATTTTAGTGGGTGCCACTGACTGACTGCATTTGTCCTTTAATTGGCGACCTCTATCACATCGCGTACCTACTATATTATCTGCTTCCTTATCCATTGGCTTTGTGGACTTTCCGCGTTTCACCCAATACACACCTTTCCGTGCTACGTTGCGTCACTCGTAATTTTTTGATTTCTCTCACATAAAGGTCCATGTTTCACATGCATATGAGCACTCACTGGTAATTATACATTAGTTGAACACTTTACGCTTAAGACAAAATGTAAGGTGACTTTTGAAGATAGCCGTGTCGAAGGGTGGAGGTAGGCTGTGGAGATTCGACATACATTTTGTCAGTCATGCTTTTTTATTTTCATCGAACTAAGAATACAAATTGCAGATGAAATTGGTTAGTTTTTTTTTAAATTCGATTAAACCTTGACTAGACCAGATCATAATAGTAAAGGTAAGCTGTGTAGATTCGACAAAAATAATACACACTTTTTCTATCATACTTATTTGTTTTAATTGAACTAAAAATACAAATTGCAGATGGTTTTTAAAATTCGATTAAACACTGCCTAAACCAAACCACAATAGATAAAAAATATGAGTCTATATAATTATACTATGGTTGGCAAAACTACCAAAAAGATAGGTAGATATACCATTAAATTTCATATATTTGTCGAACATTTACATACAGTTTTCGCGTACAGTTTGGGAAACACTGTTCTAATCAATCAACACATCGCTTATCTTATTAATGACGATAATTGTTAGTAGGTACATACCTACATAAATCGTCAAATGAAAGTAATTTAAACGTGAATTTAAATGAAGGAAAATTACTTGGATCAATGTTGCGTTGTGACAGATTTGAATGAATTCCATACATCTTTATAAAAAACCATTGATCTTTTAGAATGCGATAAACAGTGTTGTTCAGACACCCAGAAGTTACTATACCATGCACGGGAATTAAATTTCACAACCTTTGCAATACGGGTGATATTCTGGAACTCGTGATAACAGTGTTAACACATTATACCTACAAGGGAATATTGATGATATTCGAAAATGAGATAGCTATAATTATTATCTTGCTGTGATTTTCTGTCGTTGGTACAGTTTCAAATTGATCAATGTAAAAAACATATGTACTTATTTAAAGAAAATATCTCAGTTAAACGGAAATGTCGTGTATATGTACCAAATGAGTTAAATATTTTGGTGTACTGACATAGTTAGGTTCTGCACTCTACCTGACTATAGATGCGTAGGTAATGAATTGACTAATGAGCATGGCATGGCGATGTACCAAAACCGTGCCCAATCTTGATCAAAACAGTCCATGGGATGGGCGTTGATTGAATCGGAGCCGCAGAAGACCGCAACGATCGGGGAGAGACGGGTCGAGGAGGTTGTATCTGTTCGAATCGGTTTGCCGGCGATTGTCGGGTCGCCTGCGAGTACTTACTGCATGTCGCCGGAAGCACGCTCGCCTGCACATCATTCTGCTCTCGTGTACGCGCTACCTGCCGCTCAACTCTCCGAACAGTACACCTGTGCACAACTCAAGAATTCACTAGGGCCTGTCAAAGCGTAATGTCGCACTCGGATAATAAATCGAGAGCAACAATCACGGAATCGTTAATCGAAATAAAATATATTTTTCGGCCGTACCTAATCATCATTTATGGCACTACCACTCTTGGCTGGTTTTGGCCTCCTTCAAAAACTTCCATCGTCCAGAACGATTCAGTTGCATTGGCCGTTAATTCTTCAATTTTTCCGTAGCACAGTCCAGCCATCTCAGTTTGACCTCTGGGTCTTCTCTCGTTCTCAGGGGTTGCGTACATAGCCCACCCTGCTAGAAACTCCTCCGGCATTCTTTGCACGTGGCCGATGAGGCGCGGTCTCTGCATTTTCGTATGACACTTGATGTTTCGAAAATGAATAAAAAAAATGTACTTAATTGTTTACTAACGCTTAATATTGAAAAAACCAATGTTTATCCCCCAATTGATTGAAGACGACTTTTTTGACAGTTGTCCAGCGTTTGATAATATAAATAAATCAGAAATATACATACTACTTAATATATATATATTTTTTAATATTGTTAAAAATATAATGCCGGACAGGACCACGGCCCCCACATCCTGAAGCGGGCCCTCAGGCCACGATATTTGACGGCCCCCCAACGTATCGCTAAGGTTAAGGGCAGTGTAATGTTCTATAGTAGTGTTTTCCAAATGATATTCCGTGGAATTCCGTGTATTTTTTTATGTGAAAATGAAAATAAAGGGTATGCCGTGTATTTTTAGCGATTTTTGGTATTTTAAATAAATCAACTTGAATATTGTCGGCACTCAGCATCATATTATGAATCACTGATTGATCGTGACCCTTTTTTGTGATAGCCAAGTTACATGGGACCCTTCGCCATGTTGGATAAATAATCATTTTTAATAGTCAGGAAACACACTAAATATAATTATAAAATGCAATTCTATCTGGCCCCGCAGGCGACTTTTTTTTACTATTAGAGCTTATAAATTTACGATATGTTTATCTCACTTAACTGGTTGACCTGCTACGCCGGGCCCCCAGGCTAAAGCCCTGTCAGCCCCCCCTTTGTGGGGGCCATGGACAGGACACCAACCTGCATCTATCGGATTCCGACCAATGTGCTTTCCCAACTTTGTCACCTTATCTAATAATTACGAGGATATTTACTAACAGTTACGCAACTGAAGCGCTTCTCAAATTTCGCTAATATTGGCGACTGTTTTTGTGGTTTGAATCAAGGTGCCAATAAAAAGTACCTACCTACTAGCCTCCATCAGGACCTCTCCAAATTTAAGTGTTAACTTTCTAATAATTTAATAAACTTTTTTATTCAACGAATAATTAATTCACGTAGAAAACGGCGTCGGTATAGGGTTGCCGTGCGGACAATAGTGCGCGCGGATATATTTACAGGAGCTTCTTTAAAAAACCATTACTAAACTTAACATTGATTTTAAAGAAAATTAATAAACACCGTACCATGTATCTAATTAATGAGTAGATGCCTATAGCACCATGTGATTTTTATATTTTTTCATACCTCATTAATGCAGCAATAATTAAGTAAACATAGAAATGGGAAATAACTTGAATTAAAATAATAAATTGTCTACGATCAATTTTCATTGATCCTAAGGATTTCTCATTAAATCGACAGCATTATTAAGCTAAATTTTATGCTAAACAATGATACACCCATCGTTATAGATGAGGACTTTTCTAAGGTATTCATTAAATTTATTAAATACTGAAGACTGCAACATCACCCACCCATTGAAACTCGGATTAAAGCAATATAATTACAAGATAAAAATAACTCTTTATATACAACGTTTTTAAATTTTCTGTTGAATCATATAAACTTGGCTTGAGTAGCTTAAACGATCAAAAAAAAATTGTACTTGATAGAAATAATACTGAAATGTCATTTTGACATGTCGTATTGATTTTAATAGTAACGCACGTATATATTAATAATTTAGTTGCTAGGACCCCAGACCCCAGCAACCGATAATGGTGTCGTAATAACTTTTCATACAAAACAGAATTAACTGAAAATGAATTCAATTCTACTTAAAGATGGCTAAAAGTATTTAAAAAATGCATTGGCATCGTGTTCTGATATATTCTAGTTTCAAATGTCTAGCTGGTCGGGAAGTTAGTTAAAAATCGATTACAAGATTTGTACCGGACAAAGAACCGCCGGACAAATAAGAATACGAGCTAAGAAAAACGTTGTAAAAATGAAATTCTATATAGCTAACGTAACAATCCTTAAAACAATATAATATATTATGTACCTACTTATTAAAATAAATTATGAGACAGTAGGTATATTTTATGAGGTTGCCAATTTTTTTCTGTCTATAGGTACACCGCTTTAGAATAGCAAAATCGAATGACTTAAAATACATTTTAATTTATTAGATAATCCTATTTAACTGGTCAACTACTAGCGGAAGGAGTTCGTTGTGATAGTTGGTGAACACAACACATGGTTGAAAAGTACTTAAACAACAAGACTTAGAAACAAAAACTCTCGTACGGACCTGTACAGTGCGGAGGTCGGAGGTATCTTAGCAGACTTTTTACGAAGATTACTTTGTCGTCACTCAACTCTTGGGTTCAGCCCTGTATACAAATATACATTGTTTTAAGAAACACTATGTAAATTTTTCCTTACGAAATTTCCTATTCCAGTACGTATTGTTAATATTAATTAATTTACCTACGTGTATTCATACCATTGTATAGTATTATGTAACCCATTCATCGAAAACAATTAATTATGCTAGCTTTTCTGATACTCGGACTTGCTTAAATTCATCATCATCATCGGCTAGGGTTGATCTACTGATGGATGAAGGTCTCCCGTTGCTCATTCCACTCTACTCGGTTTCGGAGTTTGTCGATCCAGTGAGTTTTAGGGAATCACTGGGGTAGTTTAGTGCCCCAGTACCACCACTGTATGTCTGCTGTCCACTTATCGTACAATATGTCCGACCTATTTATAGTAGTATTATACACGTGGGTTTTGGATCTCTCTTATATTGAGAGTCCATATTTCACATGCATACCTGATCACTGATCGCACAAACTGATGGAACACTTTACGCTTTAGTCTGCGCGCCCAATAATACCGTCCATGATTGCGTTTTTATATAAGGATACCCCTTCATTCCCCGCGCAGGCATATCGCGCCGACTGACTTTTCTACATTTACTACGGCGGAAAGGTCAACAGGCGAGTGGGGGTCGTACATACCGTTCGGTGGTTTATGTTGGCGCAGACGTTTAGGCACAATGGGAGGTCAATTTGAAGATACTATTCAGGCGTCCAAATGCGCTCCATGTCAGTTTGGTGCTGCGAGCAAGCTCGATGACGAGGAAGTATGAATTTATCTCCGTCAATTGACATTAAATATCCAAGATATACGTATTTGATCATTTTTGGGTCATCAAAGCAGCTTATTATTACCCTCGTTTCGAGACATAAACCTACTTCGTAGCTTTCATTTGCAAGCTCCTGCATCCTATCCTGGACGTCTTTTCGGTCTTTCAAAGTCAACAATGTCGTTTTTACATCATTCTGTGTTTATTTTACTATTATTCTCGCAGACATCGCCGTTTTATCAAAGTTTTTAAAATAGTTTTTTTTAAATAATTGTACATTTTATTTGCAATATTATGTCATATCATTTATCTTTGGCCCTATTGTTGGTACCTGATATGCATATGCGTGCTATAAAGGTAATTAATTTTGCATATCATATGACGAATATGGTGGGTTACTAGTTTATTGGACTTCTAGCGCATATCTCCGTGCACATCCATATAATGGATATGTATATGAATTCGTGCACCAATTCCAAAGATGTCTGCAAAAATTATGTCATAAACTGCATGACAAAAAAAAAATATTTTTTATAAATCGAAATATCTATAAACTAGAAATAATACTTTCACTAATGCCACAACGTTCGCCTCTAAGTGCGCGAGTCGTGGGTTCGAATTCGAATTCATGGATTGTTTTGTTTTTTTCTAGTGAAACTTTTTTATGCCCTATAATTCTCCTCTGATCGAGTCTGATGAAAAACCGCCATGACTTAATCGATAAACGAAATAAAAACCGAAGGCAACGAGTCGTATTTAAATCCAAGCACCACCAGATTAGCAAGCGCGCACACCGCGGTTGCGCTTTTCCGAGCTTCATATAAGTGACATTTTTTTTAGTTATGTAGTTTTTTTAAGATTTGGCTTAAGATAAGTATTGGCATGCGCAAGTACGTTAAGACTAAATTACAAGAGATCCTGACGCCGGCTAGGAATAAAGTTAGCCACATATTTACTGGTTGGTACCAACCACAAAACCCGGTAGCCAATATGCATGAAATTTGAAAAACGTTTCATTCGTATGACTATTAATTAATTTAATCGAAATGACGTAGGGTGCCGGTGGCTAAATTCTTAAAACACATTTGTCGGAATCTGGTGGATGCAGACTCGAGTCCCGCCCGTTACCATATCTTTTTTCAAGATTATTTATGAGGTGTTTCTGAATTATGTTAGTGTGAGAGTTTCCTTCGTCGCTATAGAAGATAACTACATATTAATAAATTATTGATTTTAAAAGTATTAGTCGGTGTTAGTATTAACAATATATAATTTGACAGTATAATAATATTCCAATTTTAATTAAGTATTTTTTCGAACAAAAAATCCATTTGGATTATAATTGGTCGAAAATTATATGCAATTTTCTATGTTCGAGAACGGAGAGCAACGCAAAAAATTTCACTAATGGCACATGTATTTTTAATTTATATTTGAATCGAGTGCATGAATCGAATCTGAGCGAATGGCTAAGAATCATTTCTCGTAAAAAAGACATTGCATTGCAGCGCCAACTAAAAAAATATCTATTGTTAAGTAGAATTCTTGTATGCGCTAACTCAAAAAATAAAGCAATAAGTTAACCTATAAAGAGATTAACTACTTAGCGATTTTCATTGTCATTGTCACGCACTGTGACTACGATACTCGGTTCAATTTATTTCTCTACACCTGTCGCCGCAGAGGGCATCCAACACCTGCCGGTTTAGTCAGTGAACCTCTCCCTCCGTACATTGCCTCTCTGTTTTTAGTTACGTATGGGTATAACTAACTACCTCTCAACTTTCAACGGATAAATTATACGATACAATACGATAGGTAATTTGGATATTATACTGCTATGTAAAACAAGAGTAATTACGTATTATCAAAAGGTATTAAATTTTCAATATTATAAAAAATCGCAGCTGTCGATAATGTCATTCCTAGAAGATCTTGAAGATAGTTGGGATGCTTTCCATCCACCACATAATATAACATCCTTTCTAGCGTATACGAACAAAAAGCGTCCTTTAGACTTAGAGCTTCGCTGGGTACGCCTCAGGAAGAACTTACTTTGCTGGGAAATAGCGTAGGGCAGGGATAGCAAATGTGATTTGATCGGCGTGCCAAAATAAGCCGATTTTTTTAATTCGTAGCGCGTGCCATTCCTTTTTAGGTGTACACGTGATAAACCAAATTTATTGAATATTAAATCATACTTACTGAATATAAAAAAAAATCAATTGAGTACATAGGTAACTATATCGTTTATTGAATATATAAAAAAATGATACACATAAAATGATAGAAAATAAGTAAAAATAAAAACATTTAATAACACACTAATTTTTGTTTGAGACTTTTTGTTACATGTTATTTGCGAGACTTTTTATATCATGCTGATAATATGTCGTTAATTGCAAATTGATACATGCTGCTGAAGCTTACTTTGTCAACCCATTTCAAGTCTTCGAATGTACACGATTCAATAGGTATATAAAAAATACTTTCACATGAGTACGTGGAAGAAAAAATGGTCAACAACGAGATTGGTAGTTTTTAAACAGCTGATATAAAAGTATCAGGCGTGCTTTTCCATGTTTTTAATATTATGTTTTCAATTTGGTATTCTGATTCATCAATTTGAGAAAGCCGATGACATTCCAATTTTTCAATACATTTTAAGATTTTTTTTTGTGCATAAACGTTTTGAATAATAAAAAATAAAAGGAATTATTTTTTTTGGCGTGCTGTCGAAAACTTTTAGCGTGCCAAGTTGAGCACGCGTGCCACGTATTTGCCATCGCTGGCGTAGGGAGTCCTAGTTCGACTTATATGGCCGATAAAAAGTGCGCCATTTGGCAATATGCGCACAAAATGCTCACGATATACCTAATTATTTAAATTAAAAAATGCCACGTTTCTACACATGGTCTGAATCCGCCTGGATAGGTTTTATACTATTGGTGTACATTGATCATCAAGATAAAAATATCATGCAACGCCAATGTCACGACTACAGCTTGTGATTTCTCGAGTCTCGAGAATTCTCGTGTTCAAGAATATTTGATTCTCAAGAATTCGAGATTGGTTTATTTATTTCTCGAAATCTCTATTTTTTTAAAAATTAATTGCTGCTGTGCGAGCTAATTTTTGTGGAAAAAACGTAAAAAAAGATTAGAGCTTTTTTTAGGTTTTTATTGTGAACCATAAGTTTTTAGCTCAACTGTGTTTTACGGCTAGCTCTTTGGGTTTTCGGTTTAGCTCCGAGTGATTAATTTTTAAATTTTATTTGTGTTAAAATTTTATTTTCTACCTTAATTTAATACGTTGTATAGTACTTTTATGATAGCCCGGCGCCACGCTCCTAAACCAATGGTTATGCTACACCCACAGAAAAGAAAATAAATAGAACTCCGATCTCCTATTCTACAAACGTTTGAAAGTGAAGCAGGATTTTAGTAGTGTGAGTAAATGTGTGGACGCAAAAAAAATGACCTTCGTAGCACGCACAGAGCCGCATTATTGATGACTACTTTCAGTAGAAAGACTTAATACGAAACATATTTTAAATACTTACATATTACTAATATTAGTGTTTTAACGCGTTTTTCAATTAACATACATACTTATTAATTTCACACACAATTAGGAATATACTTTCTAGAAATTAAAAAAAGGATATTAATTTGGTTTTTTAGAAAGTATATTTATATGAAATGAATGAACATAAATAACACATTGTACAGAATAATTATGAAAAATATTAAATATAATAGTTATAAAAATCCCATTCAACTTATACGTCACATAATATATAAGATTAAGTAATAACAAGATAAGTACAGCAATATTTACATACAACAGGTAATTCTATATAGGTATAACATTAATCGCATTTATAATAATATATTAACAGAAAGCATACATTTTGTCTTATACCTAACTTACTGTCATCCATCAAACACACATTTTATTAATGGTGTGGGTTGAAAAAATCAATCTAATAAACAATAATGATGGGACCCATGTAGGGCTTCCAATTATTATTAACCAGAGGAAAATTACTTACTATCCAGTTAGCGGTTAGTTTACTTATTTACATTATTTACAATATATTTGTATACAAACAAAATTATTTACGGGCAAGACAAGACGTGTACCTACTCAATTTAGGGGATTAAGCAAAAAACCCAATGCAGTTGTCGATATCCCACAGCTCTATAGATTTGCCGTGGATATCTAAGCTACGCGTAATCCTTAAAGACCGCCGCGCTATTATTTATTCTATGGAATTTGTCTCACACTATATCAATAACAATAAAAGTAAGCCATTTAAAGGGTAAGTAAGTAATAAAGTAATTTAGGCAGGCGATTTTATTACTTGAGTGAAGACTGAGTTGTTGATTATTTGTTACGACGCGACGTTTTTGAAAAAGCTTTCACATGTTATTTTCGCGGTTTGTCTCTTTAGTTCATATACCTACTAATAATTATATAATAATAACCCGGTTTTCGGTTAGTTTACATATCCGCGGTTACCCAGTTAGCAGGTTTCAGTAAAAACAGGGTTGGAAGCTCTAGATCTATTAACACGCTATTCATTTTTCGTATACAAATATGAAAAACGACGGTACGGACGTAAATAAGAAAATATTATACACGATTTATTCAATCGAGACAGGGAGAAAAACCAAATATCAACTTTTTGACTTTTCTGTCGCATGTATAATGGAAGATCTCTCTAAACATGGCATTATCATTTCCCTTCCAACTAAATATAGGTAGGTACACAATACATCTACGGTGAGCAATAATACATAACTGAAACATTTAATGACTTCAAAATAAAGTGATAGTCAGCAATTACAAGGTTTTGTGTCTGCTTATGGTAGTCGAGATGGATATCCAAAACAAGGTACCTATTTGGAATGATAAAAAGATCATGGCTATGTCAAAATGCCGACGGAGATTAGGTATGTCGACGTAGTTTTAAAATTTGAAATAATATAGCTAGCCATGTGTTTTTTTTTAATTCATAATCGGCGGCAGTGCGTAAGGTACTGGCCTTCCATCCCAGATGATGAGTTCTGGGTTCGATCCCGGTGAAGTCAAAATATATTTACATAATCTAATATGTAAATATATTTTGAAATTAATTTTAATTCATGTTAAGATATTGACATATATATTCAAAATAACAACAAAAATATGCTTTCTTGTGAAATGTAGTTGCGCTATTTGTTTTATTTTTCATATTTGTATCGCTACTACAACCTTTTACTGAACATATTGCCATTTTCAATTTTAAATTAACATAAAACCGAGAGCACTGAGGCAGTTGTCAGACCGACGCACAAGTTTAGAGTGACGTTTTCTGAACACGCGGTTTAAGTTTACCTTACTCGAGATCGGTTGCTTGCGTAGCCTTACCGGTTGGGTATTTCAGTTCCCTATATTTCTGAGTTCCCTGGCTACACCTCACGGCCGTAGCAATATTATGTTTATAAATAATATATAATATACTAGCTGACCCGGCAAACGTTGTTCTGCCATATAAATTATTTCTAGTGAATATTTTGGTTATTAAATAAAAAATAACGAATGTATCGTAAGTGTGGGGATGGGATCTATGACAGAAAGAGGAATAGAGCGCTGTAGACGATGACCGCCGATAAAAACAAAAAAACATCAACCATTCACTTTCTCAATTCAAAATGAGTAATGATGTTCATAATGAATGAATTACCTGTGACAGGTTCTGGTTGTTTAATGTTTATGCAATATCCATCTTGTCCCTTCCAGAAAATTATCGGATATTGGAGAGCGTCGTATGAACGGTGTGTGTCAGCGATAAACTCCAGATTATTGTTTCTTCTTCGAATCACGATTTCTCGCGTCGATGTGCGGTCGCCAACCATGATTCCAGCAATGTCGTCAACAACAGGCGCATTGAATCGACGCACGTGCTCTCCAGCTGGTGTTTTATCAGAATTAATGACAATAGCGTGATTGTCACTTTGCAATTCGTGCATGTGTGTTTTGAAGAATTTCAATAATTCATTGTGCTCATTCAACAGGGCGTCCAGTTCGCCGACGATGTGCCTGGAAATAGGCAAATTGAGGCCATTGTAGCCGCAACGTGCATCCACATGATTGATGTCCTCACCGCCCATGAAGTGGATTTGTAAAAATGTATGGGGTTCGTTTGGCATTGGCAGCAATGAGCCTACTTTGTGGTATACTTGGCCTTTGATGTTGAACGTAGAATGGAATTGTTGACCATTTGCCGCAGTATTGTGAACTATTTCTGTTGCTCCGAACGAAGTCATTTGGAAGCATGAATTGAATGTGCGAATGGACTTCAGGAACAGGTTTGAATCTGGAACCGTGCCGATGAGCAAGCCGTTCAATGGTTCTGGTGGTATCTCAATTTCTGGTAGTTGCACTTTTCCTGATGCGCAACACACCCCGGCTGACTCATGTTTGAATTTGAGCGCATAACAATGGGCACATTCTTTGTCCATAGCTCCAATCAGCACTTTCGGATGAGCCGAATATTCAATATCTGGCTCGTACTCGAATGCGAGACGAAGGAACGAAGCGGATGTAAATATTCGATGTACTTGTTGGCGTTGTCGGTCATTTGCTCTCCGTGTGTTAACTACGAACCGGCGCGCTTGGCTCCGTTCCAATTGTCGTTGTTGATTTTGTTCAGCTCGTGCCTCTTGTGATTGAAATGCACGCAATTGCGACATGCTTACACCCACGTTTTTGTTATCTTGTTGGATTTGTTCGTCTGTTTTTTCTGCTCTTTCTGCTATTTCGCATGTTTGTTGCTTTATTCGTTCGACGGCCCAAATGGCCCCCCTTGCGTCTTGCTGGCATTATGCACTGTAATACACGCACATAAAAATAGATAAATTAAAATAAATCGTACAAAATTTTGCACGCACTGCGTTGTGATATGCTGAATGAAATGTCAAAATGACGCGACGCTTTTCTTGAATTCTTCTCGGACGTAGCGCCATCTGTCATTCAACAACATAAACAATTTCATTCTGTTTGAAATACGAACGACGGTTAAATTTGTTCATACAAAAATAATAAAATCGCGATTAAAAATGGGAGGGTGGGGGTAGGAGGGTGAAAATTTGGGGTTATATGTATTTTTATGCCAAATAATAAAAAAAATACAAAAAAAAAATTGTCAAAAAAATAAAAGAAAAATTTTCTGGATAGAGATACCCTAATCACCTAGCGGTATGAAATATACTTGTTGACCTATTCTCATACCTAAAAAATATACATAAAAAAAATCATAAAAATCGGTCAAGCCATTTCGGAGGAGTTCGACCACAAACATCGTGACACGAGATTTATATATATATATAGAGATTATAAATAAGTGTGGAGTAAGATCATGTTATCGCGCGTGTTTGAACATGTACAGAACGGAAAATAACCGATATTTTTTTCGGTTCGGTTCCGTTTTTCGTTCCGACAAAAGTAAAAGTTTTTTCCCGTTTTCAGTTTAGCTCAGTGCTCGAAATAGAAAATCTTACGAGCCGGAGCGCTGAATAATCAAAAAATATCAAATTGGGTTAGATATTTTTCGGATATCATAAGGGCGATATGCCTAGTAATCAGGGTTTCATTTACACTTGAAGGGGCCCTGCGCCTACACATTACCCCCCCCCCTCAATACCATATTAAATGTAGTTTTTTTTAAATACCTACTCATTTTTTGCAAAATTACTTATTTGTCATCAATGTTCTTATAATTGGGCTCATATCTTCAAAATTCTAGAAGCTTGTACATTTGCGTATTCCTTTGCTGCAAGGTTTTGTGATTTTAAATTATTTTTCTGGTTCCAGAGACCTACTAAATTAGGGTCCCGGACCTGTATCCCTTTGGTAAATTCAGCCTTGCTTGTAGGGTAAACAAATTTGGGGCACATCTGAAGTCCGAACAGCCTATACTATATTATAGGCCTTTGTAGGACAAATCAAATAATATAAATATATCGCAGGCGAATTATTTTCCCACGAAATAGTTCTTCGAAAAATTATATTATCCTCTTTTTATTCATTGTCTGTTTGCCGCTCCTTAACGTATGGAACACCTAAACAGTGGATTACCTACCTAGCCTTCAAGACGTGACTGCTCTATGGCATCACTAAAGAAAATATCGCCCCTAGCCAGAGTTAATGGCCATCCCAATTTTTTTTGATTATATTTTAGGACCGTCAATCATATTATTCATATCGTGATTTAATTACCTACCCACACAATATAATTTAAATATCAATATATAATAAAATATAATATAAATACCCACGCATATAATTTTATCATAATACCTATGATGTAAAATATCTCTAAATTTTCAATCAGCAATTATCAATATTTATAAGGCTCTCATGATGTAGTGCGAAAGGCGCTGGCCTTCCACCCGAGAGTTCTGGGTTTGACCCGGTGAGGACACAATATTAATTTGTTTTTCTCAAAGCCTGGGTGTTTGTGATTGTTCGAAATTACTAACAACCAACTTGTACGAAAAAGCAGGGACGTTGTTAATAATTCTAAAAAAATATACATAAATAAATGTTTAATCTACATGGCACGCAGCCTCTTTTTCCAATGGTGTCAATCGTTATTGTACCTACCTAACTATTTCAAATGAAATTGGGACAGTTGGAAGTCCAAGGTATGCTATATGTGAATGCGTCAGAACATCATTCCATCCCTCCAAATTTTTTTTTGATAATGCTTGAACAACTAATACATTTTTTTCTTTATTTGGAAGCAATTGAGCTCTTCTCTGAATGAAAGGCTATTCTGCTTTACAATGGTTTACAAAAGTATACATACATTTTTTTAACTATAGGCATAAATAGTTACATTATTAATAATACAGAATTACATTTTTGTTACACTATACACTAGACATTTACGTTACATTTTTGGAGAAATTCATTTAGAATTTTCATAACTGAAATATTTACTAATACATTTTAATAGTGCGTTATTTTACACTCATTTTGCAGTAAAAACAATCAACAATAATTACATATTATTGATGATTGAATATTTTGAAAACTCGGTTTCATTGTATTGTTTTATAAAGATGTCGCACTTCTACTATTTTGTTTTAATATACCTACTAGTAATATGAGGAAAATTTAACGTCTCCATATGACATAATATTATGTATTTCCGCCTCACCATTAATTGGTTTGTGTTAATTTTTACTCTCCATTATTCTTCTATCCTCTATAATTCGTGTAATAAATTGTTTTCCTAGTGCATATTTTCATTTTGACTGATATGCACAGATCTAGCTATTATCTCTACTCGATTCGATTGGCATTGGTTTTCCTTGGCTCATTGGGATTCCTAATTAAGCACAAATCTTTTCATATATGTCTATAACGATACTTAATAATTGGACCAGGATCAATTAATATATAATCAAGAATACAAAATACGAATGGTGGTTTCAATAGCATTATCAACACCAAAACTACCTAGTGAAATATTAAGAACCTGAAGGTAATTCGATAAGTTTTCATTTATAATATGTATGTAAATATGTCTACTTTTTATTTGGAGCGATAAAGAGAACCATTTTTATGAACTATTTACAAAATAAAATACGGAACTCACCACAGGCATAGTAATTTTGCGATTTTTACTGGGTAGGTAACACAAAACTAAACTGCTATAAAATAAAAATATTATAAAAAAAAAATATTTTAGTTCCACTATTGAAGCACTTAATTTCTCTTGTGGTCGGTATATTATAGATACTTAGTAATTATATGACACGACACTAATATTTCACTACACTAAGTACCGTACAATCTATAATAATTTACACTAAGATAACAGATATTTCTTAATAAACGGATTTGTAGGTAAGTTGATATATAAAATAATAATAAAAAAGTCAAGCAAAAAACACGAATATATATCAACGAGAAATAGGTATACGCTTTTAATTTTCAAACGTATCAATATTAATATTGATTTTATCATCAAAAACATTTGGATGATATTTTATTGTCACTTATGTTATAAATATATACGTTAAAAATATTTTGTATTGAGATTGATTATAGGAAATATTAAATTACACTGAATCAAGGAAATAATGCGACCAGTTCAGAGAGAAAGAAGATACGTACTAACTTTGGGACATATGTCATCCTTTAAAAATGACCAAATAAGTGCTTTATTTTTTCAAAATTTTGTAAGTTAAGTACAAAAACTTTATAAACAATGCAAGTAAAATAAATGCAAGCTGTCTGCAATAAATCACTATTGTTTGCCTGATGACGGGCGGTCAGCGCGCGTTTGCTTTTGTTTTATTGACGCAATAATTCGGACAATATGAGAGACCCTAAAATCCATAAAAAGGGCATAGTTGCTGAACACCAACATCAACAGGTCGACTAATGAACGGCCTCGATTGTCTTGTGATGTATTGTCAAAACTATTAATGCGTCAAACCTACCTATGTAAAGTTAGCTATACTATATCCTATATTTTGCGCAATCGTCAATCGGACAGTTATGATTTTGTTTCTCCCATTCATTTCACTCCATAAAACATTTCACACTCTTACCAGTCGTATCCAAGTCCTACCTGAGTACCAAGTACCTACACTGAGGTAATTTAATTATTCATAAAACTTTAATTAACAAATTAACTATTTTTTACAATAATGTTATGTAGATATTTCATGTGTTTTAATTGAAAATCAAACCGTACCTACTAGTGTGTATTACAATTATTAGGTACGTAATAATTGTACGTTATTATCGTTATTAGTAGTAGGTACCCTAAATAAATTATGTATTCTGTGATTTTGTCTTCAAGCAAAAAACAACTTGTTAAATATCACTATAGAATAGAATAATACATATAAGTAGGTACTATTATCTCATATTGTCTTAAAGAAAACGGAAGAGAGCAATAAATGTATGGGTTCTTTCTTCAATAAAAACTGTATTTTTTATTATCAGACACATGGGTTGTCTAGAAATGCATTGTTAGGAAAAAATATACCTAGATGCCTTTCTAAGAAGAAATTTGACTTACTTTGGCACCAATTTGTATCGACATCTACGAAGTATTAACAGGGGTAGTCAACAAGTAAAATCATTGTTTAATAGAAAGATTTTTGTTAAAATATATTATACTAATTCATATTCCTCAATTTCAACACATTCTGAACCGAAATGCTACGAGTATATTAAATAGTCTGATGAGGCTCGAAAACATTTTACGAGACATCTCGCTATCAGGATTCCACGAGAAGGAACGGTAGATTCGAGGATTCCACGAGACGGAACGGAATTGTCGAGGAATTCACGAACCGGAACGGCGCTCCAGGGCGTTCCGCTCCATTCCGAGCGCTGGTTACCTGCTTTTGCCATCGTAGTTTTTATTTGCTTTTCCAGTAGTTTCAATTAGAACTTTTGTCGAATAAGCTACCATCAATGAAATAATGTAACTTTGATTTCAAATATCAAACTTTGAGATTACGTTGGTACTACAATTATTTCATAATGGCTGGAAATTATTAATTTGATGTCATCATAAACAATGCCTACAAACTTAGGTACAAGTCGGTGAAACAATCGGAAATTTCCTAAACATTGTTACTGTTTCCTAGAACTAATAATTGATTAATATATTTTTTACTATTATATTGTTGTCATGTTTTTGTATAGAACGTCTGTGTAAAGTTTTCATTATTGTGTGAATCTATTATTGTCTGCGACGTACCTCCATCAGTGATGGGACTACATTGAGCGAGATCCCCAGGGGGAGGGATCGGGACCCATGAGGGTCCATGTTTAACGCAAATAGATACCTACATAATATTCACAACTACACACCTACCTACTAATATATTTGTTTAAATACATTCTAAGTACATTATCATGACAGCAGTTGGAATATATACTGAAATTGTCTCTGATACACGTATTGCCTGATACGAAAAAGATGTTTATTTCGCAAATATTTAGTAATGTGTGACACTAGCGTCATTCGT
This sequence comes from Rhyacophila brunnea, assembly GCA_022495005.1. Taxonomy (NCBI): domain Eukaryota; kingdom Metazoa; phylum Arthropoda; class Insecta; order Trichoptera; family Rhyacophilidae; genus Rhyacophila; species Rhyacophila brunnea. The sequence goes on from JAGYXB010000467.1 coordinate 368,282, forward strand.
GTCAAACAAAGCACGCTCAAAAATATGGTCAATAATATGACATTGGTGATTATGGGTAGATTATATTTACATTTATTTCACAGATATAAAAATGCTTTAAACGTGACTAGGAGGGATTCCAATCCCGGGATTGATAAACATAATGCCGAAACTTTCGGGATCGATTTTTTTATCAATTTTTATGGAAAATAAAATAAAACGAAAATATAACAAGAAAAAATACTTTTAATAACAAATAAATACATTAGAAATAAACTGAGTTTGAATGAAGCTTGATTTATACCCATGTGTAAGTTGCTGATTCATTTTATTTTTCACATAAATTAATAAAAATGAGAAAGATAAGTAATTTCACCATGATCTCATACGTTTTACGGCAGTTTCATATTTGGCTGACTAATTAGATTTATGAAGCGGAAAGGTCATAAGTACACCATGATTTGCTTTACTATTTTAAATCTCACTAACCCTTTCATTAAGTCTTTACTATCAGAAACAGCAATCTTATATTAAATTCACATTATTATTTATATTACAATATTATTTACTCCATTAAACTTATGTATTTCCAAGATCGAACGTATACAATATTAACAATAAATGTCTTAAATAGTATAAATTATACTAGATTTATTTTTGACCGATTTTATCAATGTTATTATTGTAAATATAAAAAAAATTATATTAACAATGGAAAAAAATGCCAATCCCGGGATTGTCAAATTGTAATCCCGGGATCAGAATTTTGGCTTGGGATTGGATGCCCTAAATGTGACCTCATTGATCGCTGATCTCATCAAAATACTTTTATACCGATATAAATGTAAAATCACTGTATGAGGAATAGCCTTCAGTAGCTTTGTGTGTGCATAAACTTGGGTTCCTACGACATGCTTTTGCAATCCAAAACTTTGCATAGAACAGTCATATAAGAATATATAATTATTTGTTATTGACAAGTAGTTTGATCAACAAATATTATAATTAATATTAACCATATTTTTGGAAAGTACACGTGAAGTTAATTAGTGATTGATTGATTAAGATGACCTTTTAAGTTCAGTGAAATAAAGACCAAATTTCACTCGCAGATTCTCGTGCTGATCGTCTGCGAAGATTGCTTCATATTATAAAACGTCATTTTGGATCGTTCCTTAGAGCCGTGGCCAAAATAGAGTGATTCATATTCTCATCAACTCAATCAACCATCGGTAATATAATGAATCGGCGATTACTGTGTGTTTTAAATAATCGCTCATGTTCATATTTTTTGCCCACGAGTCAATCGATGATCGGTAACAGTCGAGTCGGCGTCTGATTGAGTTTGTGAACTGAAAATAGGAATTATTCTATTTTGACCACGACTCCAGTCAACGATCCAAAGTGAGTAATCGTAAGTAATCGGGAGGATCGTGGTAGACGATCGGCGTGAGAATCTGCCAGTGTAATTTGGCCTTAATGCGATCACCTTCTGTGTGGCTTGTCTAGTAACAGTTCCCGATTTAATTAATAGGTTTTCTTATGTATTGAAAACATTAAAATTACATACGACGTAAATAGAAGTAGGTATCTAACATAATACCGTAATTTTTGAAGCGTGCTTCTTAACATTAATTTTGCTAGGAAGATTAAAATAAACTCTTCCACGCCGATTCCATAGTTGTGTTTATCTTATCAAAAATTATGTTGTTTTTCGGTGTCGTCATTTTGTCGAAATGTCGTGTTGTGTTACATTCAGTTAAGTCAATAATGGTCTGTTCACGATCTTCCTACTTAACTGTCACAGCCAATACGCTCCCATTTGTCGCATGTCTTCTGCCATTTAGCTCTTTGCATTGTTATTTGGTTCGTTGGGTAACCAAGTTTCTCTCTGTTTTTGTATACATCTGTGGCAGCCCAAATGTATACCTACATATTATCAAAACGTCGATAGTTTTCTTGCAACCTGTCGTATAAACGGAGGACGGTAATGCGTAGTACAGTTGCGGTCATGAGAAGAGCACATGGATATTATTTGCAAATTTCTATATTATATGGGCTATACACACATACGTATCTTAATAAACATTGTATAATGTATTATATAATATACCTATACTGACTACCAGTGCCGTGCGATCCATAGACGCTGTGGATGCGGCGCATGCAGGGCCTGAACAAATACGAACCATACGTGGGAGTGAGTAAGCACTATGCATTAGAGTAAGATAGAATTTCTACGGCTGAATTAAATATGTTTTCAAAACGTCGCCGGTAATAATGGATTAGACTGATTACATTCATTTAAAAACTGCGAGCACGTGTTTCTGAAATTTATTGTTTAGACGGTACTTCAGTGAAACGGCAAATAATTTTCAACGATAGGTGCGACGAAATTTCGGACTGGCTGGCAATCGGAGAGCAAAAGTAGACATGTGAACACGTCAATTTGTTTTGTGATGGCGACGGTGGAAATAATTCTTAAACAATGAATATATTAATTAATATTATTAGTAATAGAATAATAAACATAACATTAAATGGACGCATGTTGACTTTTTATGACAAATTATGTTTTGTTCTGCACGCGTCATTTGCACAATCTTCGCGTCGCGTAGTCACGATCGTTTTAGACCGTGCCCCAGCTAAAGATTAACCTTTTAGTGGTAATTATTTTAATACAACAGATGTCGACTTGTTTGATTCTACTGGAATTGGACAACTTCTATTAATTTTAATTAGAATGCGTAGTGCATGGGGTGGAATAGAAATAAAATATCTAGGAATAAAGCCTCCGTACAGAATAAGAGATACAGGATTTTCTCAAAACGTATTTTAAAAGACATTAACGTACACCATAGATGAAATATAATTACACGTACACATTATTTTCACCACCATAGCATAGCAAGAGAAATACTATTCGTAATTGTGATTTTAGCTTTTTGAAGAATATCCCAAAATACTAAATTGTGTGTACCTTTTCTTAATTATATGTTAATTATTCATTTTAAGTATCTACTACTCCCACAATTTGTATTGAAACCCATGATGTCTTAACCTTTGTCAGCCGCTACCGGCTTGACCCATTTTAAAGTAATAATTTAGTTTCATGTAACCCGAGAAAGAATTTTAATTCGAAGTAGTCTCCTAAACTCTAAAGTATGACCTCAAAAATTTTGTTTTGATGAAAGTTAAAAATGTTCCGCGACATATAATATGTCAAGCGACCCATTTTACATTTATATGTTGTCTAAAATAGATTTAAAAAAAAAACTAATAATATTATAGGTACCAAAAATAAAAAAAATATTTATTGGTAGAAAACGCCATCGCCAGAATTTTAACTATAAAATATGTAATAATAAGAAAATATAACGATCAGACCGCATTAGGCATACATACCTGTAATAATAGGTATGTATGTAGTATTATATTATATCAATCTGATGGAAATATAAATTCATGTTATATGAGTGTTTTGAATTATGTACCATTGCGCTGCTGATTGCTTGTACGCAATATTTAAGAAAATGGCAACTTAAGTCGCGGAGCACACTACGAGTAGCCGTGCGATGCGCGCGTGGCGCACGGCCACTCGTAGTGTACTTTGGACTTAAAAGGAATTTCGGGAAACGGTCGCTTGGTCTATACATGAATACCCACATTGCACTGGTGTAACTTGACGAAGCGTTGTCATTTACTGGAATGCAAGCCCACTGTCGCGTTCGCTTTGTGATATTCTTCAACTTCTTCTTCGTGTGCCGTATACGTTATTTATCTATCTGGCGATGAGCTCTCATCAGGAGTAGATCCGAATCACTGATCTGCGGTTAACTTAATTATAATTAATTATAATTAATTAATATAACACTTAATTATAATTACTTATTATAAACAAAGCATACAAGGGGAGGAGCCCTATCGAAATAGTCCGTCACTTGTGAAAGATTGCGTCGGTGGGCTTCTTGTGATCTCATCTGCGGAAGATTATCTTGCCGGCATTATAATAATTAATAATGACTTCCTGTTTTTCATCCTGTGCATGATTGTTATGTCCGAAAATTTACATACATTATAATCAAGTCAGATTTACGAGGACCGGTCATCGTAGTAATGTGTTTTTTTTTATTATATATTGTAGGTACCTAGAGTCCGTATTCTTTATGATGGCGTGCGGTCCCCCCCCCACTTCAGCATCTTAACACTGCATTTCCTCTCGTTCCCTCTCATCGAAAACTTGCAACAGTCGAACGCGATGACACACTGCTTTACGTCCGCGAGCGACGTGACGTGAACGCCAGCATAAAGAATACGGACTCTACGTACTTTCAGGCTTTTTCATGAATTTATTACATTAATAACGTATTAATATAAAACACCAATGCGTACTACTAGTGTTCAGTATTCACATAATACTTATAATGTATACGAAATATGGATTATTTATAAAACAACACTACGGGTAGAGATGGGTATTTCCCGAGAAAATCTCAATTTCGAGCTTCAGGATTTTCCGAAATGTTCGTCCGAGATTCGGGATGGAAAATCTCGAAAATTTCTCGAGAATTCCTGTCGGGAAATTCCCGAAACCCAACTCTAACTACGAGTAGGTCACCGTGGCATGATTATGTCAATGTTGGTCATAGCGATAAAATACAACAATAGAAACCAATGGATTAGGAGACAGGCAAGATAAGATACGCGGTGGCATAGACCATCGCCAAGCTGCTGGACACGTATCTAAAAGACACTAAACGACTACGGGGCAACCATGAAACCTGTTGAATCGACAAAACTCTCCCAAGCTCGGCGGACGTAGGTATGTGGCAGCGAAGAATTGGGGACCTTTTAGAGTGGAAGGAACTAAGGAAAGTTTTCATCCAGCAGTGAAGCAATTGGTGATTATTACCAGTGAACTGAAATACCTAACGGGTGTGGAGTAACAGGCAACCGATCACGAGTGTGAAAGAATATGGAAAAACTAAAACACGTGTCAAAAATACGTCATTCTAAGCTTGTCCTTTGTTCTGACAACTGCTTTCAGCTTATCCACTGACGCTCATTCAATATTGGTATATTTGAAGATTGCAACATACACTATTGTACGTCTGTAATATGTGTTTCGTTTTCGTAGAACACTCACACATTCGAAATCCTACTTCAAAATGTAGTCTATTTGGGTATAACCTATCTGATTTATATTTATTAATCTGTTCTGTGATTATTATATTAAATATACATAATCTCAGAAACATTACCTATCTTTTTGAAAAATATCTGTGCCTACTAATGTGGGTCTTGGCCGCCTCACGAAAAGGTTTATTAACTATTTTTTCGAGAAATGGGTATTGTACTCAACCTATTAGGTCCGTGCTCTAAAAGTCCAAATACACAATGGCGGGTTTAATTACGTGGAGACCTGTGACACTAACCGGTTTGAAAACCCCCACCCCTTTCGACAATTTGCCTATCCGACAAACCACCATTGAGTGCAGCGGCCAGACACACTGACTATTTAAAGTTTAGGCATAATTTAATAATTATATGACTTGTTCGAAATGTTTCGAGGCCCCTTCTAAATCTTCTGGTAAATCGATTGCGTCAAAGAAAATCGCCGCTGCAAATAGGTACACATTAAAAATAATATGATCTGAACTCGGCACCCACAACATCGTAAGCGGAAACTTTACTACTCATAAGTTCCACGCTTACACAACATAATGATTACAAGATAAAAAATAACTTTTTATATACAACGTTTTTAAATATTCTGTTGAATCATATAAACTTGACTTGACTAGCTTCAACGATCAAAAAAAACTGTACTTGATAGAAATAATACTGAAATGTCATCTTGATTCTTGACATATCATATTGATATCCATAGTAACGCAAGTATATATTAATAATTTAGTTGCTTGAACCCTAGACCCCTAGCAACCAATAATGGTGTCGAAATAACTTTCCATACAAAACAGATTTAACTGAAAAATATTTCAATTCTACTTAAAGATGGCTAAAAGTATTTAAAAAATGCATTGGCATCGTGTTATGATATATTCTAAAAGTTTCAAATGTCTAGCTAGTCGGGAAGTTAGTTAAAAATCGATTGCAAGATTTGTACCGGACAAAGAACCACCGGACAAATAAGAATACGAGCTAAGAAAAACGTTGTACAATTGTCGATTCTTTCTTACGTCTTTCAACGAAGCAATATAATAATAATATTAATACCATCGACCGAGGGTACTTGATGGAATTTGAATTTAAATCCATTATGAGCAATATTAATTGATTCATAGTTGGTTATATTATACGCTTCGAAAATATCTATTGTCAACTAAACGGTTGTGTTTTAGCGACAATTAAATAAGAAAGTTTTCTTACACAGAAATTAAAAATATTGCATGCATTTCTTGTTACATTGGCGGAAGACGCCGTTGTGCAATTTCCTTATTTGTTTTTATACACCACAGTGACCAGAGTGTTTCGGCAAACTGCCGTGTTTTATTCAACCGAGAAATTATTCAATTTATTCATTTTAGATTAATTTGTACAGTCTATCAATACGTCCACTGGCGACAAGCTAATAATTGTCAGTTGCGATTTTCTTTTCGATTCGTCTGAAGATTTAAAAGGGGCCTCTAAACTGTACAAACCGGTCATAGAATTATTTAATTACACCAAAATTTTTAAAAGATACGTTTTTCTCACAATTTTCGTGTAAAATATTAATTACCCAAGATATGTAACAAAATTCCGGCAACTAACATCAAACGGATTTGTAATAAAATAATATAACCATTCGAACAGATAGTAAACGGTTGTACACAAAAAATTTGCCATTAAATAATATTATACAATATGTCAGTGGCGAAGGGTGGGGGTAGCCTGTTAAGATCCGACATAAATAAACCAAACTAAACTTGATCAGTCAGACGTATTGGTGTTCATTGAACTAAAACTAGAATGTGTAGGTAGTGTTTGTTTGTTTTTAAAATTCAATTAAACCCTGCCTAATAATAGCCAAAAAATATTTTATAGAGAGAAAAATATTTTTTTATCCAGGGCTTGACAGGGAATGACAAAAGAAATGTCGTATTTCAAAAAAACACTACCTTATTCTTAGGTAAATAATTATTATAAAGCAATCATTATTCATAAAATGTTTATCACACTTGAATGGTCAAAGACATAACTTATAATAAATATCTTTAGAATCATCTTCAAATGTGTTAATCTTGCCGATTTTTTGAATAATAAAATGCCTAATTCTTGTCAAATTTGGGATCACAGAGATTATCAATATAATTTTTTATCGTGAATATTTTACAAAAATTATCTCTTAATAAATTATACTAATGGTTTTATAAATGCGTTTAAAAATTAATAAATGTAAAAAATCTTAACACCACTGCACAGTTATGTACCGAAATATGACTATATTCTAAAACATTAGAGCGAGAGGTTTAAAAGAATACTATTTTATGTAACAAAAATACTTTATGCAGTCATCAAATGTTTAAAATAACCATAAAGGATATTAAGGCTTCAAAATTATATACATAGATTATCTACAACGTTTAAGGAGTGTCTAGTATCATGGTTTGAAAATACAATAAAAACCTAATTTTGACCCTCGACGAGCATGTCCCCCCTTAATGAATTTAAAAAAAAACAAACATACGAGGGTGGGTCAATAAGTCCTTAGAAAAGCCGGCAGGTGGCGCGACTAGTACTGTAAGCGGTTTGTTTTCATGCAGCGGCACTACCGATTCAGTATGCTGCGAAGTTTCAATCAGATTGGTCGGGTTGTTGTGTGTTTCTCGTACATTTAAAAAAAATTTGCTTGTGGAAAATGGAAAAATGGAGAAAATTGAGTTTAGAGCTGTTATTAAACATTTTAATATAAAAGGGTTAACAGCAAAGGAAATAAAAAATGAGTTGGATTTAGTTCACGGCATATCTGCTCCTTCACTTGCAACTATTTATAACTGGTTAAATGAATTTAAACGTGGTCGTACATCAACAAAGGATGAACCACGCTCAGGACGTCCTGTAGAGGTGACTACACCAGAAATGATCAATAAAATCCACGATATGGTGTTAAGTGACCGAAGATTAAAGTTGAGTGAGATAATTGAGGTTACAGGGATCTCAAAAGGTAGCGTCATTTCTATTTTACATGACAAATTGGGCATGAAAAAGTTTCTGCAAGATGGGTGCCGCGTTTGCTCACAGTCGACAATAAACGCAATAGGGTGGTGGCCTCTAAAGCCCTGTTGTCGCTCATGCAACGCAATCCGGATGAATTTTTTCGTCGCTTTGTGACTGTAGATGAAACATGGATACACCACTATACTCCCGAGACGAAAGAACAGTCAAAGCAGTGGATTGCGAAGGCAAACCATGTCCAAAGAAGGCGAAAACCGTAAAATCAGCTGGTAAGGTTATGGCTACTGTATTTTGGGATGCACGTGGAATTATTTTCGTTGACTATTTGGGAAAAGGAAAAACAATAACAGGGGATTATTATGCATCTTTATTGGACCAGCTAAAAAACAAAATTGAAGAAAAACGGCCTCATTTAAACGGGAAAAAATCCTCTTTCATCAGGACAATGCCCGTGTTCACACATGTTTACGATCAATGGCTAAAATTGAAGAATTGAAGTTCGAATTGGTCGACCACCCACCGTATTCGCCAGATTTAGCCCCCAGTGACTTTTTCCTTTCCCAAACTTAAAAAAATGGCTAAGTGGACAACGTTTTTTTTCAAATGAAGAAGTCATCGATCGGACAAATGCTTATTTTGAGGACCTTCCGAAAACTTATTTTCCTGACGGTTTAAAAAAAATTGAGAAACGTCTAACCAAGTGTATTGAGCTCCAAGGAAATTATGTTGAGAAATAAAAAAAAATTACAAAAATAAAAACTGTTTTAATGCTTTTTTCTAAGGAATTATTGACCCACCCTCGTACAATAGGACACATTGTAGTTTTAGTTTTATTCTTAATTCAACGAAAACAAATAGGTATGACTGAAAAACTGTGCACTATTTTTGTCGGATCGCTCATAGCATACTTAAACTATTATGGTTTGGTTCAAGCAGGGTTCACTTGATTTTAAAAAAAAACAAGCATCATCTGCAAATTGAATTATTGGTTAAATGAAAACAAATAAGTATGATTGTTTATGAAGTATGAAAGTTTAGTCTGCACTATTATTTTTTGTCGAATCTTAACCCTACGCCACTGATATAGTATGTGTATTCAGTAAATCAGTATTGTCTTCAATCATTATTATTATTTTTAATTACAGGAAACTTTTAGAAAAGATATAAGTACACAAGTACATTGATTTTTTACTAGGTATGTTGCTGATTTTAATTTATGGTTATTTTGTTTTTTTATCGTGGGTGTCTCATAATCAGTCAGTTCTCTAGGCTTCCAAGTCCCTAAACCAGTCACAGTAAACAAATCGTCAGCTGAACGCAGAACTATTCTAACTCATATTTGAAATATTTTAGAAGGGAGTGCTATGAAGCAACCTACTTTTATTACTTGCATACAGATAAATGTGTACATCATTATATAGGGAATCAAATCCCGAGCCAAAATTCTGATCCCGGGATGTCGGGATTACAATTTGACAATCCCGGGATCCCGGGACCAGTCCCGGGATTGTCATTTTTTCCATTGTTAATATAAAAATTTTATATTTACAAATAACATTGATAAAATCAGTCAAAAATAAATCCAGTATAATTTATACTATTTAAAACATTTATTGTTAATATTGTATACGTTCAATCTTGGAAATACATATGTTTAATAGAGTAAATAATATTATAATATAAATAATAATGTGATTTTAATATGTGATTGCTGTTTCTGATAGTAAAGACTTAATGAATGGGTTAGCGAGATTCAACTTACACATGGGTATAAATCAAACTTCATTCAAACTCAGTTTATTTCTTATGTAGTTAATTGTTATTAAAAGTATTTTTACTGTTATATTTTCGTTTTATTTTATTTTCCATAAAAATTGATAAGAAAATCAATCCCGAAAGTTTCGGGATTATGTTTATCAATCCCGGGATTCATAGGTATCGAAAATAGCTCTGGATCCCGGGATCCCGGGATTGGAATCCCTAATCATATTTATTACGTTAGTACCTACCTATGAGTATTTTTGAAAATAATTATGCATAACTGTGTAAGTATATAAATAATTTAAATTATGATGTTTCTCAAAACACTCCCGTCACTGTAGGTTCCTACTAGTCTCTAAAATCTGTGTTTGAATTTAATTACGTTCAACATGCCTTCCACAAAAAATTGTGAAATACATGAAGGTTTATTAATGTTTGCCATTTGTTATAACTTATAACATAACGTTATAACACACTTCCTATATGTACTAAATTGATACCTCGATCAATGTTTAAAAGTTTATAACAACATAGTTTGTTATATCAACGTTTGGGGTGAATTCGTAAATACTTGTCTCAATTTCGCGCCGTGTCCTGACTATAGATGGGGTTGCCATATGTGTCGAACAAGAATACGGGACAGTGATGAATTGGGGATAGGGGTTTAGGTTGGTTGGAGATAGGGTGGTTTAGACAGATACAAACAAAAAATGCAGAACCCAAATATATAATATGTAATTATTAGGTATGTTGATTTGATTGTATTAATATTAACACAATTTAATATTCATTATATAATAATTAATAACCCCGTAAAGTGAGGCTGTCAGTTTCGAAGTCGGTACCAGGGAACTCAGAAATAGTGGGAACTGAAATACATAACGGGTGTGGACACTGGAGTAACAGGCAACCTATCTCGAGTGTGAATAATATAGAATCAAGAATACGCTTGTCCTTCGTTCTGACAACTGCTCTCGGTTTATTCACTGACGCTTATTCAATATTGGCGTATTTGACACACTATTGCACGTCTATAATGTGTGGTTCATTTTCGTAGGACACTCACACATTCAAAACCTTGCGTAAAAATGTAGTGTGTGGGGTATAGCCAATCGGAATTATATTAAAGCACCAGTGACGTCCCGTGGGGGTAGGCAGATTGAGCGTCGCTTGGGGGCGGCAGTTACTTGAAGGGCGGCAAACAGAGGAGAATTATTTGGTATATTATATAAATAACTACCTAAAGTGAATACTTAACGAAAATATCTTTCCTTTCAAAAATTCAGCTCACTGGTTCGAAAAAAATGTATTAATTAGCACAAAAGGTTCAACAGGACTTTAATTTTTTGTCGGGTTCGCGATGTCTAGTTTAGTTCTGTTGTCCTTCGACGTCCTTGGTGACCAAAAACGACACGAGCACGGGTGATAAAAAAAATTGTATAAAAAATGGGGCGGCATTATGGCCCTGCCCAGGAGCGGAATGTTGTCTAGGGACGTCACTGTAAAGCACTGTTTCTGTAGGTGTATTATAAATATTCTGACGAATCGATTTCGTCAAAGAAAATTGCCGCTAGTATCATCCCTACTGATGTGTGCCTCCAGATGTAATCTAAAGCTGTTGAGACTCTCCATGTTCAGTCGGTAAATATAAAAATACGGTATGTACAGGCAGTGACGTCCCTAGACAAAATGCCGCCCTGGGCAGCGCCAAAATTCCGCCCCATTTTTATATGGGTAGTATTTTTTATCATTCGTGCACGTGTCGTTTCTGGTCACCGTAGACGTCGAAGGGAAACGGAAGTAAACTAGTTAGACATGTTAGCACGTCAATTTGTTTTGTGATGGCGTCGGAGGAATTAATTCTTAAATCGTATAAAGATGACTAAAAAATGTTACGTATTTACTCAAAAAAAACAAAACATGTCAATGAATATATTATTATTATTATAACTTAAATAACAATAACCATAACATTAAATAGACGCATGTTGAATTTTTATAACAGATTATGTTTTGTTCGTCACGCGTCGTTTGCACAATCTGAGCGTCGCGTAGTCATGATCGTTTTAGACCGTGTCTCAGCTGAAGCTTTAAACCTTTTATGTAAATTAATACATTTTGTTTCCAACCAGTGAGCTGAATTTTTTAATCGAAAGATATTTTCGTTATTACTAAGTTTAGGTGGGTAGCTATGTCTTTATAATATAGCAAATGATTCTCCTCGATTTGCCGCCCTTCGAGTAACTGCCGCCCCCAATCGGCGCTCAATCTGCCCACCCCCACGGAACGTCACTGTGTACAGGAAAATAAAATACGGACTTAGAAATCCCTACTATAGAGGATATTGCCTGCAATATAAAGGTATGTATAATATTGATATGTGGAAAAATTTGAATAAACTTTGTTATTGTAACACTGGCGAGTCTAGACGCGATTATTTATTTTCCACGTCAGCTATTTCCGTTATTCAACCCAATAAATAATAATTTCCTAAATAATAATGCGCGTATTTAACCGCTGTGATATTGGATTCTGAGCGAATATCCACGGAAAATGTCGCACAATAAATAATAATAGACGAATGTGTCTTGGTCGACGGAATAAAAATGATTTTTCGTCTCGATACAGAATTTATTCGGTCACGGTCGGATAGAGACGGACCGAAGTGGGTCATGCGACCGAATTTCGGGTACACTGCACTGTACGCAGTGATTCCGGTGGCGGATATTGTTCTTCTAAACTTTAAAGAAATGGGATAAATTTATTGTTTTTGAATACTATTGGACAACTAGATCGGCGGAACACCTGACAGCGAAATCTATCGACTGCAGCTGATGTGATGATAAACTGCATTTTTACTGCATTAAACAAAGTCTTGTGATATTAATAGCAACATTATATAATAAATAGTTCACGCCCGAATCGTGGTTGATTAGTGGCAAAACGCCCTCTTAAAAAGCCATGAGTAGCGGATTTGAAAAAAATGCAAAGAGCTATAAGTATCTCATTATTCGTAAAAAAAATAAGTACCTCATTTATCTCCACACTTGGGTAAACATGTATTATCCTGCATTTGGCAAGATTGCGTACATGAATCAAGTAAGTTTGGAAGCTTCTGAATTTTAATGCGCAAGTAAGATCTGCGCCTGCGCAGTAAAACGATAATGGCGAACCTGCCGGTAAAAAAACTAACTACTCATTTTGAGGTTAACCGATTTTCAATACGTCCTGTCAAATAGTACTATAAAATGACAACATCGCGCCTCGCTTACTCTTGAATAATGAGATTGGAGAGACGGAGAGCACTTTTACGTGTGAACAGTTATTGTTACGATAGTTTAAAAAAAAAAACACTACTGCCGACAGTAAATCAGGCGTTATAAGTACATTATAACAGTTTGACTATTGATTAAATTAAAAATAATTTCGTTATTTAGTCTAATTTAAACATTTTTTTGATAGTGAATAAAAATTAAAGGTCGTTTTCAACGTACTTGATTGTATTTGATACAATATTCTAGAGTTTTAGTTACATCAATAAAATATGATTATATTTTATTACCATATTTCATAAATAATTTTTTCATCCATAGAGCGGTAAGAAGCCAAATCATAATATGCTATGGAAGCCAGTACCCCGAATAACATGGCTGGAAAACGCTGGCGCAGCTTGTAGGATAGTTTTCAAGATACTTTTCCTAGTGGCCGCATTGCAAACCACTCTTACCAATCATAAATTACAAACATCAATAATCAAAAGGACAAAGGTTAAAAATTAGGATCGAACCAATATATTATTAAAAAATATGATCTCACAAACCAAATTATATCTGATACATAGCTTCATTGATAACTAAGGTTTTGATCGGAATCATTACGTAAAAACGTTCCCACACAGGTTGTAAGTTTACTCATCTAATGTCGAGACAACGTAGTGTTTTAGTTACAATTTAATATTTTAAATAATTTAAACAAAAAAAATGTTGGAACAGAAACCTTGCTCATAGACCATGTCCTGGCCTAGCCGCAGACCAAAGTTTTGTCTCACTGCACAGGTTGATATCATATTATTATAGTATTGCTAGCCCAACCTTCCGAGTTTACCCGCAACAAAATATCAACAAAGAAAACACTGGTATATTCTGTAGATTCAAAAAATAATATACCTATAATAACCAATAACAAGCCTTTTGACAACATTGCGTGTAATAATTCTCACGCCCGATTCATGAATTTACCGTTTCCATGAAATTTTAATTTTTAATTGTATAATATACCGATACGCATCAGAGATTGAGGATTATCTTCGACTGCACCGACTATGATTGTTATCTGTCTTTCGGTACCGTTTGTCCAATCAAAACGTGAGTAGATGCCTAGTTAATTAGACGCCGAATACCACAATGTCCTGTATGGCAGGTATATGTCAGGCTGTATCCAAGTTGAGCGGGATTAATGATCCGCGTGATTAGGAAAATGCGAAAGACAAGCAATCCCAAAACCCGCCGTGTCGTTTACTTGAAAAACTTTAATGCATATTATGATACTGACGTAAATATTGAAAATAACATATTATTCTTTAACACGGCGTGTTTAAGTTTATTCCATAGTTCTCCATACTCGATAGTTGTGCCTTCTTCCACTAGGTATACAACACACCATACCCAGACAATAACCGACTTCCCTTTTTAGCATTCCGTAGTTAAAACATACAAATATTGAGATTATAAAGAAGCCGCATGTTTTAAGTTCAATCTGGCTGCACAGTCACACTAAAAACATTCTAGAAATGAGATAATATGGCTTAATACTGATAATTTCAAAGGTTTCCTGCTGTTATCTTCTTTCCTCTTTTCTATCGTCATCTATCGGAGGTTGGCAACTAACTTCTAGTACACCTCCCCATCCTGGTCCAGTCAAAATTCGGATGCTGAAACGACAAAGATGCTGCTGTCTTTTGTAACAACCTTTCATTGTGAACATCCTAAAGTAGCATCCAAATTGCTCTGACATAAGGAAAGGCCCTGATATCGTATACTTGTGTATTCTCGTGTGAAAACAACGTTAGTAAATTCAGTATCCGTCATACTTGTATCGGACGTATGAATCATCCGTGTGAAACCGTTCTAATTCCATTTAGAAGCATTAAGAGAGAGAACATTATGGTGTAACTGTGAGTTAGGAGAAATTCCCGTCACGGCTCGCGCCTCTCATTCACGTGCAAAGTGGGCTGTGTCTCATTTCGAGGTTCGAGATTGCCCTTTTTCACGCCGACCACCCCCATTGACGTGCGCGTTGAATTTAAACTCGAGGAAGCGTCCGGAATCAGTAAATTAATCCCTTGCCTCTACAATTGTGAATATCGTGGAGGTTTTTTAATATGTATTTTACACGGAATAGTTATTCGCCAATCACACCCGTGCTTAACAAAACAACCAGAGACTTTCATCCAGTCGCTTGATTCGAATCCCCAATCTACAGATCACAGGCGTTCTTTTCACTTCTCCGCCGCGGGCGTGGCCTCTGATGTTACGTATTAAATGATCTCAATTGCATTGAAATAATTATGACGTCACAAGTATATACGGCGGCTAATCGAAGAATTATTTTTAAATACATAATATTGAATTATTAATTTTATGCAATCTCGAATGTGTAACTAATGGATCACAATTTATTGTATACAAAATACCGAAAAGCATTCTTTCAAAATCCCAATAGAATGGATGAATCCTGGCAAAATAATGGTAGGTATGAAATGTTTTCGCGAAAAATGTAATTCTTTGTACGGCGAACGATGCCAGGAACTAAAGTCGTACTTACGGTTGGAAAGAGTAAGTTTTCTCATCAAATTATCTGTAGTAAAAAATTGATGTCACTATTTTTTTTAATTATTGTTCACGTGTAATACTATTTACATACTTATTATTTATAAGTTTATTTGTTATTGATAAGGCTGCCCGCTTTTCCCCATAAATGTACACCGCACAACGTGGGGTTTCGGGAATTTCCCGAAGGGAATTCTCGAGAAATTTTTAACATTTCGAGAAATCCCAAATCTCGAGAATCTTTTCTCGGGATTTGGGATTTCTTTATTATCAAATATTAAGTGAAAAAACGATTTTCTATATATAAAAAAAGTGGACAGGAAACACAAACCATTCAAACACAATTAAGCCAATGGAGACTCAAAATGAGCGCAATTTTTGCAATATCAGGGAATTGTGTGTCTCAAAAGCGTACGCGATTGTCAGACGCAGCAATTGACAGTCTTTGTTTTTTGAAATCCTATTTTAATAAGTAATGTTTTGAATTATTTTTGTTTTCCTACTTCTATTTTGTTTGTCTTCTTACGAGTACATAAATAAAAAAAATCATATTTTTTTGGAATTTGCTTGTTTTCACACTGATTTTAGGATTTTTGCAGGTTTTTTTTTAAATTTCCCGATATCGAGAATTATTTTCTGGAAATCCCGAATCTCGAGATTGAGATTTTCTCGGGAAATACCCAACTCTACGCACAACACTCCTACCGTATTACGCCTACAATTATTATTGCTACGGTGGAAAGGTGAACTGGCGTGCGGGCGGGTCAAACGCAACGATTTTGAGGTATCGTGAGGGTAGGTTAATCTTCTGTATCGAGATAACACTTCATTCGCACAGAACATACTAATAAATATAAATGTAAAAGCCATCGCCAATGACCAAAGTTCTAAAGCAGGGTAGTTCATAGCCTGACCGCCATAAAACCCAAGTAAAAAAACCGCATCGACTGTTCCCAAAGATTGAAAGCACGATGTTAATTAACTATTTAAAATAGCATATTATTCTGTAACACGTGTTCAAGTTTATCCCATATTTTTCCACATTCGAGCTATTTAGCCTGTTATACCACACCCAGTAAGGTAAGCCAGTTCCCATTAATTTTGTGTTCCCTGACTGTGAGGTTATGTTCCGTCTCTAAGTGGAAAATTCTAAAAAAAAATAACTTGCAAAACTTTTTCGGCGATATCTATTACATAGCCTACGTTTGTCTACTTCATTTTCCATTTATTTCTCTTATTGTTTTTCATCGCTATGCCCAACATTATTTTTCTATGCCACGATATACATTTGTAATATTATATAAGTATATATTTTATAGGACTTTTTAAAATATTGAATAAACTACTATCGGACGTCTATGGCGTAGCCCTTTTTTTGGGAGGCAAAACCTATACCGATATTTTCGTCGGATTTATGTGTGCGCGGTTTTGAGGGCATTAAGTTTGTTGGTTGTCCCGGTAGATTTTTTATTTTTTTTATTACGGTAGGGCCGGCACCATTTCCACTCGTTTTATAGGATAGCAATTTGTCGTAATTTGAAATAGAGAGGTCGCTATAAGTATTATCATATTTTCCTATTTCACACCGAATTGCGTTTCGTTTTGCTCGAAATGTCTATAGATCATTGGCTAAACAAACATCAATATTACTGTGCGTGGCCTTAATGCAAATATATCGGTAGTAGATATTACAAGATAGGTTCAAGTATGATGCATTCTGTATTTTCAGGCCATTAAGACGATACATCAGTGAAACGGCAAATAATTTTCAACTATAGGCGCGACGAAATTTTGGACTCGCTGGCATTCGGAGAGAGAACGTCGAGCTGGGAACATGTCAATTTGTTTCGTGATGGCGACGGGGGTATTAATTCTTAAATCGTGTAAAGATGACTAAAAACGTTACCCATTTACTTGAAAAATAAAACATGTTAATGAATATATTATTATTGTAACTAATAGAACATTAAATGGACGCATGTTGGATTTATATGACAAATTATATTTCGTTTGGCATGCGTCATTTGCACCCGCGACCCGCAATCCGCGCATCGCCTAGCCACGATCTTTTTAGACCGTGCCTCAACTGAGGTATAGCCTTTTAATGAATCGTATTTTGACCATACATAAGGCCGAGATGCATAGAATGTCACTAATTATTTGCAGATTTTCGGGTAATTATACGGAAAACCTGCAAATATGACAGCTGTATTTTTTTTATACCAGAAATTGAATAAATATTTTTAACGTCATTTACATGGTATTTATAATAGAGAGGAAAATAATTTTGACAATAGATTATATACACAAACACGAAAGACTAGTAGTACCTAATAACTACGTAGGTATTAGTATATTATTCTCACCGTGACTGAAAAAATCTAAAATGTAAACAGACGCCATGTTGATAAGTGATAAGTAATTAATAACATATTAAGTTTTGTTGTTATGTCAATAAAAAATACTGTTTCCGCGATTAATGACAATAACCTATTAGCTTATTATGACGTGTGGGTGCGACAAGTCGCAGCGACGCATATGTTGATAACGCATAACCACCAGTGGTTATAGTAAAGTTAGTTACACTTAGTTTATTCTTCACTATAATCAAGACACAGTATCTGGACATGGGTAATGTACACGGGAAAATGTGGGGGTCCGTGGTGGAAGCAACGAGCCGCGATAAAATACTACACTAGGTAGCTACCTACTAGTGATTTAGACTACCCCTAATAGTAAGGAAACATGTCGTGATAAGACAAAACTCGTGTAAACAAACATATTGTGAGCCTCTGAAATATCTACTATTAAATCATCATAATACTGTTAATTTATTTTATTGTGTTAACTGTCAATTATTCATGGTGGAAATGCCTTGTATTTTTAATTTAATTTAATAAAATGCAAATTTGTATCGTACTTATTCCACTTGTATTTTTAATATCTGAACCGGTTCCGTCCGTAAGTACGATAAAAATTGCGTTTTATTAAATTAAGGTAATAATACTGTCGATTAGCAGAAGAATCTGAAATCGATCGACTTTTATACGTTTTTTTATTTTATTTTATTAGTTACAGAAGTACAATCGATGGTTTTAACGTAAAATGGAAACTGCGAATGATTTATGCATTCTGTAACATACCTATAAGATTAATGTTACAATTTAACTTGGGCCGCTTTATCGTTCTCACGAGAAACGGATCTGTTCGAATAACGGCAGTGCAATTAATAAATTATTCAATTTATGTGTTTATTAAATTTATAAAGTGGCGTGAGAACACACTGTTGACCCACTGTTGTATTGAAAATCACGGCTATTGTATTTTATAAATTATAATGCTGTCTGTATCAATAATTAATTGGAGCAATTAGCGTTAATTGGGTAGACCCGTGTAAGAAAGAAATGGTTACTACATAGGTATAATAAATAACTCTAATAAAAATGACCAGGTAGTTGAAAGTTTTATAAACTTTATTAATATGGGGAGTATAATTAATAGCTTCATGTACACGTGCATTGATTTACTGGCAGCAATAGTGTGTATTCTAAACTATCGCGACAATAACCGTTGACACATACAAGTGCTGAATGTCTCGCCAATTTCATTCTTCAGGAGTAAGCGAGACGCGCGATGTTGTCATTTTATGGTACTATTTGGCAGGTAGTGAAAATCGGTTAACCTCAAAATTCGTTCGTAGTTCATTTTTTTGCCGGCAGGTTCGCCTTTATCGTTCTACTGCGCAGGCGCAGATTGAAAAATTCTCAACTGTCGTATGAAAATTCAGAAGCTTCAAAACTTTTTTGATTCATGCATGCAATCTTGCAATTGCAGGATAATACAATTGTTCACACGTACATTTTCTTATTATGGTCGCGATAATACGTACTGTCAGCAGTAAATCCATGCACGTGTAAACGGGGTATAACCTATGGTTTGCAATCTTGGGTACCGATGAAAATCTTTGAAACCCGTGTTTATATTTTGGGTCTAGGATAATTCGGCGCCACGCAATCAAATGAAATTCGAAAATAAATAGACGTTCGTGAATTATAGGTAGGTACTTTAAAAATATGTATTTAATATTATTATTTATATTTACATAATTATATTAGTACTTATTTAATATTTGGTGAGAATTGTTTACCCGAAAACAATAAATGTTTAGGTTCCAACGAGAAGAGAGTTCTTTTATTTTTAAATAAAGCCTTAGGCAAGATAATTCTCAATCCGTAATAAAAAACATTATGTTCAGAGAAAAATGAATTAAATTAAAACTACTAAGTAGTAGGTATATAGAAATTGATTAAAACTCCTCGTCTAATTTCTGTATACAATCGTAACGAACGTCCATTTATTTCATTCGACATTGCGGCGCCCAGTTGTCCCATTCCCTGTATTTTTTTTATCAAAGATAACATACTTTTATCAACCAAAGAACTGCAACTTAAATAAGGCATCAATGTAATTTAAAGTAGGTACGTACCTCATTTAAAACGTAGTTATAATTAGGAATACTTCGCATAAATCATGACGGAGCAATAGCTCCGAGGTGAAAGCATTCACCCGTAAAGTGAAATACGTGAGTTTGAGTCCTACTCAGTCAAATTCTTTTTTATATCGAAATTGTCAGAGTCATTAGTATTATTAGTTATTATTAACTGTTTCCCAGGGTAGATTTTGTCAAAGTGAGTTTTTTTGCCTACGACGCTGAAAATGTTTGCTTGTCGTAATCTTCAGACGTTGATGATGCTAAAAGTTTACATAATCATTATTTGTTGTATTTGTCCGTCTAATATCGGTGTAAAAAAACACATTTTAATATTTTCTAAAGCTAAAAACACAGATAGATAATATAAGCTAAAAAAAGGCCTTTATCCAGTAGTAGAAATAATAATGAACATTTACGAAAACGCCATGTTGCAGATTCAAACAAAACTTCTGAGCGCATTAATAATGGTTTTATTTTACTCTAAATTTACTATTTTTAAATTTTGTTTAATTTATTACCCATAATAATATACTTACAGTCAATTAAAATAGTGTTTTAAATATACCCGGTAATAAATTAACAATTTTACGTTCAATTTTATTTAAACTTAGGTACCTATTTTGCATACCTCCTCCACAATTCCGTTAATAATTTTATGTACCTGACGTATAAAACTGTGCTTTTTTATTTCCAGGGATCGAAACGGCCGCCGAAGTAGTGATACGCAAGCCATCGGCATCCGAGACGCGGACGACTCGTCCCTGCCGCCAGAGAGCTACTCCTCGATAGACTCCATCAACAAAACCGACGACCCGATCAGGACAGACGAATACAAGCGAGCCCTGGCTGAGTTCTTCGCGAGGAGATCACTCGGCGCGTACACTCCTCCGAACTCCATAATAACGGAGAGAGGAAAAAACGCGACCGATTTTCCAAAAAAACCACGCTCGACCCCCAAAAGAAGATCATTGCCGGACGGCAGACGAACGAATTACCCTGAAGTAATAACGCAAGGTCCTCCGCAGATCAACTTCCTATTTAGTAACAGAATATATCTTCCGAATAGCGCTGAAACGAATAGTGATGCAACAAAAAGAAGAAGAAAACCTCGCGATATCTCCAATTCCCCTGATCTTCTGCCTTGTCGTACAAACGGAAGAGATCGTCAGGTCGATTTTGACATTGCGGAAGATTGCGAACCTCAGTCGTCGCCTCCACCCGAATTTTACAAAGACAATTCCTTGCCTTACGAAGACAGAAACAGCTACATGGCTAACACGACCAATCGATCAAGACTCACGTGTGACAGATCACTTGAAGATCTATTAGAAAACAATGATGACGAAAAGGGAGATAATAAAATGGCCGCTAACGAAGCAGCGGAAATCTCGTCGGATTCGATAGCGCGGAAATTGGAAGAGGTGGGGTCAGGCATTACATTGCCATTGTGTATTTTTTCTCGTTTATTTATTTTTTTAATTAAATTTCGCACAATGTCGACCGGCGGGGACGCTCTTTATTGTCGGGTATGATTATTTTTTTTTATATTTAAGTAATTCGTTTTCCGATTGGTCGAATAAATAAATTGTGTCATTGATGGTTATTCCGCTGAACGGAGCGCTCTATTGTCAATCGGTTTCGATTGTGACACTCTTGTTATTTATTGTTCGATGTTTTTGATAAAATTCGCATCGGCTCGGTCGCGGATCGATCATAGTAATGTAGTTATTTTATTTTTTTGATCGATGTTGTAAATGAGCTTTCAACACTCGTCCGTTTTTTACTAATTCCCGGCGACACGGTTAATGACCTGTCATCGCAGATATTTAACATTCATTATTTATTTTCTACATCATTATAATATTATCTCATGTGTCTCATCACAAACCTGTACCTTCACAAAAAAAAATATTTTATAATTTCGTGCGGATTATTTTTTCTATTAGTGTTAGATACAATATGATTATACAGTGGCGTGTGGTCGATAGATACTGTAAATGCGCAGCATCCCCAGAAATTATCGATTTAGTATAAATAATTATTCACGTAATTTTTTTCTTTTTATGCACAAAAACGATGAGTAACGTTTATTTCGGCAACACTTACAAAACGTCTACTATAACCAGTGCTCGAAATGGAAAAGTTTACGAACCGTAATAAAGATATTTACATAGTTATCAAATTGTATGTGTATTTTATAAAAATAAGTGTGTTAGATTTTCTATTATATGGCCTATCTAGCTCAGACGGTCAACATATTTTTTCCACGAGACGGAGCGATCATTTTACCAATTTCACGAGCCTGGACGGCGTTCCGGTGCGCTCCGGTCCATTTCGAGCCCTGACTATAACTTTATTTTTCACCATGCGGACAACAACGACATCTTTTGACGAATATAAGAGGTTGTAAAAGGCACCGAATTCAAAGTTATAGGTACTGTCCCATTCCTAATGCGTCCCATACCTAAGAATATAGGAGAACACCAACAACCCGCCAAAATTCAAATAGTTACGAACTTGGTAGGTGGTAAGTACTTACATTAATATTCTTATAAATATGCCTTTAAAAGCATCCTTACAATCGAAAGTCACCGCACGCCACTGATGGTTAGGTATAACGGAATATCCTTCTGAAGACTAGTGAAGTAATAGATACTATAAATAAAACACCTACTGGTACGTAGTTAATATTTGTATTATTTCTTAAAAGAATTCCGCTTCAGATACATCAAGATTATTTCATAAGTATAAAAAAAATAAGCGGCTTAAAAAATATACATTTTGTTTTTCACCCAGAGCAAGGACATACTGGGTTGTACGAATGGCTACCGATCTTTTCCCGTAAAAAATACGTTGATATAACATTATTACGACCTCCACTGTGTGAAGGTTCATATTATTATCCGCTTAGGAGCGTAAATTGTATTTTCCTTTTTTCATAAAGGCGTGGGGCATAATCCATTCCAAAAAATAAATAGCAGCTTATTACACGTCTTTGAATATTAAAAAAAAACGATATTTTTCAGCCGACAACAGTGATACACAACTTTTGTTTGTCAGTAGTGCCAATTTATCATTTTTTTTGATAATTATTTGAGTCACGTATGAATGTTAAAATAGGTACATATCGAGGCGTAGTGTATCCATTTTGATTAATATTACAGTTTTATGTCCATGTTTTTTCCATGTCCAAATATTGTATGGGAAAATTTATGCATCATCAGTCAGTAAATGTATATTACAACGTTTTTCTTAGCTCGTATTCTTATTTATCCGGTGGTTCTTTGTCCGGTACAAATCTTGCAATCGATTTTTAACTAACTTCCCGACTGGCTAGACATTTGAAACTTTTAGAATATATCAGGACACGATGTCAATGCATTTTTTCATACTTTTATCGATCTTTAAGTAGAATTGAATTCATTTTCAGTTAATTCTGTTTTGTATGAAAAGTTATTTGGACACCATTATTGGTTGCTAGTCTGGGCTCCTAGAAACTAAATTATTAATATATAGTATATACGTGCGTTACTATGGAAATCAATATGACATGCCAAGTACATTTTTTTTGATCGTTTAAGCTAGTCAAGTCAAGTTATATGGTTCAACAGAAAATTTAAAAACGTGTATATAAAAAGTTCTTTTTATCTTGTAATTATTTTTAAATCAATCTAAGAATTGTTGCTGTAGGACACTATAGGTCATTTTGTCACTGATGTAAACTTTCAATAGCTTGAACTTGATAGCTTCAACCAGCTTGAAGAGGATTTCGTCAAAGATATTGCAATAGGTAATAAATGTATTTATGCGGATTATTTCATGTGTTGTTCAGATGGTTAATAATTTTGTGACTGCAGATGTGCCGCGGAACCGTTGGCGGACGCTTCCGTGGAGTGCCTCTGGTCCGGCGCAGCGACCTGAAGACTGCCTCCGGCGCCGAAATAGAACCTCGGGAAGAAATCCTCCAATCAGGTGGTAAATGTTCCCAGGGCGCGAACTGGGGCAACGCGAACGTCACTCTCAAACCTGTCACGAGCAATGAAATTGATCTACTCACGTAAGTTTTCAACAATTGATCACCTCGTTTCTAACTGCCTACATACATATTTGTTGTAAGGGAAAAATTACTGTTTGAATCAAAGGGTTGGAGCGGACCATTTTTTGAGTTGCTTCGCTCCGTGACCCAATACTTGCTCCAGCTCCCCTCCAGGGTCTGCTCCGCTCCGGATAAAAAGTTTGAATAGGTATTATATGTATACAATTAAAAAAAAAAAAAAAGTAAGTAGTTTTAAAATATCGTCATTTTGATTATTTCCAACAGCAAATTGTCTTTCATTATACCTCTTCTGTCAAAAACGTGATGTTATTTATGTTATTATATTTGTGTCGCCATATTTAAAATAATTCCAGTGTTGCAAAGTGTCCAATATAATATTATCATTGGATTTTAGGACGAAAATTTAATAATAATAAAAAAAACGTCTGGAGCAGTGGAGCACCACGTATTTTCGGTGCTCCGGGTAAAACCCCATTGCTCCACGGCTCTGTGCTCCTTTTCCGAGCTCCGCTCCAATGCTCTGGTTTTAATTCCTATAAATTTACAACAAACTCATACATATTCGTAGTTTTGTTGTCTTATCAGTTGACATTGAAATATTTTATCAATCGGAGTAACCATGTGTAGATCTACCTAACAATATTACGTCATATTTTATTATTAAGATTCATTTGTCATTATAGATGAACTAAAAACTAATAAATCCCACATATAA
Source organism: Rhyacophila brunnea (assembly GCA_022495005.1). Taxonomy (NCBI): domain Eukaryota; kingdom Metazoa; phylum Arthropoda; class Insecta; order Trichoptera; family Rhyacophilidae; genus Rhyacophila; species Rhyacophila brunnea. Next base: position 393,292 of record JAGYXB010000467.1, read on the forward strand.
GTTAAAACGATGTTGACGAATTTATTATCACTAAACTAGGAGTTCCCAACCTGTTGGATACCGGTTCTATGAATGAAAGAATTTGTCCAAAAAAAAATCGGAAAAAAACCTAAAAAATCTTATTCTCGACGTTTTTGTGTGGAAAACTGATGGCAGGATAAGATTGCGGGGTGCGAGCATTAATCAAATATTTCCTATGAGTGCGAGGCATATAAAGGGTTGGTAATCCATGTCTCACAGTGTTATATTATATCGACATAAATAGTAAAGAAAGTGCGGTGATGTCTTTTTTCGACTCTCAAAATTTGAGAATTCTCGAGATTTTTTATTTAAAGCCTCCATAGAACATTTTTTCCCATGGAAATGAAAGTCAAGAGCTTTATCTAACTTTCGGTTCAAAATCTAAGGTAACTTTTTTTGAAACTGCACCCTGCTGCGATAGTAAACGCAAATAACGTTTGGCGAAACTTCGCTTTGCCGTGTGCGCGCAGCCTTAGCTATATATCCAAATTCAATCACGGAATCCGGGCTCACGGTTTAAATATCTAATATTCCTGGTGAAAATCTTGATTTCTCAAGAAAATCAGAATTTCGAAATTTCAAAAAAAAAAATCTCGTAAAACATTTCTTGATAATTTCTTGATCACAAGCCTAGTCCATTTTTTGTGTGTGTAAATATTGCCACAATATTTTCTTTAATCCATTTTGTCCCTGTTTGTGTTAAATTATATTATATCTTCTACAGCACAATCCGGCATCCAAACATTCTTCTGATGATGGGACTATGCTACGATTCCGACCAAAAAGTTCACTCAATCTGTGAAGAGACCAACTTGTCACTGTATGACTTGATACACATTCAGGTAACTAACTGATAAAGCTTTTGTTTGCATTATTCTAACAATATTATGTCAACTTTAGCACGTCACTGCATGATAACTTCAAGGTGCAGTAACCAATTAATGCGGATCTATTCCATACACAAGGCTGCTATCGAGGACAGTTTTTCATATTTATGTATTGAGATGGTTAATTGTTACAATAGGTTAACCGTCTGAACTGTCAAAAAGTGCTGTTTTAACAGCACCTCTCTTGGGTGTGTTAAGTTTTAGAGCGAGATAGACAGTTTGTAACTTATTGTAGCAAGTATAATACTTCAATACATAAATAAGATAAAATACCCTCGATAGCCGCCGATAGCAGCCTTGTGTATATAATAGATGCGCTGGAGCCGTATATGACTCTCAGAAATAAAATAATAGAAACAGTCCATATACTAGAGTCACATTCACACGACAACTACTTGTAGGTGCGACAGGTATCAACGACTCTTTGTTGAGTATCCCACCAGTGGTTATAGTGAGAGCCACCGCCCATGACGGTCGGTAAGTGTAACGCGATGCAATAGCCCATAAACGGCCGGTCGGTCAGCTCATCAGACGTTCTTGACATCCCCTCTACCTCCGGATAGCCTCAATCTCAATCTACACAGAATGCATATGGTTATGCTCACCTATCGGCTGTCGCCTCGAGTTTCACCGACCGACCGTCGTCATGTGCGGTAGCTCTAATAGTGGCTTGGTGTTCGATGCTAAAATCAAAGCGCGGTATATTGGGGTAAAGGAAATGTAAACATGAAAATCCGCTGTTGAAACAACGAGGCGTTTTAAGGTAATACACATGGTACGAACAGTCTTAAATGGACTTTCTGGACTCCGTGTGACTTACGTGTGGTCACAACTGGTGACTGTGCTTAGTGGTCGCGCGCAGGATGAATCATAAATCATAATAATATACTTAATCCAAAATTATCTACAAACAAACCTCGTGTCTTATATAATATTATATATTTTTTGATTTTGTTTGTTTGTTTGATGCAGTTTTTAATGGAAGTTTATATACAAGCATATATATAAGGTACCTTATATCAGTGGCGAAGGGTGGATGTGGGCTGTTAAGATTCGACATAAATAGTGCACACTAAACTTTGTCAATCATTCTTATTCGTGTTCATTGAACTAAGAATATAATTTGCAGATAGTGTTTGTTAGTTTTAAAAATTCAATTCAACCGCCCACGATGGCCGCGCGGATTAAGCGACGGCCTATGACGTCGTGGGTCCCAGGTTCGAATCCTGGCTCTGGCAAGTACACATATTGTTTTTCAATTTGTGTGTGAGTCAGACTATGGACCTAATAGGTTGAGCAAGTGGCTAACATCCATTTCTCGTAACAACAAAATCTGTTGATACAAAACCTCTACTCTGTGGAGGCCCATTTATGATCTTATTATGATCGGACATGGTAAAAAAAATCCATATACATGGGCGATCGTACAAAATTAATACACACTTTTTCATTCATACTTATTTGTTTTCATTGAATTAAGAATAACACATATTATATGAACACAGTTCTATTACATCTTGATTGATTAACATCCTGGAGATAACTAATTACTCACATACAACTTTATAAAATCCGGCTAATATTTTTTGTTTGTTTTTGTTTTTGTTGATTTATTTACACACCTACTAATATTTTTTTTCTATTTTACACTGGTCACTTGAAAACTTAAAAATTATTCATTTTCCATGACCTCACACGTGTACTGATTAAATTAATTTTAAAACTACATTTCTTATGCCCCCTTCACAGTGGCCCAAGCAAGGCGAATATTGGCGCCCTTTGATGCATATTAAACCACCGACAATTTGTCGATAGGAATAAACATTATTTTGCTGGTCAAATATCGTCGCCCCAGAAGCAAAAGGGCACATGTGCAATTTTGACGGTTTTGAGTTATGAATGCAGTTTTCTTCGTAATTTTTTTCTCTACATTATGGGCAAAACGGCATTTCTAAAGCAAAACCCATGAATTCACAATTGAGCAAAGAAAATAAAGGTTACTTGTGTATTTGTAAACTGATCTTCATTTAATGTACAGGAAGAAGGTAACATGTACACGATTTTAGGAACTATGTGCAATGTTTACAAAAATAGTATAGGAAAAAGGTAACAAGTGTAATTATTTAAAAGTGAGTAAGGGCCTTTGTGCAAAGAAAATAATTTCTTTGTAGAAAAAGGGCACTTGTGAAATTTGTGAAAAATTTAAAAACATGTTGGCAGCGGACAAAGAGGCCCAAATAAATATTTTGGAAGATCACAATACGCGTAAAGTGGACGCTAGCAAATCAGAAGATGAAGATAAAGCTATTCATATATGTCTATAGGACTATGTGACTTAAAACCTCTTAAAAATCAAAAAATTGACGAATTATAAAAAAAAAAAAATTCATTTCAATCATGAGTAATTAGGTCACATGTGTTCCAAATTTCATTTCAAAATATTAAGTAATAACCTCTCCACGATTTTTTTTCACTCCAAAAACACTTAAAATGCGTTTTTCTCAAAACTCAATTTATGCACAAGTGCCCTTTTGCTTTTGGGGCGACGATATTTAATACAACTTTCAAACAGTTTGCTATCTAGATCTGGATTAGGCTTTACGTAAACTGCACACATGCGAAATTTTGACTCTTGTCTTTGTCTATCTAGATTTTAGGCAATTGTAGCTGGTCAAAAAATAACTCTTGTTTTTTCAATGTAGGTACTTATATTAAATTTTTCAAATTTCTTATTATACCGTCTACCAGTAGCAAGTATACTACAAAATCTAGAAAGAGTAGACGCGTTTGTATTATCTGGGATCAACCATTAGTGGAAAAGGCGGATGTGAAGCAGAGATAAAAAGGCTCACACAGAATGCGAAAAATGCAATGATACGTCTTACCATTTTGTGGAAGGATCGAGGAATTTCAATCGCCGCGAAAATGATGCCCGTACAAGCATTAGTGTTCTCCATATTTTTGTTGAGTCATGCATCTTGAAGGCAAGGGAGCGGAAGGCAATTGATGCCTTTGAAATGTGGTGTTGGCGCAGAATGCTTCGTATTTCTTAGACAGAGCACAGGACCAACCAGTCAATCATCTATATACAGCAGATAAAGGAACGGTTCTCGACAATATGTCTGAGACGGATTCTACAGTTTTTTTGACATATTGTTCGGACCGAACCTCTTGGGAAGGTGAAGCAGAGGAAGAGCATCGGCGCGCTAGAGCGTGTGTGAAGGCTCTGACTGGGGACAGCATTCACTTTGCCTTGAAAGAAGCAGAGGATCTAGAGAGGTGGAAAGTCACGGTCGCTCAAAAGATAATTCAAGGTGGTCACGATCCTCAGCCATGAGGGAACAACCAAGGAATAATATTAAATTTGATCCAATATGGAACCGTTTAAGGCCATTGGACCAGTTTTTTCCTGTCTTCTTGGAAACGTGGAAATGGCAAGTACGTTTAAAACGAATTGATACACAATAAAACAAATAACTAACTAATAAGCTGTTCCTCATTTTAAACAATCTGTTAAATCAACATCCACTCTATGAGATGGCAATTTAGGCTCATGGTAATTTACCTTACCAATAGATTGGAAACTAACTTATTTATTTTATTACCTGCGTAACGTAATTTCATAATTATTTTATTTTACTTACCTGCGATTTAAGTAAAAAGTCTATCTTAAAATTATTTTGAAACCTTTTGAAATATTCTCTGTTTAATTAGCCAGAAATTATTAGGTACCTAACTAAATAAAATACAATACTTATGTGCCCAACTAGATACTGTATACCTAATCGAATTTCTACTGGGGTTTCAAATGGTTCTCTACGGCTGGATTACATAATTCTTGACCTGTTCATTGAACATTAAAAAATGTTTGTTATTACGGCAGTTTTATTAATTTTTAATCCAATTACGTCATATTAATTCGACATCACTGCCATTAATAACTACCTACCTACAGTTCTTGCCCATCGTAATTGAGTAGATTACTTACAGAAACCGTCGCTGGTTTTGCATAATAATCGTTAATCGTGGAATTCTCCAATTAACCTGCATTCTTCAATACCTTGTTAGTTAGTTACACGAATTAAAAGCAGGTTATACGAAATGTAATACTTATTTATTAGTATGTCCGTAATGATACGGTGGCTAGTGAAAACCTGCATAATGCATTCAATGAATAATAAATACTGTTAAAAATGTATGTAATAAAATATCAATATTTTTATTTGCCAACGTAAATTATATCATCAGCTGCGGTCTAGTCTATCCACTGCTGGATTCCATTTTTTTATGTCAAAACGTATTTCTGCCGAATTTAATCAATCCATCGATCTAACTAGTTTCTATTTCACTACTACCTGTGGTTGTTTAATGCCCCTACCAAAGTTCGACGGCATTTGACCACTAGTTATGTGAAAGAAAGCGGTTGATTATATTCCTATATACCTACGTAGTCTAAACATATATAAAAGTGAATAGAGTTAGAAAGGCTAATGATCTCATTTTGTTATATCTACATTTCACAGTCGTAAACTATACATATTTAGATGAACAATCACAAAAAAAATGTAGGTAAGTACCTGTCATATGTACAAAATAAAAAAAAATGTGAAAACTTTTTCGATATGCTAATGTTAATGTTATTTTTGTTTGATCATTGATTCACCATCAAATGTTGTACCTAATATAAGAAGTTCAGGTAGAAGGCCTCTAATTATATAATATACTTAGCCCAATCTTAATTATGAAATTAATTGGATAGGACAGGACAAGTTTACTATAAATAGTTATAAAAATGAAACTGTTAAAAAATAAGGTCATAATAACTCATAATTATTATGCAATAATTCATGGCACTTTGTCATATTGTATTTATTACATTTTATCGCCCTCAAAGCCTTTCAATATTTGACAATATTATGATTTATTCATTTCATGCCAACACTTTGTGCATTTTTTTACTATTATAATATTTTATATATAGTTTTTAGCATGGATACATGCTTTTGTCTTGACCTCCCGGGGGGATTCGTTACAGAAAATCGTACAGGCACAATGAAAAATAAAGTCACAAAAGTAGCGCGGCCTCGAGAGACTCCAGTCGCCCGCGAACGGCGCTTCGGGAATGACGTGTAAACCCGCGCCCCGCAATTTATTTTATTTTCTTACTAATTTGGACAACCAGCATTCAGAGAATCAGTAGGCAAAGCATGTTCCATGTTTAATAATTTTTGCCATCAGCGTTTAAGTATTTTTTTAATTGGCTATACAATCCAATGTGGATCTTGGTCCATGGTCTGGGTCTTGACACATTAAAAAAACAACATGTGATTTTGCTAGACCGAGGATACGAACTTGACCTACTACTTTAAAACCGACATGTCTCAGCCGACCGACTCAGCCGTGGGCGCTAATAATAACATAGGTATAATTTCATTTTGGGTTGATTCATTAGAGAATTTCCCAGGCCATCAATGTGCATCTGGGTATGCTTATTCAATTTTGGATACTCGCAACACCAGCGACATGTAAATTTATAATACTCTCCGATTTTCTTGTTTCAGGGTCCAATCCTCCCCCTACCAGTGTCAGTGGGCTACCTCAACGACATCTCCAAAGCCGTGTCGTACCTGCAGACTCACCACTTTGTACACACGTCTATCTCCAGTCACTGCATCCTCATCACCTCAAAGGACATCGCCAAACTGAGCGGCTTTGACTTCTCTTCCAAGACATCACCACCGGGCGCATGTGCGTCTTTGACCACTTCATCTGCTCGCACCGCCAGCTCTAATCCACCCAGGAATAGAGATCCCTCCACGGAGCCTGATTACGTTAACATCAATGGTAACAGAATCTTTTGTCAAAGATGTCAGTGTGAAAAATTCATTTGACTAACTTAACCTTATCACTCACTGCCAGCCAATTTTTACTAGGTGGACACTTGTAGGCCAGCTATTTTCGGAATAAAATAAATCCTTTAAAAAAAATTAAATAGGAACGGAATGATAAATATTTGTGAAAACTTACCAACACAATGTGTTTATCGAGTTTATCGTGAATATTTTCACACTAAAATGATAAATATTGTTTAGAAAATATACACATAATGTTTATTCAGAAGTTATGACGTTTACAAGAACCCGTGAGTTAATTCGTCCGTGGCAAGGATCAGGTTATGATTAAAATGCGTTGTAGATACCCAATTCCATATATTTCCCTTTGATCCTTTTGACTACAGAGTCTACATAGGACAATAAAAAATTCTTTGCTCCTTACAGATCTTTCTAGTGACGATGTGCTGTCAGAACAGGAGCCACTCCTGTCTGCTAGGTCGATCCCAAATAACGTCAACCGAGAGTGCTTTCCTCAAGACAATTCATATAGAGAGACTAACGCCAACTATAGGTAAAAATGGTATACTGATATTTTTGTGAGTAGGTCCTAATGTTATTATGATTGTTAAAAATTAACAATATTTTTTTAATCTAATATTAATAAGTTTTTAAATCACACCATCTCAGATATAAGATTCAAAGCTTTTTAGCAAATTGTATTTTCTGACACTAGATGGCACATACTATTTTAAATAAAAAAAAATATGTTTCTCTAATAATGTTTCAATGTTTTTTACACAGGTTTCAAGCTCCAGAATTATTTGATGACATAAATGGACTTGTGTATCCTTCCAGACGAAGTGACGTATATTCAATCTGTATCATTCTCTGGGAATGTTGTAATAGTAAGTAGCAATTATTTTTTAATTGATATCTTTCCCATAACCATGATAATAATGGTTTCTTAAAACTGATGAATCCGAAAAATGATCATGAGTTAGCCATTCATTTTAAAACTTAATTCATATAAAATACATAAATTAAAATTACTATTTTCCAAGAATTTTTCTAAAATTTCTGAGCCGTTCCATGTTACGTATTTTCAAAGAAGTATTACTTTAAATTTGAGAGACTATCCACTAGCCATGAAAAAATAATCCGTAATCCACCTACAACATATGACTGTAAAATACACGATATCATATGGTTTCTTCAATCTTAATTTTTCATCTAAGTAATAAATTTTAAATAATCAGTGTTTTTTATCATTATTTTGTACTGGATTAAATAATGTTCATCGAAATGTTTCAAGTCATGTTTTTGTAATTTTACTATTATAATTACAAGCGCATGAAAAAAATTGATTCGGAGTTGTCCTACATATAACATGGTATGCGCAGCACATCTGAAGAATCTGACAGACTTTTCGCATCGTATGATTAAATAATTAAGGATCTAATTTGTAAGTGAAGCAAATACCGAAATTGCTATGTACAGTAGAACCTCGATAATTCGAAAAACGATAATTCGAATTTCGCCGTTTTTCGAATTTTTCGTAAATTTTAACCCCCAAGAATCATTTTTCATACAAAAAGTTTGTTATAAATCGAAATTTTCGTTATTTCGTAATTCGAAATGGAATTTGGTCCCAAAGGCCATTTTTATCCATATAAATCAAAATAAATGATAGTAAAATACTTATTTTCTTGGAAAGTAATAAATTTAATGACTGCAATTAAGTAGGCAAACACCTGCAAATTTACTGATGGGAGGCAAAACCCAAAGTTTAAGTTGTGGAAAAACCCAAAAACTCCTAATGTACTATGACATATCCAAGCATCAATATTATTATTATTATTGCAGGGGATGTCAATCAAGGTACATTTACTTGTCATTCAAGTAAATTCAGAATCCATTATTTTATTAATGTGAAAAAAATGTTGTTTTACAAGGTAATCTTAGCACATGGCCACTAAATGGTTTTCAGTGAAAAAAAAACATTTATTTACGAAATTTCGTAATTATTAAGTAACTAACTTGTGTCATTTTTTATAACTGACAGAATTACGTTTTTAATATGTATTTTAATAAACAATGAGTTTCTTATCTTTTAAAATTTGAGTTGATAACAACTGAATGTTTAGATTAAACTGGCAATAATGAATACACAGTGACCCTTTGTTTGACAGGACTAGTTCACTAATTGACTTAATGAATTCACTTGACATTTTTATTACTGTTTATAGGATATTAAAGAATTTTATTTTAAATATAATACACACCTACATAGGTACCCGTTTTTACTGTGAATTTGTATGAATCTAGATTAGATTTTCGAAAGGAACAACATTCTTATTTAAGAATTTGTATTCTTGGTAGGTACCTATCTAACTGGATGTCTGATTACTCAGTAATTAGTTCTTAATTACAAAGTGTAAAAAACACATATTTCAAACTAGTTCACCATTGAATTACTTTTTTCACTGGTAAATACCACGTAACACTATTTTTCAATACTGCATCGTCTCCATACAAATTTACGAAATTTTTTTTTTTTCGGAAAATTCGATTTATAGCGATTTTCGCTAATTCGAAATCAAATTTTCAGGGTCCCTTGGATTTCGAATTATCGAGGTTATACTGTAAATACTTAGTTAAATAATATTATTGCGAAATATGTCGTAGGTTTTGAAAAACAGACGATTTGCACTTTTATTTCTTCGATATTTGGATCCAAACTTGATATTTTATTTGACATTGCATTTAAAAAACCTCTGAAGATAAAGAATAACTACATGAAATTTTAAAAAAATATTTAGTTACTTCATATTCTATCTAAATATATCTTATCATTCAAAAAAATCATATTAAAAATTGTTCTCAGTTCATTATTTATTCAAGAATATTTCTAACAATTATGTTCCCGAGGCTATTCAATAATTTATATTATGAATAAAACATACTAGTTGATAATATCTTATAGCTAATTCCTCCATCATATCAACAAAAATAATACATATATATAGTTACAGGATATCTGTAACTCATGTTCATTTATTATAATAAATACTAATTACTTGATTGCCAGACGCAGTACCATGGTCGACACTCTCCTACCAGCAACTGCGCGATCTCTACTTGTTATGGCAAACGGGCATTCGATTACCGCAAGACGGAAGATATCCTCAAACCGTCTACGATATATTGAGCGGAGGTCTAGCTCTCAATATCCTCGACCGAATCACTATTGACGTGCTCTGCGAGAAGTTGGAAATTGCTAAGGTCAGTTTAGTTCGTTGAGTGCCTTTTCCGTAGCTACTGGCGGTCATATGAACTTACTAGAAAAAAAAGAGATATTACCAAAGACATTAAATAATAACACAGAAGACGTAAGTAGCATATCGTCACTGTTCTGGCAGAAGACACTAATTCGAAAAAAATGACATATTGAGTTGTACCAAAATGTTCCTTATTTCAAACTTTACCGTCTGGAAACCTTCTTAATAAATAAACAGTCTCTATTTTAGTCACCCTTTTTACGATTACTTAATAAACTCACATGATAGACCATTATTTCAAAGATTTTAACAGCTTCAAAGTCAAATTACTCAAAACTAGTATTCTTCAGTTAGTGTGTTCTGCCAGAACAGAGACGATATACAGTACACTCTCAGTAATCCGCCGGTCAATTATCCGACAACTACTATAATCTGTCGTTATTTTTACTAGCACAAAATCAAACTCTATAATTCGCCAGTATCCGATTGCCAAATTCAGTAGTCCGCCGTGTAAAAGTATACAACGTAGATGAGACGGGTTTATTTTGGAAACTTCTCCTTCGTAAAACGTACATTCATCGCGAAGAAAGTAATGTACCAGGGAGGAAAATGCCTAAGGACCGCATCACAATTATGCAGTGCTCCAATGCAACGGGGACACACAAAATGAAGCTTTTGGTCATAGGGAAAGCCAGGAATCCTAAGCCGTTCAAGAATATCTGCCTCACTGAACAACTGGTTGTGTCAAGTGATTTACTGTTTAATATTTAGTTTATAAATATGTTTAATTTAGTAAATATTTGATTTTGATTATAAATAAAACTGTAATTTGCTAGTACAAATTTCTCAAAAAAACTATTTTTACGAAATACCTGTTTTAATTTTTACCATATTTTGTATGTATGCACTATAATCCGCCGCTTTCACTAATTGGACACTTGTCTGGTTTTTGGGGTGGCGGATTACTGCAAAATTTGCAAAGGATTGCAAAAATTACCACTAAAGACTAACAATTACATTAGCTGCAAGTCATTGCATTGTAGATTCAAATGTAAAAAACTTCAGGTTATTATCGTTCAGCACCATCTGTCGAGAATCACAAATTGTGAAATAATGCGATTCTCTAAATCATTCTGTTCCATAAACATAAATGTAGGTACCTGCACATATACCTAGAAATTGAAATTTGTCACGAATGGATGGTATTGTTTTAATAATAATTACTACATAATTATTATTATATTGACCAGTTCGTACACGAAACATGTTCGCTTTTTGTACTGAGCTAAAAAAAGGTGGATCAAACTGTATTTGAAGAAATTTTGACAATTCTACACAAATTTTTTTTATCTAAAGAGCTAAAAAAAGTGATGTAGCATAACTGCCTGTGAAAGGACAGACCAGTCAATTATTGTTCATAAATCGGCAACCAAACACAATAAATAATCATTATTTAGAATAAACATGAAAAATTGCATGTATCAAAATATAATAATGAAACGTCAATGTAGACAGTATTATTGACACTCGTTTTCAATGTGTCAATTTACAGTACCCATATTATTAATATTGCTTTGATTACCAATTCAAACACATTAAAAACTTTGAGGAATTGCCATGAAGTGTTCTAATATAATATATTAATAAGGCTGAGTCCAAACCCTTTGTGCGCACTATTGCCCTAGAATCTAGATCTATCTTCCACTTAATGGTGGGTTGCCAACTACTATTAGACTGTTGTATATCTTCCGTAACACAAGATTTTTGAAAAGTGAAAAACAATCCTAATATCTAACCCTTGTCTGTTTCAGAAATATCTTGAGGATTTAGATGAAGAAATGCTACTGAGGAAAAATTTGGAAAACAGATTCAAAACTTTAAGAAAGGAGTCGGAAGAAAGCAGTGCTCCGCCCAAAAAACCGCCCTCGAGAAATCGCACACACTCCAGTGAAAAATCTAAAACAAATGATAGCTTAGAAAATGCTGTCGAACACGCCTCGGTTGTGATAAAAGATATCAAAAAATACCAAGTTACAAATATCGACGACACCAAGCAGAGTGATAATGAAAATTCACTGTACTGCGGCAATGAATCCCGAGTTGATGATACTTCCGATCTTAAATCATCGTATGGTGATGTAACACCTCATCGAAATCAATCTACAAGTGACATTATGGGCTATTCCAATTCATTACTTAACTTTTCATCTGCACAAAATACCACTATGAATAAGACTGACTCCACAGAATACCACGGTCTATTAACGCCTGATGTTACACGCTACACTTCTCGTTTGAATAATTTAGATTCGTCCGATCTCATTTCCAAGCTGTCTTTCAATGAAGAATCCAACGAACCATCGCCGATGACCAGAGAAAAAGTCGTCAGACTAAACGCCAGCCTTACGCCAAAGTCTTACAAATCTCTGCACATTAAATCGCCACCCGCTGAAGATATCGAATCGATACGCACGTTGACGAGAACTTTTAGTAAGAGAATCAACGATATAAAGAAATCCAAATACAGTTTCGAAATAAAGAATTCTAGTCTGCCTAATACGCCGATCGCGCGGAGTACTAAAATCAGGAAGAATGCCTGGCTTTCGGGCGCGGGGGAAGATGATGATGATCTCCGATATAATGAAACCAGAGCTAAATTTAATGAGACGAGTCGCATTGACTTTAATAATAGTGAGATAAATGATACGCAAGGTATTGATCTCTCAGATCGTTCTAAGGAAATAAGTAACATATCAAATAATGTTACGCCAGGTATTACGCTAAATGCATCGAATGACAAAAATGATTTCCGTGTAGAGAATAAAGTTTCGGTTAATAATAGTATAACCGGTCACAAAAGGAATATTACTTTTTGTGGAGATTTATCGCAGCTTTCTTCCGACAGAGATGGCACATCTAAGTCTTGGGGGTAAGTGTTATATATTTACTACTTATTTACTTAGTCCATGTTCGCCCTTTAGTCGAATCATATGGAAACCATGCGGCGCCTCCAAGAATCCCTGTCGCTCTCCAGTTTTCTTGCATCTGCCCAGGTTATGCCAGCGATTAGCATAGAGTTTTTTTTTTTTTGGCTACCAATTCAACCACACTAAAAGTATTCAAGAACTACCTTTCCAATACAAAAAGTTCTAAATTAAAAAGTAAAATCTCTTGACAGGTCAAACAAGAGTAATCATACAAGCAAACCACAAACAAACCTGAACAGGTTCAGAAGCCGAAGCCAGTCGTGGAGCAGTAAGCTGACAGAGGTGGATGACTCACAAAACCCTGAAGAGGTGACTGGTGTGGATATCAAACCCCTGGTGGCCATTCACGAAAGATGGATACAGGAAGCCAGGCAAAAGTTTGGCCGGTCACATTCACTTCCAAACACCTACAGGTACAATGTTTCTTTATTATATTAACTAACATTGTTTTGTTGTTTTAAATAGAAACATGGAATAAATTAATATTATTCACGTAACGCCGACTAAAATCAACAGAATCCCATACCTGTCGAAATTTCATCCAAGCTTTAAGCGCTTTGCATATACAAAATCGTCTCGTCTGCGACACAGCCATAAATCAAACCTAGTCGGGACAGTGACTCGAAACATCGATAAAAATTCAAGCCGGTAGAAGTAGGAGATAATATGGCGACTAGGGTTTTACGGTTTGATTTGAAGTAACCGACTCTAGCATCTGTACATGCGTAACTGCAACACCAACGACATGCGATATGCGGTCCGTGTTGAATGAAATTTGTTGCTTGCGACACTAGCTGTTTTTTTCAAACTAAAATGTTACATTCGAGCAGTGTGCTGAGGTACATTAGTTTGCATGTGTTTTGTGAATACCAATAAAATCTCATCGACATATTTGACGTGTTGCAGTCGAGACGAGTTTAGATGTATGACCCGACCAGGCTTAGGCTTATTCACAAACCTTCCCCATAAATCTTTGGACCAAATCCTACATTTTCTTATAACCTTTCTTAGGTTGCAAACCACCTAGAGGCCATTATCATAAATATTGGTTTTGTGACAATATTGTGATTTTTAAATTAACTCTTTCAAATTATTGTTTTCTCAACAGGTACATTATAGACTTAATTTAATGTTCACATTCTATATAAAATTGTAGTTTATATTCTAAAATAATTTTTAGCATTTATTGAATGGAAAAAAGAATAGAAGGGACACTACTAAAACATTAAATCATCATAAAATAATATGATAGGTATGTTATATAATACTGATCTCAAAATGTTGTAATATCAACATCAATTGAAAACTCCATAAGAAAGTTTTAACAAAAATGTTTTACTATATTAAAATTAATTAAACGTATGATCGGGACGGATGTATGAAATATCCCTTAAAGTGGTTTTTGTAACTAAAAATTCACCATGGATATATTACATGATTCGTTTATATCACTACATGGGATGTCATTTTATCATAGCAGTCAATCTATATCCTAAAACTTTTATAAAGGTCAAAGTTTAAAATCATCAGATATTATAAACTAAGCATTCAAAGTCAATTTTTATAACACAGTTGTCTCATACTTCCAGGGGTTCTCCGCATGCTATAAAACCTGCGTCACATCGCGTTGACTCTGTCCTCAACGTAAAGAGCGCAACTCCATCTCAGTCGTTCATACCTGCCAAAAAGAAGATGCTGAGTCCACAGCTAGGAAAGCATAAATCACCAAAGAAACGTATGAAACCAGATTCAGTTTAATATTGCAATAAATACATAAAATAATATCTTATTATCTTGGAATATATCTTGAAATTTGGACTCTATGCTATCTGAGGTGTTTTCTTTCGTTATTTCTTGATTGAGAAATATTATTATGTTGTGTTATTATATTTCAGATCAATTATTACCGGACACTCCGTCAGCTATGCGAGTGGCGGTGACAAAAAGTCAGATATTGAAGTGTCACTCCAAACCGCCAGACTTCTTCGAGAACTCATTGTGGAAGAAGGAGAAAGACAAATGGTTACACTTTCTACTCTTATCTCACAACAAGCCAGTATCACCTTATCGATTTATTTTATTTTTATACGGTCTTAGTGTCAAATATTGATAGAAAAAAAATTGTATATACATTTTGCATTAAGTGCCCGTAACCTGAACAATAGTCTATCTGCCTTGGAATACCCCAAGTTGTCAGTTGCAGAAAAGGTTTATAACTGACATTTCCACTATTTTACACACATAAGGCGTATCATCTATCAATCCCATAAGTTGATGGTCAAATGAAATATTTCGTCTTCAAGTGCCCACCGTTGAGCAGTGGCTAGCACACCCACCGACTGGATCAAATTTACATGTTTTTTGCCAAGTGAACTATATGTATCTTTAAATTTAAATCCATGGCATAGTTAATCAAAGTATTATGTACTACATACACATATAACTGCAATCTATTGTGAATGTCTCCAGGAAACATCGTCATTCCCCTCTTTCTCCACACCTGTGTCAGGGTTGTAGTGTTATCAATTACACAGTCCAATTAAGTCATTTCAAATCTCTCAGCCCTTTCTTTAAACCTCAATTTATTGAAGAAAAGACTCTTGATTAGTTTGGTGTTTTCTGTTGGGACATGGCGTATTCATAACCTAAATTGAAGAAATTGTTTAGTAGATAGGTTCTTTTGAATAAGAGAACATCATCATCAGTCATGGTACAACAGACCGGTTGAGCCCTGGCATCTTCTAGTGATTTCCATTTCAATCTATTTTCTTCCAATCCGAGGCGCTGATTACTGGTTCATCCTCGGTTTCATCACTGCAACTTAAGTTTTCCAATACTCTTCTGACCAGACGGTTTCGCATCAAAAACTTTCCAGCTTGATCGAACCAAGTACCTAAATTTTTTAGACATGACCAGCCTATTTTAGTAAATTTTGACTCTTTAAATTATGCCAAATTCACCAAATTCGTCATAGATGTCTCTGATCCATAATATAATGATGTTATAATTTTTATTTTTTAGCATATCATTTATGAAAAACGATGGTGACCCACAATGCAGTAGTACACCATATAGAACGAAAACCATCAGCCAATTCTCTTCACCGTCTACCATGGAGCAGTCCACTAACACTGAAACATTCCAAGAACTCTCCGACAGAATAATTGACCAATTCAAAAATAGACGCGATGACACGAGCAATTCCGTTGTGCAAGCGGTCTCTGTTTTACCATCAGAAACCTTGAGAAGTATTAATAATAGTACATTCATCAAAGAAAAGAGTGTTAAAAACGTTAGACTGTCCGATCCGATTATTGACGAACTGACAGAAGTTTTTCAAAGAATAGAGAAATCGAATTCAATAAAAAATAACGAACAGATTGTCGAAGAAAAAAATAAAATCAACTCAGTATCTGCCAGTGCAATTAAATCGGTGGTTAAAGATGTCCCATTAGATACTGTGATAGTAAATAATAAAAAGAATATTGTCGAAGGTCCTAAGCCTCTCAATAAACTGCTTTTGTCGGAGATAGAGAAGAATTTTTATTTAAGTTCATTCAATAAGAACAGCAGTGATATGGTGAATGAAGACTTTTCCAGGATTAATTGTAAAGATTTCCGAGCCGTGGATCCGGAAGAGGACTGTTCGTCACTACCGTACAGTGTGAACAGCGACGATGTGATGCATAAATCACTCAAGAGATGTCAGGCCTTTTCTGCCTTGCAGGTATTGTTTAATAACAACTATTTTGCATAAGTTAGTACAGCTTCAGAAATATTAGAGAAAATCTTGGACCGAGTGTGATTCGAACTCACATCGCATGCTGGGGTAGTCACGAATGACTGCTAAGTTATATATGATAGAAGTGCGCATGGACGATCGCAAAACAATTAGCAAAGTGTCAAAACAGGCCCTCATTTTTATTTTAAATTTACAAACAATATATTCAATGCTACCAATGCAAAAAATAACATTACAAATACCACTTCAACCATACTTAAAACGTTCTATAATATTACTGTCGATGTTGTAAGACCTACCAAAGATTTTATATAATAATCAGTGTCAAAATCACTGATCTTTCAGTTTGCCATAAGTGCCATTTTTATTTATGCAATAAACAATGAGTTTCTTCTCTTTTGTATGAAAATTGTAGACCAGTGTTTCTTTAAAATAAATATTCTTGAAATAAGTATATATTAATATTATTAAAAATATAAATATAAATAAAATATAAATATTATTAAAATAAATATTCTTGAAATAAATGTTCTTATAAAAGAAGGTTTTTTCCAACATCTTTGTATATTTTTGTGGTACCTTAATTCTTAGGTCAAATGATACTGAAGCAAATAAGCATCTTGTTTTACTTTCAGGATGCACGCAGCACGGAAGACATGTATATAGACGACGAGCTGTCAGCGCATGTAGACATGCATGCGCTCAGTGACAACATGCAATTGATTCCACTGCACGGCAGCCTCCACGAAGCACTCTGTGACAAAGAACAAGACTGCTGCCTCATCAAGATACAAGAAGAGGCTCGCTGCGACCGCGTGTTCATTATATGCGACAATTCAAACCAAAACAATACGCAGAATCTACGCAATCTCGGCGAATCGTTTTCGTCAGACGATGAAATAGACAATGCGAAAGAAGTAAAGCATAACTTCTCCAATTTAAAAATCGAAACATTGCCGAGCGTAGATCTTATTGAACTGCAGCCGCCCAGTCTCGGATTGGATGTCATCGAAGAAAGGTCAAGTGAAGAAGAAAGCGGTAAAGATTCGCCGTGTGGAGATAATCCCCTGGACAGTATGAGAAGCATCCAAGACTTGATACACTTATACGAGGGGGAGACTCTCAGGAATTCCACGATTGACAATAAATTTAACACTTATAAAAAACTGTCTGACGATGTGACCGATGACGTGCCCAAAGAGGAGATTAGCATTTTTATTCTGGACGATGGAGAGGATTTTGATTATCATTCGGAGCAGTCCATCGGAAAGACTAATGACATTATTATTAACAGCAGCGCTATAGATGATATCATCCACGTATGACAATTGGATGTATAGACCTCGGAGATTTAACACATTATTAAAGTGAGTATTTTTAAAAATGTAATTATTAGGTATCCTGCCTTATTAGAGATATATAATTCTTGGGATCGATTCTTCAAATATGTTTTTTCAATAATACTTGCTTGCATACGATAATGACCGATCGTTAGATTCATTACTCGGAGTGTCTGGACATAAGAAATGGATGTGGAGAAATGCGGGTGTCCCACTGCGGAAGAAACGAGGTGCAGAAAGGGAATTGACGGAAACAAGTGGCAAGCATATGCTTAACTCCAGTAAAAATAATGTAAAATGGAGATTGTAAAGAGAGATTATGATTAAACCATGACCGATTATAACAATTATTATTGACATCACAGTAATTTAAATGAGAGCTTCGTTTGACATTCAACTCTAAATCAAGAGACAAAAATAATAAGATAGTGTTATGTAAAATGATATAAAACATTGAAAACTGAATGATTTTTATTGTTTTTTATAATACAAAAAAAATATTTGAAATCT
Organism: Rhyacophila brunnea; assembly: GCA_022495005.1. NCBI lineage: Eukaryota > Metazoa > Arthropoda > Insecta > Trichoptera > Rhyacophilidae > Rhyacophila > Rhyacophila brunnea. The sequence continues at coordinate 411,891 of JAGYXB010000467.1, forward strand.
TTGAAAGTAGGTATTCTGTTATTGCCATTAAATGATACATAATTTTAGATAGATAGAAGAATATTTTTTATTTATTATGCCATTATGGTTTGGTTGAGGCAGGGCTAAAAAATTTTACATTCAAACATTTAATGTTAAATGTTTGAATGTTAAATGCTAACCTACACCACCTGCAATTTGTATTCTTAGTTTAATAATGAAAAGCACTATTTTTATCAGATCACCGCAGCCTACATCCACCGGCTCCACCTTTCGCCACTGCTATCTGTTGATTAACTCAAGATCCCCCTAATTTCGTAACACCCCATCTTTAGTATGGCAACCATATGGAACTGATTTGAATATTCAATGTCAAATTGATGATAATTTAATTAATGGTTTTGTTATTGTTGAATCTTGCTTATCGATAGTTTTGTGTAGATACCTCCGTTCCCTGGTAACCAACGAAAATTTCATCAGTGAAGAAATAAAACGGAGAGTCATTATTACCAAACGTGTGCTATTTTGGTCTACAAAATCAATCGGTCTAGAATCCTCTCCCGCTATACAAAAATTCTGATGTACAAAAGCATTGATCCGACCATCATTGACTGATGGGTCGGATTATTTGAGCGAAAGGTACTGTGTACGATGGATGTATGGGCCCATACCAGAAGGAGAAGAATGGCATATCGACTGCTTAATCTGCAAACCCGCTAACTCCACTTTTCACCAAAAATTACATTTTGTTTGCATTTTGTTATAAAGCATGTTTTCAATGCTCACACAAAAACTCCTAAACCTATAAATAAACGGTAATTTTGTAACGGTAATGTAATTTTTTTTTTATATATAAAAGGGAAGCTAAGGCCGGGAATATACGGGCAACTTCGTGTTACTGCTGCTGGCAGCAAACGAGCTGCCGACCAAGGCAACTCATGTTGCTGTGCTTGGTAGCAAATGTGCCAGCGGGAGCTGGAGTTTACGAACGAATGTCGACTCATATCCAAAATGAATGTTGAAGGAGAAGCTGTGTTGTTTATGAAAGTGTTATTCCTTGTGCTTTTAGTACGTAAAAGAAGACGTAGAAAAACTCGCAGATTTTGGATACACCCTATCATGTCTCAAAGGGCTAGACATGGTGAATTTCATACTCTATTTATGCAACTACGGCACATTTTACAGATAAATCACATTTTAGATTCCAAATGCACTCATAGTTTTTTATATCATAAAAGCGTCCGTGTCAAAATTATTGTCGTCCATCTTTGGCAAAAACTCGGACTGGAATGATGGTGCTCATGACTAGGCGCCAGGCGGTGAGAGAGGTAGGAGGGGGTGAGTTGCTATACTGGGCAGCCAGCGCTGCCGAGTGTATGTTTGACACGGCGACAAATTAACTGCCGCAACTCGGCAAAAATTGGGGTTCTCCGAGTTGCCACTGCCGGCAGCAGCAACACGAAGTTGCCCGTATATTCCCGGCCTAAAATAATATATTAGTAATTCATAGTGCAACTTATTTGTAAAAAAAAATAATTTCTAAGTGTATTTATGGAATTGTTAAATTCCGCTTGATAGTTAAATATTAGGTTTTTTCTATTTCCTGAAAAAATTTCCCAAATGCAGTTGGCCGGTTTGCAGATTAACCAGTCGATATACAACATAAACTTGAGCTCTACAACTTTTTCCAAGAAGAATGTACATATCTCTGTATTCGTTAAACTTATTAATTCTGATGGGCAGGCCATGTAGCAAGAATGGACAGTGTCGGAGTAAGCTAGAACCCGATGTTGGGTTGTCAAGCCTATCATGATGTTTGTTGAATCTCACATTTCTTTTGTTCCAGGTTCCTGCCTTAGATGTTTAAAGAAAGTCATTCCGCTTTGATATACCTTCCAATATGACAACTCTTCGTGGAGGACTATTATCGTAATACATTTATTATTATATACATAGGTTTTTTTATTTTCATTAATTTAATATTATATTTCCTTACAGTGATATATATATAATATAACTAGTTATTGTAATTTTATTCTTATAGCATCTATTATAATATAATCTCAGATGCACTTGTTCCGAACAGTACAATTATAATTATAGGTATATATTGACTGGCCAATTGTAATACATAAACACTAAATTTCAAATTTAAATACTCATTCTCTATCGTCATGAGCTGTTTGGATTGTGTCTATAAAATAGCTTTACTATTCATCTGACTGAATATGACATTTTTTTTGTATTGTCAATTCTTCTTGAATAGAGTCACAAAGATAGACAAACTGTACCTTTCGGTTAACATTTATTATTTTATATTTATTTTGCCTGTTTATTAAGAATAGTTAGTTTTTTTTAAACAAAATATTTATTACAACAACAGTGTTTCCCAAATTTACAACATGCTCGTACCGTGCTAGATTAAAATCATTTTTTTTTAATTAGGAATATATTGATTATATATAACTGTTTCACAATTTGATCCTACCTATCTTGGCCAAAAATTTTATTGCATTAACAGATTTAAAAGTATTTTATATTTTATAAGTACAGAAAAAAAATTTATATAGTTACGTATTCAAATACATATCGAAAGTCAATAATTATATTTTTTTGTTTCATTTCATAATAATGCAGAGAATCTTATTTAACACAACACACAAAGCTGAAAAGTGCAATTGATGCCAAATTTTTTTCCGATACAGCTGGATATTTTGAAAGAATCCTAACCAAAATCATGGCATTAACACGCATTCCTAGGTAGATATAGACTATGACAAGTCAAAAAATTGACATTTTGAGTTAATAATGCAGAAAGGTTGAAGATACCATTATTTACCTGGTCAAAGACTATCACAAATCTAAATTAGAAACTTATAATACTAATGGGCATGATGGGTTATCTCAGAATGACTCAAAAGTGACTTAATTATTTTTTTACTGATTTTCAAAAATGCAAATCTCTATACACATAAGATAGAAAATTAATTTAGTACAAGTTTGCTTCTTTGGATCATATAATCTCGAATGCTATTTTTTGACTTGTCATAGTCTAAAACTAATGTGAACAGATCAAATATGTTTTAAAAAAATGAACGATGACTGTCATCTGTTGGGAATATTATGTACCTTCAACTTCGATATTATGAAACATTGAAACAGGCCTTTTGTCAGACAACAATAAATTAAGTACATATTATAATGAAAACATAAGGTAGAGGTAGATAATTAGATTCTCAAAAGCGCCACTGTTGTAATTAAACGTTTGTTAATTCAACTGATACAAATCTGTTACGTGTCAGCAGATTGACCTATAACTGACAGCATTTTAATCCAAAGTCTTTATGTATATTAATTATAAATAATTTTAGTCGAAGTGATTATATTATATTTATTAACGTCACAAACTAATTTGTTGGAGCTGCACCAAATAAACACTGAGCTTAAAATGTACCTAAGTATCTAAAATTTATATTTTTAATTTATTTTTTGATAGGCTGTTGGCAAAAGAATGGCAAGTGACATGAAGAAAAAATATTGGGAAAATGCATTCAAATAAAATACAACATTAGTACATTATTTATACAATATGTATATTGTTATAAAAGTCTTAGTAGGTAGAGGAAAGACAGATTCTTTTGGTATTGAGGCCACGACGAAATTACTTTGGAACGGTGTTAGTATCTTTTTAAAGTTTCGATGCCAACACCTAAATGAGTCGCCTACACTGCCAGAAGAATCTGAAACCATTCTACTGGACTTAAAAGTGATATTCAACTGATAAAACATCCTTTTATACAACATGTTTAGAATGTAGACTTAATTTGAAATTCGATTATATTATTATGTAGTAAGTAATTATAATAAATACGCTAATATCATAATTTTGTTTTAAGTCAATAGTTATTTCGACCTTTACACTTTTTCAAGTATAAAAATAAAAAATTATCATCTCTTAAGTAAATAATATTTAAAAAATATGTCTATTCTAACTCGTTGTAGTAATTAAGTCCATATACATACAAGTTTGCTATAATTGGTAAAATGTTTTATTTGTTGATAGTATTTTTCCCTAAATATCACAACTGTATTAAATTCTAACATGTACTTAAAATGAATGTCTTTAAAACTTTCACTTGCCTTCCTGTTGTTCTCGGCTCTCAATTTATTATTGTAAGTATCCCAACGTAACCTTTTCCATAAGTTATATACCTGTAATACCTATGTTTTATAAATAAACACGACAATTGTGTGAAAGAGACATCGCAAGCTCTCATAATATAATACTATATCTTCTATCATAGTTACGAAATGGAAACAGTATGCTGGGTTACTTTTTGGTGATAAATTTATTAATTTATTAGTTACTATTTCACGTAATATTAACACAATTGTTGTATTAGATTTAAAAAGTGATTCCCAAATGATGCCTTTGAAAAAGAAGTGATAATTTAAATGTTATGGGTAAAATATAAAAACTACATTTGAGGTCTATTTTGTGATACTCTTAATAAAAAATACTCTTGTAATAATAATGTGTCTTTTTAAATTTATTTACATATTTTAGTTACGGAATTGCTAGATAACGTAAAAAGAGTGTATTTGCACTGTATCGAAATAGGTACATCTAAAAGATTGACATATTCATCTAGGTCATTCCGTCATAACTGTGGATCGTGACCACCCTGAAATGCAGTCATCTTCTGAATGACCAAGACTCTTCACCCCTCACGGTAGTCTGCTTTTCTTCAGTAAGCTCATTCACTTGGTCGCTCCAGCGCACTGATCTCTGCTTTGCATTTCCTGGAGGCTATCCAAAACCGCCTCTCCAAATTATCTGGTCCACACTGAATGATATGTCCGAAAAACTGCAGAAGGCATCTCTGACAAATTCCTTTATCGGGAGTCTATAGATAATTGACTGGTTTGTCCCATGCTCTGACCAAGAAACACTGAGCATATGGCAGCAACACCACATTTCGAAGGCATCAATCGTCTTTCTCTCTGTTGCAAAAATTTGAAGAACCCTAATGTTTGCACAACTATAATTTTTGTGGGAATTGAAAATTCTTGATCGTTCCATAGTGGTAAGCCGTGTCTTCGGATTTTTCGCAATCGTATGTCTTCTTATTTCTGCCTCACATCCGCTTTTTAGAAACTCTTCCACTTTTTATAGGTAGAGGCAGTGGCGGCTCGTCGACTTTCTAAGTGGTGGGGTTTAGTCATTAATTATCAAATATATGTACAAGTATGTACCTACCTAAATTATCATATTATTATAGGTATTTACATTATAAACGAAGCTAGTTATAATAATATGATTTTATTAATCACATCTAAAAATCATGCTAATAAATACAAACTTAATTAATAATAATAATTATTATTGATTTACCATCATCAGTTTTGAACAACAACATACAACGAGCGTTTTTACTCACACATGGGGTCCTTCGATGTGGTCCCTAGTATGCGTATAATAACGCTAATGCATTCACATACTTTGTAGAAGGAGATTTGTATCGCAGCAACGGGATGGGACTGAGTGACCCCCGATCAGCGAAAAATAGACGCCATAGCTTTCTTAACTTGTACATAGGTGTCACCGTGAAATATAGCGTATTTAATTTAATAGATTATTATTATTATGTTATTACATAATATGCAATTATTGCTTTATTTATTTATATAATAATAATAAACATCTCTCTAAAATTGCGATGGGTGTAGATAGATGAAATAAATTAAATAATTCATTTAATCATTTAAATAAGTAGGTATATTATGACAATGATAAAAATTTCGGACGTTTTTTACACACTCTCCCCATGATAACGATGTGGGGATGGTCCCTATGAACCCTTAAGGTAGAGCCGCCCCTGGGTAGAAGGTTAGCCCGATAAATAACCATTAACTTGGTCTTATTCCTATCAATAAGGAGGCTGTATTTACAACTCTCTTCCTCTACTCCGTGTGTAGCAGCTATCTGACATATTAGTGTTAACTAGTTTTACATTGCTTCAAATATTTTTTGTACACAGGTGAAGAAGTAAAGTAAGTTTACCTTTCCTGAGGGAATACCGGCCATCACCCAGGCTGACCCTAATGCATTGCCCTAAAACCCCAGTTTTGTAATGCAACTGTGAAATATCATTATGTTTCTGCAGTAAAGTTTTCTGAACAATTCAAACTACTTTTAGACCACATACGTCATCATCTACATGAAGATTGAAAAACTTAAAAATGCCTAAAATTAAACATACATGGTGTAATATCCTCTCAATGCAAATAAATGTTAGTTATTTTGCGCGAATTGAGACTCACTTCCCAAAGCGCTTACTACTCCCATACTTCGTTACCCACCACAGTTGTCTACGATCCAGTAGCGCCTAATTTGGGAATCCCCAGTCACCATGAGTTTATGAATGAAAATTATTAAATACATTGATTGATTTAAACGTCGAGAATGGTTTTAAAAAACCAGTCTGGTTAATATTATTATGTACATTTAAACGAAAGTGGAAGACATCAAATTACAATGAGAGTTCCATAAGTTCGCGAAATGGTGGTGAAAGTAGTAAGTATTGGGGTTAAAATTATTATTTATTGGTAGGTAGGTATGTAATCCTTTTTAGGTATACTTGTGCAATTTCAAATTGATTGTTCCATTAAATCATTTCTAATATTCAAAATAACAAATGAAAGTCTGATAATTTCAAAAATGTCAAATATTGAGTGCTGTACAGTAGTAATTAAATTACTCACAAAACATGGAAAAAGTGTGGAAACTATCCAAAATGAAATGAAATTGGTTTATGGCACTCTTTGTTTTGATAAAACCATGATTTACAAATAGTCACATTTATTTAAACAAGGTAGAGAGTCGTTAGAAGATGATCGTTGTGAAATGCCAAATGAACTCACTACACATGAAATGGTATTAAAAATTGAAGATGTCCTTATGGAAAATGGTCGGCTAAAACTAATTGAAATCGCAGAAAGGTTCAATCTATCCAAAATTACAATTTCCAGAATTATACATGAAAATCTTGGGATGCCAAAAGTAACACGAGATGGGTGCCACGAATGCTTATGTCACATCAAAAAGTTACCGTGTGGAATATTCTAAGCAGTTTTTAAAACTGTTTGGCGTCAATCAAGAGAAACTTATCAACAAAATTGTTACGAGGAATGAAATGTGGGACCGTGAATCAAAACAGGAGTCCATGAAGTTGCATAAAAAGGGTGGTTCAGCCACTAAGAAGTTTAAGGTCGTACCATCGGCTAGGAAGGTGACGGCAACAGTGTTTTGGGGTTCCTAAAGAAACCTGTTAATACATGATAAACCAAAAAGCACCAACATCACAGGACAGTACTATGCTAATATTCTATGTCGCTTAACCTTTTCTCCCCACGATATTACTATGGCAGGAGACTGAATATAGAGTGAAGCTTTCCTAAAATCGCTGTACTACCAATAATTTGTCGCTTTGTATTTCATAATTATTCAAACAGATGTCACTGTGTGTCTAATTTTTGAGATTATGCAAATCAATCGACAGTTATTTGGGTTTAAAGTCAGACGAAATACCTCTTGAAATTTGTATGTGTGGCCTGTCGATCACGGCCTCATAGAGCGAGAAAACTCGCTGAAGGCATAGAACCGGTTAAAAGAATCTATTAAAGTAAAAAGGAGGGGAAAATTAACAAGTAGCGTGTTCTCAATTCATGACAACGTACCTGTTCACAAGGCTCAAATTAATTCAACTATCAACTCAAAAATCTCACAAAGTTTAATCCATCAAAAACTTATGAGGAAAACATTTTGATGATGAGTCCCTGCAGGCAGCCGTAAACGAACATTTTGAAGGCAAATCGTAAAAGTATTTTTATGAAGGATTAGAAAAATTAATCAATAGATCTTATAAAACATATATATTCTTTTCTTTCTGTCCCGTTCTGCGAACTAATGGAATTTCGCTTGTAAACTAATAGTGCCTGTACACATGCATGGATTTATTTGCAGCATTAGTGTGTATTTTAAACAATCGTGATAATAAATGTTTATACGTAAAAGTGCTGACTGTCTAGCCAATCTCATTCTTCAAGAGTAAGCAAGATACGATGTTGTCATTTTATCTATTCGACAGGTTGTGAAAATTGGTTAACCTCAAAATGAGTGCATAGTTTTTATTTTACTGCCAGGTTCGCCACTGTTGTTTTTATTAGGTATATTTAGTATATATCGTTATATTTTACTGTAAATCCATGCACTTGTAAACGGGGTATTAGGCTGCATATAGGAGATGGTAATTCTTGAAACTGTTAATTAATTTTGATTTACAAATCATGTAGGTGTCCGTTTTCTTTTTAACAAGGTGGTTAACAAAAGGTAGGTAACAAAATTCAGCGTTGAAAACTTTTATCACAACTGCAGGAGTAAAGTTTACAAGGACATGATAAAATAATAATTGTGTCGCTGAGTTTCAAAACCCCCTATAACACCTTTTCATTTTGTTGAGAAAATCAATAAAAACTTCTCAGTTTATGGATAAAGGGATTATCGATGTTTTTCTTTTTTTGCCCAAAGATAGATCATTTTTGTAAATATTTTGCATACCTATTTATGTTGTATTCTAGTCCACTGATTAAATGATTAAATAAAAGACTTAAATGTTTGGTTATAGCGGGTTTTGTAAGTAACATAGTGTTATAGCGGTTTTTGAAATACCCATTGAAGGTTATAGCGTATTTTGTTAGGAAAACTTTTGACAACTTAAAGTCGGAATCTTCCATTGGTGGCGCGTGGTAGGATGAAAAAGAGTTATATATTTTTATTTAATAAACGTTTTATTTATTTAAAATTAGTATTATAAGTAGGTACGTATTCTAAAATAGCAGTTTAAAATGAAAAAAAACATTGTCATTTTGTTCCTATATTACATAAACAAAAGTTTAAGGAAATCTTTAATATAAAGACATAGGTAAATAAAAATTAGGAATCATTAAAAATTATTAAAAAATGTTACAATTTTTCATTGTTCAGTAAAAAGAATTCTATTAAAAATACAATGCAATTTACATAAAAACACTGTATGTATAGCATATTTTATCGTTCTCACAAAAACAATATAAAATAAAATATATAGTACATTGGTTTTAAAAAATATGAGTGACGCGGTACTCTCATAATTTGACTGCAAACATGTTTCATTCATTTATTTTATATTTCACTTGAGTAAATTAATTGTTTACCTTTTTTATTTTTCATAACATTTTTTATAAGACGATACATGTAAATAAGTGAGTCAAATAATCTGTCACCGCGCTGAGCCAGAGCATCATCACTTGAACTTGAATGTGAAAGGAATTTGTTATACTTATAAGAAGTAACTAAGTTATTATAATATGTAATAATAATAATGATAAATTATAAAACATTTCACAGTACCTACACATTGATAATATATAAGTGCAGTTTGTGAATGGTGCCATTGAAAAATGATTATAAAAATAAAATTATTATTATAAATTATAAAAATATATTAGAGAAAAGAACAGTTTTAACCAGTTCATAATTGAGTTACACGCCACTGGAAATTCAGATGATGACTCGCGCATTTTTAACACATTTATGTATAATTTAACTTACCGTTTACGGCGTATTTCGTTGAATTTCCAAGATTTTGGATGGCTCAATCTCTTCCTAGCTTTATTAACTGGAGATATAACCATATTTATAAGTTCGTCACACATTTTAAGACTATAAATCGTAAGAATAACAAATCAACAAAACAGCACTCTTACCGCAACTCATGACATAAATGTACTGGCGGCCATGTTGCATTTCGTCTGATTCTCGCTTCTTATTGGTCAGTTGTGTTATAGGGGATTTTGAAAGTAACACATAGTGTTATAGCGTGAATTGATTGACACATTGATTTTCTTTCATAAATGACAGTCAATCATATTGGACTTTGAAAGAGACAATAAAATTTTCATGTATAGATTTTAATTACGAATCCATTGATATATATATCTCAATTATTTCAAAAAGGTGTTATAGCGGGTTTTGAAACTCAGCGACACAATTATAGTGTTGTAAGAAACTTGTCATTTTTTTGCGCAATGATATGAAATATTAATCCAGAGAGGGAAATTAAGTTACCTATTATGACGAGGTGCAAAAATAGACAGCAAAAACTTTAACAAGAAGCACGATGATATAAGTATTGTTGGAGATATACAAGCTATCAGTTTTTCAAACTGCCGTGCATCGTGTTATAGTTATCAATATCTGGATGATATTAATTTCCTAATATGTATTCAGTAAATTTTTGATTTTGTGATATATCGAAGTATATATGTGATATATCGAAGCAGAATATGAAGTTTCTAACTTGGGGTGACATTTTAAAAAAAAACTACAAACATGCAACCCAAGGGACCAGGATAAATGGTTTGTTATAAGTGATCAGTGAAAAAAAACCCTCTGCTTTCGGTTAAACCATTTTTTATTAAATTACAATATAAATGTGTATTGAATTTTCTGTAACGCATGAGAAAAAACATGATAATGTGTAGGAGAGAGAGAGACTGGAAGAATACATATTAAAGGATGTAAGGTGAGAGAAAAAATACATACATCTAAAGTCTAAACGCAAATTTTAAATTTGAAAAATTCTGTTTTAATATTTTCTTCTAATTCTGATTTAAAAAAAAATGATTCGCAAATAAAGGAATCGTTTATTTAACTGGGTCGTGAAAAAGAACAAATGATTGGATACTGTCATAGTAGTTTGACAGATGACAAAGAATGTTGATAGGTGACACTGTCTACTGCATAGACTATAGATACATATAGACGCCACCCGTTGCATTGCTAAATGAAGCTACGTGCCGTGCGTTTGGTTTGTGGGCGAGCGAACGCATTCGCCTATAAATGTTCGAGACCATAGACCATTTCGCTAGTGCTCGCCCAAAGTGCTCGCACTAGACGCTCAGAATTAAAATATAATTTTCTGTTTTTTTACGTTATATAGTATTTTAAAGCGGTCAAAATGCAACCAATTAGGTAAATATATCCATAATTTAAGTTATTTTAAAGAAACACTAGGTCACTGATATTAAAATAAATAATAATATACAAATAAATTGTCACGGACATGTATCAACTTACCTATGAAACGTAATACCATCTTCTTGCTTATCAGTACGGCTACCATATTTTAATACAACATGCAGAACCACCTTTCCTACTTAATTAACTAAAAATATATTACCACTGACTTTATGTTTAACACAAAAAATAGCAAATTTAGCAACACGAACAATACGCTACGTGAAGCGATTCAGCACGATTTGCCGGCGATATTTTTGGAAACCAACTTAAAAATATGTAGACCTTTTATCTTACTCTAGCGCGTGTCGCAGAGATTATAAGGGTGCCGAATACTTTCTCACTCGCACTCATGCATCGTTTTTGTTCAGGCCTTGGTCTACTGCTAATTTTTTCTAGTTTTCAATAAACAAATTAACAAAACTCATTTATCTACAAAACACAGAAAACTTTTAGTGACTTATGAATACCAATACATTCATATATACGAATACATAAAATATGTATAACAAAATTAATAAATTTTAATTTGTTTTGTTTGAACAACATTTATTATATTGACATATAATTCCATGTATATAATGCTAGTTTATTGAATGGAGTATTCTGTGACTGAAGGAAATAATGAACAGTCTCAATGCTGAACATTGCTTCCGATGTAGTGGAAACTGGAGCTGTTATGCATTTTGGCCTTCTATCTATTAGAGATCTATAAATTACAATTTGAAGGCATTTGTTGAGTAATAATATTTACAATATATGTGATCAACGAGCATTGAAAAATTAATTTTGGTAGGTAACCTAAAATATAACATTATCTTCCATAAAGAAGCTGGTTATGTATTTCATTAAATTTAATCACTACTTGTACTACGAATCACAGCAAAATATGAATAGGCGCCTCTCATTATCTGCAAATAAAATAGATAATATGATTTTAATTAATTATCTTAGTGACCTAGTTTATTTAGTAGAGTACCTACCTATCGCTACTTCTTGTTAACTCATTCGCTGCTGACTATATAATGATTTTTTAATTAGCACCTTTAAAATGCACGTTAATTACATCGATCGGCCGCCTGGTCATTACGTGTATGTGCGTCTTCAGCGTCCAAAGTATTAAGGAAAGGGTCATGATTGGAATCATAGTTATTAAATATATTAGTAATCTGGTATCTAGTTGATTTATAAGCCTTCTAGACTATTTTTAGATAAATTTGTCATGAAATATAGTAGTTTGGTGGAAAATATAATATAAGGAAGTTAAAAATGGAGAAGTCTATGGCAAGGCAATAATTGTATTGCTTTTTACAAGGGAATCACCTGATCAGTGCCATGGACGAGTTAACTCGTCAAAGCATGTATGTCGCGTCAGGCCACGGACGAGTTAACTCGCGGGTTTTAGTAAACAACATAATTTCTGAATAAACTATTTGCGTATATTTTCTAAACCATATTTATCATTTTAGTGTGAAAATATTCACGATAAACTCGAGAAACATGTTGATTTGGTAAGTTTTCACAAATATTTATCAATCTGTGCCTATCTCATATTTTTTAAGGGCTTTATTTTATTCCAAAAATAGCTGGCCTACAATTTAGTGTCCACCTAGTAAATATTGGCTGGCAGTGATAAGGTTAATAAGTACTAGACTTTGACTCTATATTGAGACGTACACGTCACTGCAGCCATTTCTGGAACTAAAACCGTTGCAATACCACCAGCATGCAAACAGCGCCATGATGTAGATGTTAATAATATATAGAAGCTGAACAGTGTTTCATTATTATTAAGTACTTAAATTATATTTTTAATATACCTAGATAGTTGCCAATATTTGAGATTTCATTTTATTAAAAAGAGAGTGAATAATAAAAATATATAATTAAACGGTGAATGTTATTAACATGATGTATAGATGGCGTCACGAATGGGTTATTCAAATTTTATTTTCATGTTATTTGTATTTTATTATGTTTATTTTATAATAATTTAATAAATAATTACCGCTACAAATGTGGAATTGGATATGGCAGCAAATTTTCCAGCAGTCACATTCACAGGTTTTTGAGCTCGCATTATGAGAATCATCAGAAGCCGCTTAAATTTGTTGTCTGTTGAGTACCACTGACAGTTATATGCGCTGTCCGCCACCCCTGTTGCCTGGTCAAGAAGATGTCATGATAAATTAATTAAGATAGCCTTTTCTAGCTATAGTTCAATAATAATTATAATATGGTATACAGTCCAGTGTCTCCTAACCGCCGATTCTCAGAAATTTTCGACCTGTCCGCAAACAGTTGTCCCCATTTTAATATGCATAAGTATAATGCCACAAATTCTAAGTAAATCTTCCTTAATTAACATTGTTGTATCCTGACATACAACAATTTTAATTAAGAATATGTATATTAAATTATCTTACTCATTTTTATCTACTAATAAAACTGAAACAGAGAAACTGAATAGATGTCAATACAGCGTTTTGTCTCTCCGAAGCAATACTGAAGTCATGGTTATCAACTATTCTACCACAGACCCAGCAGGAATTCCTTACTTTTTTTTAATACCAAATAGGAAAATATGGTTTCCTGAAATTTCCAGAAGTTTTATTAATTAACAATTTGAAATACTGGAAAACTGTACAAGTAGATTATCTATACCTATACCATTATAATACGTACCTGTAATGTCATCTCGTTACCCGCATAACACTGCACTAAAAGTTCACTCACCACTGTGAAAAATAATGCTATTGCAGTTCCAAAACGTATTGAAAATACATCATTCTGAAACCAAAAACAAATATTTTCATATGAAAGTGTTAAAATACGATGTACTAATAAAAATTGACTCTCCAAGAATGTCCATTTTAAAGAAACAAATATTTATTTACCCACTACCTAAATCATTAAATAATGATTTTATACTTTATGTTTACCAACAGCAAACTAAAGATGGAAATTCTTAGTAAACTAAAAGGTAAGTACTTTTCTTTTTCATATGAATAAACAATGTGAAGTGTATTTTCATGATCGCTACTGAAATTAAATAACGGTGGTGGGTTTGCACTCGCATAATAAATTTAATATTCACAGATAAAAAATGTATTCTTTCTAGTTTACCTCTGATATTTGCAGCATGACATGACATATAACATTAAGATTGTTGATTACATGACTCAAAAATGCAATGTTATAAACGTCTTCAAACTTTTCAACATATCTGAAAATCAAAATACAAGAAACAATAATTATTGTGTGCAGTTCTCTCAAAATTTATTGATAACCTAAAATCATTACTTATAATATAATAAACCTAAGTAATTTATATGATGTTTCAATGGCAGTACTGCCATGGTACATTTTATGTACCATGTGTGTGTCTATTGCTTTATATTTTTGTTTTATGTTATTAATGAAGAATGTTTAGCTTTGGTGTATTTTAACCCATTCACTGCCGACCTTTTAATTAATATTTAATTACCACATTTAAATAACATGCTAATTATATCTAATGGCCACCTGATGTGCAACGAACCCGTTGTGTTGGGCGCAGTGAATGGGTGAGGTATTATGAAATATTAATATGCAATTTTATTCATTTTAATTACCTACTAAGTGTTATTGATATCATAACAATTAGTTAAGTATCGATCAATTAAGCGTACGTGACAATTTTACAGAAGAGCAATTTAAAAAAAATAATTTTATTAGTTTCATCATAATATATTTTTCAATACTTTGGTACTCCACTAAAAAAAATAACTATTACTTCATCATGGAATAAATTTTGCTGACGCACCTTTAGGACACTATAAATGGCATTCTAAAATTATAAACAAACTAATCCTGCAATTAATAACTAATATTCGCCAAAACGTCCCTTACGCGTTTGGTTTAGCATTATATTATAACCTAACGAATGTAATATGTTGTCTCTTACGTTATTATAAAATTGTGATGCTCTATACACTCCTTCAAACATGCATACATCTGGTTATTTAATTCTTCTTCAGAAAATCTTGAATTTTTCTCCAACAAAGGATACTTCATCTGCGTTTGTCCATCTTCCAATTTAATTTCATTAAGTTGCAATGTCTCCATTATTTTATCATATTCTATGACATCGTCGTCTTTTAATCCAGCTCTTTTCATTCTGAGACGAATAACTGCAATGTATTTCATATTCTCTAGAACGTATCGTAAATTGGCAAATCTTCCGCTAAAATGAACCATAATTGTGTTCATAAAAGTATTGATTAGAACGACTAGATTTCCATACCATTGAATACCCAATATTTGATACACAAACGCCACGGAATATACCAAATCTGATGTAATCTCAAATGGTAAAAATACAGGCATCGGAAGTATTCTGTCTGATGGTTTAAATTCTGTCGAATTTGTTTTGGCCATGTGAATATGTGGAGACCAGTATGCCCGTGCTGCTCCACCTACTATAAGACCCACGACTGTCAAATTGGCAAAACTATGCACAGATATTGTCAGCTTTCTGCTGATCTGAACGGTTTTATTGATTATTTTATCATTCTGATAAAACTGACACATTTCGTTCTCTATAGCGTAAACAATTTCTTGTATTGATTTGCTCTTAAATATGACAATGTACAGTTTAATAAATGAAAATGTAAATGTGACACTGAATGATAAATTCAACATTAGCCGGTCCAGATCTTTGTAGATATATGGCACTTGCATCCATAAAGCTATTGTGAACAAAAACACCCAAAATCCAAGCTGGATTATTGAATAGCAAAGGTAGAATGGGTTTGAAAAGTTTTGGTAATTTTGTAGTTCTGGGTCATGGAATAATCCAAGTCCTATAAATCGAAGAAGTCGATAATGAAAATTAAAGTATTTCATTCTCTTTTCAACAGCCATTTCAATAATACAATATATGATTCAATATGATATTTCTTGATTGTTATTTTTTATATAGGTACCTAGAAAGCAAGTGAAACTTTTGAATTCAAGTAACTGAAGTCAAATGGCATTATTTTTTAGCTACATATTACTTTTGTACGTCAAGAAAACCTTTGTTTTTGAAACAACAGTGATGTATTAGGAGATTTACCTAAATATCAAATTATTATGGCATTATGGCAAAAAACCAAAGCAAATTATAATTTCGCCTCAATACATGGTACACACCTCTACACAAAAGTAGCTTGTGAATTTGAAGCACAGATGGGATTTGAATTGGCGATACAAGGAACAAGACTTAAACGTTTCAGTTCCCGCTCTATGGTGTGACTAAATATAAGTTTTATGCAATGTTTCATCCAAAAAACGTTACAGAAATTCTCATCTACACGTAACTTAAATTTACTACACAATAACAATGAATCTGAAAAAAGGTTACAAATTAAATTTAATTTGATCTAAGTTATTTGTTATACAATACAAGCTGAAGTACCCGGCTTCGCACAGGGTCGCTTCGTGGATACATTTATCTTAGATATTTAAAAAATAATAATAAGTAATTATCTTTTTAATATTAAAATATCTGTGTAATACAATATGGCAATATGAAAATAATTTTAATAAGAGTAAAGGTCAAACAAAAGAACACTTAATCAAAATCTAATCCAAAATATGCAAACGTTATTAATAGTATTAATACGTAGTAAAAAAATCAAATTTGGGTGGAACAAACAAACAACAAACTTTATATTTTATATAATACCAATTTAGAAACCTTTGCGGATGTGCTCACAACAACTGACAAAAGTTTCATTGCAATCGGATGAATGGTATAGGAACGCATACGAATAGAAGAAAAAGATGGTTTTTCTAATTCAGAAACCTTCGCGGGTGTGCACACAGCAACTCACCAAAGTTTCATCGCAATCGGATAAATGGTATAGGAACGCATATGAGACAGACAGACAGACATTCTTATATATAACATTTTATGTATAAGATATAGCCTATAACCTTCACGCAAGTGCAAGCAATAAGTTTTATCGCAATCGGATGAACGGTATGGCAGCGCATACAATACGAACAAACAAATAAATATTATTTTTTATATATTAGATTATTAAATATAAGACATGAATCAATAAGTAAGTTATTAACTGACCAAATTCCCACAGTAATATGTTAGAATAGAATAGAACTTAAAATCTTGATATAACCCTGAAAATCACAGAAATGTGCATTATTATCTAATAATATGGAGTTCTATAAATTAAACACCATATTTATCAATGAATTAATATTTATTTAAGAGAACAGCAGCAAGATAGGTGCTGTTAAAATATAGCACTTATTGCAACAATAAAAACCAACTTATTGTAATTGTTACAATAAGTGCTAATATTTTGATACAAACCTACCCTAAGTCTGATAATATTTATCACTTTAGCGGTCGATAAGTATAGAATAGACCCACAGGACCGGGACACGTAGAGGCAGATTGTGGAAGAATTAATTAACCACGACCCTTAAACATAGCTAGACAAAAGAAATATCTATAAAATGTGTTAAAAACTTATCTTTTCTGTTCAACCTAAGATAATTCCAAAAAATCCTAATTCAGTCCTTAATAGTTTAACATGAAGATATTTTTCCTTAAGTACTATGTATGTATGTTAAAAAGGCGTGTAACTAACAACATTTTAATACACAGAGAGAAATAATAACATGTATCACTAGGTATCTGAAAGTAAATTAGCGGCAATGTGTACTGTCCCATAACATTAAATATTCAACCGAAATGAATATAATGATGGTGTAAAAATGTCATTTAGTATTCCAAATCTTTTTCACATATTATTATTGTCGTATCATTCAATGTTTTAATAAAGTGATAAAAATTCTTGTTACTTCGACACCTAATAAAATATTTACACCGGCGTTATAAAGGTTCTAGTTTATCAAGGTACATATCTACAATTAAGGGTGTACTGTAGGACTTTTCTTCTGAATTTCAATACTCAAGGAAAAATATTTTTAAAAAAATTCTAAGGGTCAGTTTTGGTACTCTACCAGTGGTAAACGTTTTAAAAAATGTGTTTTCGTTCTACACTCAACAGTTCTGCAACATTTTCTTCAATTTCAGTAGGTGCAGCCCTAAATCATCAATTTTGAAAATGAATATTAAAAGAGTATCCATTTATTGCCTAAACTTCTGATACACGATTTATATTGACATATTTCCACATTTTCCAAAATCAATTAAATTTTTCGTGACGCTCATGGGGACGATTTTACAAACGAAAAAGGTAGGTACATTGTCCACATTCAGTTTGGAAAAACCTGATATAAAATCTTATTGGCCGAAAACCATTAATCAGGCAATACCTTATTGGCTAGGTATATATAAATATAGTAAATCAATGTCCAAAACTAATGTGCTTAAATAAGAAACCAATACGCACTCCAATGTTAAATACGCCTGTAACGTTAACGTGCAAATTTTAACAGCTTTGACAGAAACAAAATAACAGTGACATTTTATAATCTATAGTAATAACAACTGCGGGTCTATTCTATACACAAGGCGACTATCGGCAGCTATCGATGGTAGTTTGTCATATTTATGTATTGAGGTTTTATAATTGTTACAATAAGTCAGCTATCCATCTTGCTCTAAAAGTTAACACAGCCAAGAAAGGGCCTGGTAAAACATAGAAATTTTTGACAGTTTAGACGGTTAACTTATTGTAACAATTAACTGCCTCAATACATAAATATGATAAACTACCGTCGATAGTCACCGATAGCCTCCTTGTGTATAGAATAGACCCACTGATACCTCATTTTTTATTTATTTGATACCTGCAGAGCTGTGATTCTTGGTACAAAGCGCGTTAGCCTCATACACTGGGTTGTAAAAGGGACACTTACAGTGGCGGGCTTAGAGACTTGGAAGCTCGAGGCACTGATTGATTTTAAATAAAACCATACCTAAATTCTAACTACCTCTTCCCTAGTGACACAATAATACAATATAATAATATTAGTGGTTTATTTTTTACACACAATTATGTATTGAGTGGTCATGTTATAGGTTTTTTACGTAAGTTGCACGGTTTTTTATGCTCTGAGTATTATTTTATACACAATTTGTATAACGCATGTTTTTAAGAATTCAGTATAATTTAATAACGGTTTGAACCGTTTCAAGGCCCCCCTTTAAATTTTCTGATGAATTGATTGCATCATCTGCGTCAAAGAAACGCACCACTGGACACTTACTTTCAACTTAACAATAATATATCTTAGGCATCTAGATAGTTTTCCCATAATGTCGCCTTGCGTGTCATCGTCCATCGCGACACATCCTTCGCAACGAAGATGACATCATTGCATTGGCGACATAAAAGGAGAGATTGGCATATATATAGCTATCACAATATCTCTCCACACTGTGATGTGATCTATATTCTACGTCTGGTATAAGGAAACAAAAAAGACCATCTTTGACAGGTACAGCTTATTGACTTTTATTAAAAATAAAACATTTAAAACAATTGGAAGTGAGTAATAAAATTACAATCACTTTAATAGTGCCTATTATAATAATAATGGCTGCCATAACTGTGAATTTTCGGTGGAAAGACATCAATTAGGATAGTAATCGATCAAGATGTAAAAATATTTTATATTATGTACCTACTTAAATAATTAACAGTGGCACCTATGAATAAAACATGAAACAATTCGGCAAGTTTTGAAATAAAATTTTATTTACACGACAATATTTGCATAATGAGTACCTATCTAATATAACTTGGTGGAAAAATTCAACACAACAAATACATTTAAAGCTATAACATAATAAATTCAATAGTTTATGTAAGTACACGTGTAAGATTTTTTTTGCTTTAAAAGCCATTATCTTATGAGCTGTTATCAGTCCTAACTAATTTAAACCATGGCAAAGTATCGAGAGGAGCTGGATAGTCGCGGATCCATCTTTTCCCTTCAAACTTCTTCTCAGGATTTCCTTCGGCTAACCACGTTCCTTTTGGTAGGTAGACATCTCTGGACGTAGCGCCTTCATTCATTACTGGTGCGCAGAGGATGTCACCATCTCCCAAAAGATATTCTGAAAATGTATTAGCCGGTTAGAGGTTATACTGTTGCAAGCGGATAAGTAGTATGGAAAGAACGAATGACGGTGGTTTTGTTTTGACTTACCATCCCATACTTTTTGTGCTTCAGGGTCTGTAGGGTCCATCCACCAAATGGGTGGATTAACTGGTAAACCTTTAGCTGCAGCCTCTGTCATTACATGGTAAATGAGGTCTGAATGGCCTGCATGGAGATTTGTGAACTTTTGGGTGATTGCTATCGTCTGCAAATGGACAAAAATCGTTCTTTCAACTTGCCAATACATTCATAAATATTGATAAATTTATCATTCAATTCATTATAATTGTACATATCGTCGCCGTAGATGTCAAGGGAGTCAAGCCACACATTTGGCGAAAATGAGTTAAGTACACAAAAGCATTTTAAAACCATCAAAGATGCCGTGGTCAATGGATTTGAGCCACAAAAAGCCCTATGTATGAGTATTTTGTAAATTGCCAATAGACCTAGCACACATACATTAAAGTAGTCAATGACGACAAGCCGCATAAGTCTTTTGACTTCCGAATAATTTCACATGATTATGTGACTTAACGCTGTTGACCACTGGGACTTCCCGCTCAATCTGTGGCCCGGTGTATTTAGTGTGATTGTTGTATTCAGTTGTGATTCAGTGAGAAAAGGTGCTAAATAATGAACTATTCACGTGGGAGACTAATGGTTGCAGCCGTTTTAAATTCTACTAATCAACATACCCGTAAAGGTAAGTGTCGATGAAATATTGAGCTAAAAACACTTACTAGTTAAAAATGTTGATTCAGGCTGCTTTGACAGCAATGAGTAATGTGTGCGCAAGCTGTATTAGTTTTATTTCTTTTACAGACTCTCACGGGAATGCCGTACAAGCTGGATGTGCAGACCTCGAGCTGAATATGCAAGCTCCGGACAAGATTGCTGGTCCAGCCATATATACAGAGCTCCAAAATGTCTCTCCAAGCACACACGTGGGAGGTCAATATTTTAATTTGTTGGTTATCAATAATTGTTGGTTTGATTAAAACCTGTGACCATCAGAGAGTCATTTGCTAATAACAAATTATTAATATTTATCTTGGTAGTTTCAAAGAAATAAACTACTTTGTTTTGTTTTACAGATTGGAACGTCAACCTGGCACCAACACTACTAGATTCAAATGAGTCATGCCAGCAGGAACCTGCATATTATCAACACAACATTAATGTTTCAGGAACTTATACTTCTGAAATAACCGAGAGCAACCATAGTAACAATCCTGTATCATCCATCCCCACTCCTACAGATCAGACTACAGATGATTTAAGTAGGAAACGCAAGCGAAACCCAAAAATGTGGAAGCGGAATTCACAAAAGATATTGAGAATGGCAGGCAGCGAATATCAAAGCAGATCCGGAAAAAAAATTCGAGCAAGGGCGATAAGCGAAGTTAACTGTAAGTGCCATTATAAATGCACATCCAAAATAGGAAAACCACAGCGGGAGCAAATGTTGGCCGACTATCTGAGTCTGGATTCCGAAAGAGCAAGATGGGCCTTCATTGGTAACAGTGTAAATCGTGTCCCAGTGAAATGAAGGTACCATGCAGACTGCACCAAACGAGAGTATACCTTGCAATACTCTGTGATGTGTAATGAATTGAGAGCCCAAGTGTGCAAACAGTTCTTTTTGGCGACATATGACATCTCGAGCAAAAAAGTTGAAAATGCAATGAAAAAGTTGACTCCTTCAGGTGTCACTGATATAGATCGGAGAGGTCACAAAGAACCGCCCAACAAAAAACCAGAGGAAGTGAGGAACATAATCAGGGACCACATCAAATCGTTGCCCGTAGTTGCTTCCCATTACTGCCGGAGCAGCAGTAAGAGAAAATACGGCTTTCACACTCCTAAAAAGGATCAGAGTGACTTTTGTACTCAGTACAAGAACAAGTCAGACGAAGAGAAGGCAAAAGACGAGGAGGAATACAAACTGCACTTGACTCGAAAAGAGGAAGCGAGAGAACACAAAAAAATCGACAAGGCCCAAGCTATGTGTGATCCAACAATTAGTTGCTTTACCATGGATCTGGAAAAAATATTGTTGACTCCAAGTTTGCAAGTAGGACAGTTGTATTATACCAAAAAGCTGAAAACCTACAATTTCACAGTGTATGACCTGGCTACTAGACAAGCAACGAACTACATGTGGCATGAAGGTGCAGGTACAAAGGGTGCTTCGGAGGTCGCCACGTGCCTGTGGAAGCTCTTGGTTTCAGTAGGCCCCAAAAAAGAAGTAACTCTGTATTCGGATACAGCTTCAGGTCAAAATCGCAACTCAGTTGTATCTACAATGTTATTACGTGCCGTGGAACAGCTGCCCATCAACACAATAAACCAAAAATTTATGGAATCAGGGCACTCCGAAATGGAGTGCGATTCTGTGCACTCCACAATAGAGGCCCGAGGAAGGAAAGTGGACGTATTCACACCAGAAGGATGGTATATGGTCGCCCGTACCGCGAAAACTAGTAACCCCTACCATAAGGTTGTGGAAATGGAATATTCCGACTTCTTCGATTACAAGAAATATTGCAGTCAAGTGATGACCAATAAAACTCTGTCGGAAAATGGAGACAAAATGAAGTGGCTAAAGGTAAAGTGGTTCCAATATCGCAAAGGTGAACCCACGACTATCTTTTATAAATACCAATTGAGCCAGAATAACTTTGAGTCACTACAAATCCAGCGAAGACGGCATCGAAACGTACCTACCCTAGAAGTACCAAGGCTGTACAGTTCCAAACCTAGAATTGACCAAGGTAAACTAAAAGATCTGTCAAAACTATGCCAAAAAGGTAGCATTCCGTCAACCTATCGCGACTTCTATAAAAATTTGGAGCCTGAAGATCGTCCAACTCAGAAAAACAGCAGCTCAGAGAGCGATGGAGATGATTAAAATGTGTGTCTAGTTTTATTGTAACTTAATTGTAATTATATATTTTTTTCTTTTATTTTGTTAACTGTCAATTCATGGTGTAACTGCATTGTATTGTTGTTTTAATTTAATAAAACGCAATTTTTTTGTAGTACTTATTCCACTTTTAATCAATAAATTAGGACCGGTTTCGTCCGCCTCATAGGGACATTTTCAACTGAAATGAACAAGTTGAAAATGTCCCTCTGAGGCGGATGAAACCGGTCCTAATTTATTGATTAAAAATGGAATAAGTACTACAAAAAAAGCGTTTGATTAAATTAAAACAACAATGTAATTATATTTTTGAAAAGCTAACTTTTTGTTTAGAGACGACTATGTTCACATACTGAATGAAATCAGGTAGATTCTAGGTTAAGGTGGGCACCATAAAAGGTCAATAATAGACTTTTCTTTAGAGTATATCCACAAAATGTTAGTGCTTTGTCCACAAATTCTCAGTGTTCAACAGGCATAAGAGGCCTAACTCTTTTGACTACCGCACAAGTATGCCAACTGTACATGTCAATATTCAGTGGTCAAGAGATATAACACACATAACTTTTAAAATACATTTTTTTTTAGTTATTCATTCAAAATAATAAAAAGATAATATCACAAAGTATCTAAGTTCAAAGTTTCACAATTCTATCTTTAAAAATAAAAAAGTTAAAACAAAAACTGTTCCTTTTTTTGTCACACAAAATCTTTGCGCGCCGATTTCTCAGCATTATGATTTTGTGGACTGGCTCCCTTGACATCTACGGCGACGATATACGTTATGGTTATCTATGAGAAAATTACACCCACTTCTTTCAAGTCAATCATTTAACATTGCATCCCCATATTATTAAGCATTTATAATATAACAAGATTTGCCAAAACCTACAACGTTTTTTGTCACTCTCAATGTTCATCTGCTTTTCTTTAAGTAGGTAGTGTGACAACCCCGTATGGTCCCCATTTGGGGATGTCTTTGTGTATCTTGAGAGGCCCGAATCGGTATCGAAGCCAACAAATAATAACGGCTGATTGCGAAAATAATTGAACAATGTTTAATACCACTAATAAATATCTGACCGGCAACATTGTCAAAAAAAAATACGAATGGCAACGTCGCATTTGGCATGGCTCAGAAAAGGTAACCGTTTTTGTTTGAGCGGGAGAAGCTTCCTGCTGGGCAAATCGCGAACACGCCGATTGCGTCCTCCGCAAAATTAAATTATAAAAATGTAACGATTATAATATTAACGTTAAATAAACTCGCCGTTTCTGATCACAATTCCGGTGTCTTAATTATCATATCCACATCCCGAACCCAGACGAAAAAAAAACCATAACAAAACACAAAGTGACAGTTGGTTTTCACAGTCAAAATGGAGGGAAATGATAGTAGGTAACTTGAAATTCGGTAGATATATAATGACGAGGCTTATACAATGATAATATTACATTCTATTAAAATCTGCTTCATTTTATTACCCGTTTAACTGTCAATAAAGTTAGTTGTCAATAAGATTAAAATACTTACTATATTATTAGACATATTGTGGGATTTATCATGAAGTTAAAAAAAATGTATACTTTTGATGGGGTTTGGAAGTTATGGATTATAATATAAAATTACATATTATATTATAGAGTATGTACATTTTTTTTAAGTTTTAGACGAGTGGTGTGCGGTTCAGCAGTTCATATTTGTTCCACATTCTCAGAAATAATCTATAAAGTACTAAAATTATTATAACATTAATTCACGTATAAACATGTATTATCCTGCAAGATTGCATGCATGAATCAAAAGAGTTCGGAAGCTTCTGAATTTTCATGCACAAGCTGGATTTGTTCGATATCTGCGCCTGCGCAGTAGAACGATAGTGGTGAACCTGCCGGTAAAAAAACCAACTACACCGCGCAGAGACTCATTGTGAGGTTAACCGATGTTCACTACCTGTCAAATAGTACTATAAAATGACAACATCAAGTTTCGCTTACTCCTGAAGAATGAGATTGGCGAGACACTCAGCACTTTTGTGACATGTAAACAGTGATTATCGCGATAGTTTAACATACACACTATTGCTGCAAGTAAATCCATGCATGCGTACAGGTGCTATTATGTTGGTATCTTTTTAGCAATATTAAAATATTTATTTAACAACATTATGTCTACTAAATGTTTTTTTACTTTACTTCTATAAATATCAGAGATAGCACACTGCAACGCAATAAATACTACTTCATCTACTGCCCGCCATGATAAAATTAGTTAAAAAACCGTAATAAAATAATAATATAATGAAGTGAACATGTTTATCAACAGCATCCCAATAAACAAGTCACCACACGCCGCTGATTTCTACCATATGTGGATTTTCTGTTTTTTTTTTTTAAATATACCTTTAATTTACATTATGGATACGAACCTCTTTATCATAGCCCCATGGTGCAAATGAATACTGCATAGTGGGCATGAAAACATTTGCCTGAAGCCATCGAATGAAGAGTTCTTTGGAAGGGGTCACGTTGTAGCTGCTGCCTCCGATCATATCGGGCAACACAAATATGTAACCGTTCATATTCATCTGCAGGAGAGTGGTGACGAGGGTGGGCAGTCCATTGTTGACGGTCCAATCCGTATCCTTGTCAAGCATTTGCATAAAGATAGGAAGGTCTTGGGTTCTAAAAACGATAATACAATAGGTACTGTATATCGCAAATTGAAATAAGAGCCGTAGATACACCGTCACAAATAGATAATTACTGTCCTATACAATATGATCAACCTTGCAGTTTGTGAGTGTGATGCGAGCCATACTTGGTGAGTTAATCTCTAAGATACGCGCCTACCTTTAAGAGGCCAGTATCATGCACTTAGTTTGCGTCGCCTACAGTATCCATACATAATAATAGTCATATAGCGGGTAAGTAAATTTACGAAAAAAGGCAGTGGCTATTAAATAGCCATAGTACATAGCCATAATACAAATTCAGTACTTCAGCATTCACAAAAAGTGCTGAATTTGTGTAAAAATTAGTAGATAATTATAATATATTAGTACAGACATAGATATATTATGAGCTTCAATATTGGGATCATACTTAAATAAAATTTGATATAAATAAAAAAGGATTTCAAGTTATACGCATTTATATTTTTATAAAAATCGATGTTTTTTAAAATAAATATATAAAAATAATAAAACAATGAATTAGTCAAAAACTCTTGGGCGATGATTAGAAAACTTAATAAACTAAATTTTAATAATAAATGCGACCATAAAATATATGTCCTAAATAATAAGATGGGGTCCAATTCAACAAATTCACATTTTATTACATTTTTTACAATTGTAAGTTTATCTTTGACTTAAAATAAAAAATATTTTCCTTTTTAATGTTTTCAGATACTTACATATTTATTACTACAGTTGAAACTGTAAATTATCAAAAAAATGTCTCAAATTACAAGCTTCATATTTTATCGCTAGGTGCCTCTGGTAGATAAAGACATTGCCTTAAGGCAGACTTAAAAAGCCATCTTCTATCATTAGTGTCAAATTTGTTAAGTACATACAAACTTATTTTATTATCTAGATATGACAGTAACAAGACAAATTCAAAAAAAAATCTTGTTTAAAAACTAAATCATTAATTTAACTGAGGAAAATCTTAAAAACCATAAAAAGGAGCATTTTTTCCACTAAAGCTACTCTCAAGCAATGGTGGTTTCAGGTACGTGAAGGTCTGACAAACTGACTAAGATGTCGGTACTTTCTACCAAGCGACCACATCGGCCGCTTGGTAGAAAACTGCCACTTCTTTCAAATGTTGTAATTCATTTGCCGCCCTATCAATTCATGACCTGTTTGGTCACTGCTGGTACAAGCATATATTTTTGACAATGATTTCCGCTAGTTAGTAGGTATTGTGTTGGGGTATGCTTACCCATAGCCAGCCCGTACGTCCACCATTGGTCCAAATTTCGCGCATAATTCAACATAATCCTTCATGATATGATGAGGATGGTGGTTAATGTCTCCATTTTGTACAGGAATCTAGAAAATATTAATAATGAATATGAATTCATTAAAATATATTCTTCATGATCAATACAAAGATTTTTTAAATTGGAATTGCTTTAAAGTATAGTAGGATACAAAGAGTTCGATAAAATCCTGCTAACCGAATTATGTTTAGGACCAATCACTGAAGTACGCAACATTAATAAGTATGAGATAAAAAATAATGAATAAAAATGATGGTCCTAATAACAGGGGACACTGAAAGTAGTATTAGATCAAACATTACAATTATTAAAAATCGCTAAAATAAGAAGTAGGAAACTAACCAGAGAATGAAAGTAGATAAAATAAAACAAATACAATTAACAATATGTATAATAATGTAACTTATGGTGAAAGAGGCAAGAGAAAAAAATTGTTCCACTCGATCATTATGACGATTCATAGTTTTATACCGAGTCGATCCATCGCATAATGGAATCCGATATTGGTTTTGTATGTATGAATGTATCTAGTAGTAAGATCACTTAATTATCGACTTACTATAATGTTTTCATTGTGGTTAGTTATTTAATGGGGTGGTTAACTAACTTTATTGCGAGAGTATTGTTATAAACTTATAATACTTATAATACAATAATAGTTGTATATTTTTTTGTATCTCAGAGAGACTATTAAAATATAATGGGACCGATGACAAATAAAGTTCCCGGATTCGATATTGTAACTTTTTACTGTGGTTTAAAAAGTATTCTGTATGCGTGGCGAAGACTACATACTAAAACTAGGCGATTATTTAAAGCCTACCTTCTAATAATAACGACATTATATAGTTAGAAAATAAACAGACCCATATGTCGTCAGAATCTGACAGAAGTGTTGAATTTAGAATCTGTCGTCAGCTATTGTATTTATATGATTATTTTGTTAGGAATTCAGATTTATTTTGTATAACCGCCAGGTCGCGTGACCTCAGACCCGTCTACCGAAATAAATGCAATGCGGTAGGCTCAAAAGGCGAAGCCTAAAACCTTTGTGCATATTGTTATTGTCTATGGCTGCAACGTTATTCAAAATAATTGATAATAAAATATATTTAGATTGTTTTTTAAAATAAATAATATTTTATGCAATAATTTTTGGTGTGTATTTTTTTCTCATTTTTATATCAACAGTGAGCTATTTATAGAAATTTCATTTATTTAATGTCGTTGTCATTTTAGTGTGTGCCAAATAAACAATAGTAATATTGTATTAGCTTGTTATTTCCCGTAAGTACCTATACCTGGTGAGTGAGCTCTTTTTCTATGATCTACACAGCCTACCTCTTTTCAAAAATTACCTTTCGCTACTGATGTTCACAATATACAGTCTTGCATTGGCAGACTTTTTAGGAATTACAAGTTACCCTCTGTGTTTCTACATTTCTAATGCAGGATCCACACTCTTGTCGAGACTTTCCCTGACACTATTTGGTACACGAGTGGGTGCGAACTTACTGCGTTCTCGCGCCCGGGCTTTTTCGGGTAGCCCAGCGAAAGTGTGCATATTATGGTATAAGGTTTTCAATCAAAAATTGACTTAATACCCACGTCATGCACAAAATTAAAATGAATGACAGGTGAAAGGTTAAACCTTTTTTATTTGGGTAAGTGAATAATATATTACCTGTGGTGACCAGCTAGTCTCGCCGGCGTCACATTTAAAGCTGTCGATACCATATTTGGTCTTCAGGGCGGTAACTCTATCGTACCACCAAGTCCTCGCTGCTGAATTAGTGAAGTCAATATAAGCAGCCGTTTCTCCTTCACTGTCCCACCATGACGTGTCCACTTTGCCGGTTTCACTTTTCACAAAGTATCTACAACAATCTTCAATAAAGTAGGTACTACCAGGGAACTCAGGTTTTCTTTTCTGTGGGTACTACCCATACGTCCAATAAAAAAACCATGCCATAATAGATAATAACCGAAAAAATAGTTGTCTAATATCTATTAAATATCTAAAATTATGCCATTAAATCATATATAGTTATAATATATTATATTTTATAGATGGGGGTATTTGGACATAACACACCACGCTGTCCAAACGGGTTGGTGTTATGTTATGTCCAAATACCCCCATGGAACAAGAACAAAAACAAAAATCTCGGCCTTTATTCTCCGGAGGCCAACCTGACACTGATCACGGCAGCAATCAGCAAGGGAAGACAGAGGGTGCTAAGAATCCCCGGAAAGACGGTAACGGCTGCCTACCGATGACCATTGCCACCTATAACGCGAGAACATTATCCAGCAACGCCAAACTTCTAGAGCTCGAAGAAGAACTCGAAAAAATTCATTGGGATGTTGTCGGGCTCAGCGAGGTAAGACGACAAGGAGACGATATCGTCAATCTCCACAGCGGACATGTACTCTGTTATAATGGGACTAAGACCGGACGCACAAGCGGTGTCGGATTTTTAATCCACAGACTCTGGAAAGATCGCATAGTTGAATTTGATTTCTCCTCAGATAGAGTAGCAAGTTTAACACTTCAGCTCAGCAAAAGATACCAGATTCTGCTTTTGCAAGTTTATGCGCCCACTCAAAACTCACCTGATGAAGAAGTGGAGGATGTATATGAAGAAATCAGTACGTTGAAAAATAAACGGAAATGTCACTTCACTATCATCATGGGGGACTTTAATGCACGAATCGGATCTCAACACCAGGATGATGTAACGGTCGGGCACTTCGGACATGGCTCCAGGGATGGCCGAGGAGACATGTTAGTAGAGTTTGCGGAAAACCACAATCTCTACATCATGAACTCATTCTTCAAAAAGAAGCCTTCCCGAAAATGGACATGGCGAAGCCCAGCAAAACGAACCTGCGAAATCGACTACATCCTCACCGACAAGAAGGATATTTTTCTAGACTGCACAGTCATTAACAGATTTAATACTGGCAGCGACCACCGAATGGTAAGGTGTAAAGTACGATTTAACATCAAACGTGAGAGATCCAAACTGATGCAGAAGCCCAGAGTCCGCAGAGGCTTGAGAAGCAGAGTCAAATTCCAACAAGAGCTGGAGAACAGGTTAGCGGCTTTCCAGGCTGAAAATGACCCAATCTCCCTACAAAACACCGAGGCAACAACAAAAATCATTATAGATTCTTCGGAAGAGACAGTTGCTGCTGTGGTTGAACGAGTAAGCAAACTTTCAAAGGAAACGTTGGATCTTATGAAGCTGCGTAGGAGTACAAAAAGCGAGCAACAAGTAGAAAATGATCTCGAGTACTCCACGCTGTGCAAAACTCTACGTAAAAACATACGAGAAGATCTTCGTAAGTTCAATATGAACCTTGTTGAATCAATTGTTGCGTCAGGAAGGAGCTTACATAAGAACAAGCAGCATCTGTCAATAGGGAGACGGCAGATCACGATACTAAAAGCGCAAGATGGAAGTATCGTGCGTAACTGGGATCATCTACTGGACACTGTTGTAGAGTTTTACAGCGCTCTATACAAAGATGACACTGACATCAATTCAGATCTTCCGGTGAACGGAGAATATGGAGATCCTCTTCCCGAGATTACTACCACAGAGGTGGAATATGCTATAATGTGCATGAAGAGTGGGAAAGCCCCGGGAGAAGATGGGCTCACTATCGATGTTCTCAAACGGGCCGGGAAGACGGTGAGCGAAGTGCTCGCACGTCTGTTCACGTCTTGTCTGCACGAAGAGAACATCCCAGAGTCATGGAAAAATGCCTCCATTATTATTCTCCATAAGAAAGGAGACACTGAAGATCTGAAAAACTATCGACCAATTAGTCTACTGCCAATTCTGTATAAGGTTTTCACGAAAATACTCTCAAACCGTCTCGAAACAGTTCTAGACGAGAACCAACCAAGAGAGCAAGCCGGATTCAGAAGAGGCTACAGTACTATGGATCATATACAGGTCGTCAGGAAATCATAGAGCGCTACCAGGAATACAAACTGCCATTATATCTTGGTTTTATAGACTATGAAAAGGCGTTTGATTCCATCAAAAAATTCTCAATTATAGACGCCCCTAGCAACCAAGGAATTTCCAGACGCTACATAAACACATTGAACAGTATATATAGTGATGCCAAAGCATGCGTGAAACTCCACAAACGGTCGTGTAAATTCCCCATTAACAAAGGTGTCCGGAAAGGTGATACCATTTCACCTAAACTATTCACCGCTACTCTTGAGGACTTATTTAGGAAACTTGATTGGGAGGAAAAAGATGTTCCAATTAATAGAGAGCACTTCAGTCACCTGCGCTTTGCAGATGATATTGTTATACTCTCACAAGACCCGAAAGACCTCCAAGGTAGAATGCAAGAGCTCGCGGATGTCAGTCAAACGGTCGGTCTAAAGATAAATGTCTCAAAGACAAAAGTGATGAGGAACTGTTTTTCGGACCCTGCGATTATCTGTATTTCTGGCACCCAACTCGAGCAAGTCAGCAGCTACGTCTATCTCGGACAGCAGGTGTCCATAGACGAAAGCATGCACGATGAAATTGCTCGAAGAACAAAGCTGGGAAGGAGTGCTTTCGGACGTCTGAATAGTATCTTCAAGAGTGACCTACCATTATGTCTTAAGCGTAGGGTGTTCAACCAATGTGTGCTACCCGTGCTCACGTATGGCTGCGAGGCATGGACCCTCAACACGAGAGATGTCCAAAGGCTAAGAGTCACACAGCGAGGCATGGAGAGGTGCATGTTGGGCATCACGCGAAAGGACCGTAAGAGAAACGAATGGGTTAAGAAGCAGACAAGAGTACGCGATGTAATAGACGTTGCCAAACAGTTGAAATGGAGATGGGCGGGGCACATTGCTCGCCGAAAGGACGGCCGCTGGACAAATGCCGTCATCCAATGGTACCCAAGGGGTACGAAACGGCCACAGGGTCGCCCTAAAAGCCGCTGGATTGACGAACTGGTAAAGTTCGGCGGAAATACGTGGCGGCGAACGACACAGGACCGAGAGAGTTGGAGAAAGCTTGGGGAGGCCTTCATCCAGCAGTGGATTGACCCCGGCTGATTATGATGATGATATTTTATAGATAGAAGAATATTTTTTATCCCTTATGATTTGGTTTAGGCAGGGCTTAACGAATTAAAAAAGACTGTGTGTAATAGGTATGCATTCTTATTTCAACGATAACAAATAAGTATGACTGAAAGAGTGTGCACTATTTTTGTCAGATCGGCCATAGCATACCTAAACTATTATGGTTTGGTTTAGGCAGATTTTAGTTGATTTTTAAAAACTAACCAATACTATTTGCAAAATTGTAGTTTCAGTTCAATAAAAGCAAGTAGGTACGTATGACTGACAAAGTTTAATGTGAACTTATTTATGTCGGATCTTAACAGCCTACTTCTACACTTTGCCACTGGTATGGTAAGAAGGTACAATTTTCGAGTGTGTAGAATAATTATAGGATAATCGCATTAAAGTTTGTAACGTCAACGAAAATTGCATCACATATTAATAAAACTTAAGGACACTGAGCGGACTTTGTATTTCTTTCTTTTTATGGCGTGACCGTCATTAATTATTCGTAAACCAAAATTGGCTTCAAAGTCTTGGTGTATGGTGACTGGGTGTCACATTTCTATCTTATTAATCTGTCCTGTGGAAATAACTTACCCTTTTTGAAGAGCTTCAGTATACCATGGTTCACACCCTTTGTTAATAAACGGATGTATCCACAAGGTGACCCTAAAATCTTTCTTCTTGAGCGTGTCTATCATATTTTTGAAATCAGGAAACTTCATCGTGTCTACGTTGAAAGAGCCATAACAAGTCTCCCAAAAGTCATCTATTGCAATTTGGCTGTTATTGAACCCGTGTTGCATTATTTTGTTCGCAAAATCCGTGACGATTGTTACGTTGATCGATTTCTTATATTCGGCCCACGTGGACCAAATAGGATGCTGGACCATTCGCTTGTCTGGCACTCTACTCGGCGTCTTGAAAAATCTCTTACTGACGTGCAGATGCGAAGTACGCGCGTTCGGCGATATTCCAAATGTGTAGGTCAATTGATTTATCTGTCTCTTGCTGGAATACGGTGGTTTTATTTCAGCAATGAAGCACACCGAGTTGTCTTTCGAGTTATTCTGGTCAACGAACAGTGGGGTGGAACTGTTGATGAAGATAAACAAGCCACTCGAACTGAGCCAGTATGGTTCAGCGATGGCAGCATTATCGGCTTCCTTGGTCACGTAAGAATATTCTTTTAAATTCAGTTTTTGTATAGGCCAAGATTGACGTTTTTGTTGTGGCCCTCCATACCATTGATTATTGCCTAGAAATAAAGTATGATACTATTTATATTAAAAGAATCTTGAACTAGAAGTGTCCACGGCGGAGCAGTGAGAGATCCCGGTTTACCAATTTTGATTGCGGGCTCGAATCCCACGTCTGGCACAATGACATACGGGCATGTCAAAATAGGGATTGCAATACCGGTATTCCGGTATTTATCGATATCGTAAAACCAACTTAAAAATTAAAAACACCGATATTTTCAGAAAGCAGAGGAATTGCAATAGGCTATTTCCAAAATGACTAAATCATTCGACATTCATTTGTAAGATAATAATATGGTTTGGTTGACATTTTGAAGAATTTATATTTCTCTAACCGGCTTAGTTGAAAGTCATTTTCAAATTAACCATGAGGAAGTCCATGTGAAGTCGTCGCATTACTTGTTATAGTCCAAAGCCAAATCTAATATGTTTATTCAAGTTAAAGAATAACAACGTGTGAGTGTGGTAGATCTTAATGCTGGGTCATCAACAATCACAACCTACTTGAAGTTGAACGTGCCTGCTCTATATCAGCTATAGTATGTTTGATTGAAAGAATGCCGATTTAGGCTTACTAAAAGAACAGTGGTGAGTTATCCTTTACTAAAAAATACCACAAACACTTCACAACGTGAAATAAGAATTTATTAAAGACTTGTTACCGAGAGAAAAGCAGTCTTCGAGTCTATGAGACGGCACCGTCCGCCAATCGACAGTCATTTCATAAACGGAATCATACTTCTTCAGAGTAATCGTCCCTTCCACATTGCCAAATTCCAAATGAATTGCTCCATTTTTCACTGATTCCGTGTAGTCTTCACTATAGTCCACAGTTGAGCCGATTGTCCCCAAGCTTTCTTGCACGCCATCTAAAAAAACAGATATAATAATAAATACAGAATATTTTTTAACGTAGAACCCGTTTCACCTCAAGACGCTGGCACTTTTGTTACAATCACTACGAGAGAATAGGGATTTGCAATACCGAATGACAATACCAATACCGGTATTAATACCGTTTGACTCTGAACGGAATTATAGTTTCGACAAAATGGAGCGAAAAACTGGGCCCCTCAGATGATGGTTACTTAAACCCTGACGGCTAAAATTATTAAACATGGAAGATTCTTTCCCTACTGATTCTCTGAATGCTGGTTGTCCAAATTCGAAAGAAAATTTATTTGTCAAAGTAACCGAATCCAAAGGATTCAAACAATTTTACTTTTTCTGAAAATTATGTAATTACAATAATAAAACTAAAGAAGTAATATTAACAGATGAACAATACGTCGCACAGAATGTAGGCTACTGAACGTAAAATGAAAATAATCGGCGCGCGTATGTAATCACCCGGGCCGCGGGCGGGCGAGCGGGCTGCGCGTCTATAGTTATTCTACATCTATTTTTCGTAACGCTTTTGCGTCGGAGATCATGAGTAAAACATATTCCATGTTAAAGTATACATTTGACAAAATTACATACCGACGCGTACTAAAATTTTTAACTTTATATAAAATGACTGTTCAGTATGACACTCATCGTTATACCTAGATAGTTTTTCTTTAATCTTAACAATTTAAATGTTCTCTCTCTGTTAGGTATATGTAATAGATCAATAATCCAATTAGTAAATTAATATATAGTGTATTAATATAA
Source organism: Rhyacophila brunnea (assembly GCA_022495005.1). Taxonomy (NCBI): domain Eukaryota; kingdom Metazoa; phylum Arthropoda; class Insecta; order Trichoptera; family Rhyacophilidae; genus Rhyacophila; species Rhyacophila brunnea. The sequence goes on from JAGYXB010000467.1 coordinate 447,075, forward strand.
TTATTAAATCAGTGTTTGTTTTTACCTTGTATTATCACTAATTCCAATCCACCGTGTCCATTATTGACATAAACTGTAAAATGTTCGTCTACAGTTAAAGCTATGTCACTTCCAGGAAACACTCCGTTCACAAACAACAGTAATACACCTGAAAGAAAAGTGTACACAATTTACTCACATATAGTGACGTTCTTAGGCAAAGTGCCGCGCATAAGCAGGAGCATAATTCGTTAGGTACCTTCATGTCTATTTTATTAATTATCAAAAATTACATACACACAACCTACTGAATATTAGAGTTTAGGTCCGGACCTCCCCCCCCCCCCTCCCACAGGAACGAGAAACTAAAAAAATATATCGAAAACAATCTTTTCAATCAAACCCAGACTAGGTATAACGTTTTATCGAATTACACGAAAGGATTTCTCAATATTTCTATAATCATCCGAACGGTTTCATAATTAATACGTAGCAAGCTAAAAAACACATTATAATAATAAATGTTGGTGTATGAAATAATTTCTTTAATTTAAAATAGATACATAGTACCTACATTAAATTTTATATGTATATAACATTATTATTTATACATTTTTACATACCCAAGCAAGTGAGTTCTGACAATGACATCGTAAGACTGTCCTATTCTTTAATAATTGTAGCTACGTTTTTGTTTTTATACTCCTCGTGAGTAGTTTACAGTGCATAAAATGTAAACAGGTAGGTATATTACTTTTTATTTAACAATTTTATATTGTAATATATTTGGGGAAAAATGTTAAGGAGGTGTTTTAGAATGTTTTGCGCCGTGTCCGTATGCAGTTGGCCGTATCACAGTTGACCGTGATCCGTGAGACATTCTATAGGAAATAGATGGAATATTATCGTATTGAGATCATAATAATGTCTAAATAAAACACTTAAAAATACGTCATAAAAACTAACAGAATACAAGAGAAAGACAGAAGAAAATATGTAGACACGTAGGTATGTAAATTAGAACTACTCAGAGCTCGAAATGGACCAGAGCGCACTGGGGCGCCGTTCTGTTCATGAAATCCCAAAATTATCGCTCCGTCTCGTGGAAAAAAATATTTGACCATCTGAGCTAGATAGCCCATTAATGGCCATTCTGGGCAGTGTTGACCTGTATGTCCCTGGGATAACTATCTTAGAAATAGAGAGCATCAGTTGTTTATTCTTCCAAGGTGCAGAACCAACCTTGTCACTGGTAATGCCAATTGGGAGGGCGATAACTATGTTCAATCAAATTGCTTCGGGTGTTGATATATTCCACTTGAGGGCGAGTTTTTTTTCCGACCATGTCCGATCATAATAGGATCATATGGGCCTCCACAGAGTAGAGGTTTGAATTAACAGATTTTTGTTTTTTACGAGAAATGGATGTTAGCCACTTGCTCAACCTATTAGGTCCATACCCTGACTCACACACAAACAAGCTTGGTGTACTTCTTTGAACTTCTATAGATGTATAATTATTGTATTGTCACTACTTTTGTATGTTTATATTATCTTCTCTTTTTATATTTTCATTTTTATCGCTTTTGTCGCTTTTATTACTTTTTTTTCTCTTCTTTATAATAATGTTTCATGTCATGTTGTGAACGTCTTAAACTTATAATTTGTCTTGTCCACAATATGCTAAAAATAAATAAATTGAAATTGAAAATAAATTAATTAAAAATCTGACATAAGTACCTACTTATTTTTATAAAATTAGATAACTTGGTATGTTAACAATTTCGGAAAATAATTGAGCGCTCCGGTTCGTAAAATTCTCCATTTTGAGCGCTCGATCATATTATATCAATACATTTATGTAAAATTATGGTGGTTGGTCGTAATTATTGTCATGTTATTCTTTTTAAGTAAATATCTGATAGTGATAATAATAATAAACAGCGTTATTATCAGATATCAAAAATATCAATAATAATCGATATAGAATTAATGTTCTTATTGAATCTGATAGTGTTAACGCGTCGTTTTTTGATATCAATACTATTCGTCATCTCTTTTCGGTTAGACAGTTCACGGTGAACTGTGCTACTGCGAAATTTAATAAGTAAAATTTATATGTAACCGTTCTGCGCAGTATAAAAACTATAAAATTCCCTAACTGATTGTCAGAGAAAAATCAATGGCAAACGTACCTGAGGATGATACAGCAGCTCCACTAACTCTTCCGGGTCGCAGATAAATAGCAAATTAATATCGCCCTGGCGGTGATTGATCTTCGATAGGGTTGCAAAAGAAGAAGAAGAGATGGTTGCCATTAATAGCTATTTTTCAATCGTTGCTTGATATATAATGCATAACTTATATGAGACAGAACCAGAAGGTAAATTGTACCCCAAAGCCATACCGGCCAAAGTATTTCGCGGGAAGTTTCGTTTGCTAACTTCGAATGAAACCCCCTTTAAATAAATTAAATTAAATTTACTATGAACGAGAAGTATTTATTTATATAAAAAACGCTTCAAATTTTCATTTCACCACGGTGAACTGTATGCCGGGTTGCATTCGAAGTTAGCAATGAAAAAATCCTCTAAATATACAGCACTACCATCGGAATGCGCTATTGCAGTATTCCGGCCGATTAATTAATTGAGAAACAAAATATTGGAGAAGCTTTTCTTGCATAGATATGGACCCAAAAAGTGGCCACTACGATCACTAATTTTCATACTAACTCTCAAATGAGAGACAATATTTTATATTATTTTTACATACCTTCTTATAAAAATGGCATTCACATCGAACTGTAAATTGTGTATTTTTATTAGGAAACCATAGAACGCTCAATATTGAAGAATATTCTAATTAATAATAAGCAGGTACATCATAATTTTATATATGTATATAAATATAATTGATTACAAATGAGCCACTGGATGTGACGCTATTTACAAATACTTAAAACTAAAGCCAACAAAATTTATTTTTTAAATTATTTTGTTTACACTTCATCCATAGATTAATTAATTATAATAAGTATAGTTTTATCTACAAAATGGAAATAGCTCAATTTTTTAATTAAGTATTATATTTTTTCATCGCAAAAAATCATTCAAAATTGATAATTCATAATTTATTTTTATCTCTAATTGAATGATTATCAGTTGATAAAAAATCAATGTGTAGGAACGTACGTTTGATTAATTATTTATGTATTTAAAAAAAATGATAACTGTAATGTTAATAATCTAACAACAATACCTGCTAATTTGAACAAAAGAAAAATACTTCTTAGAGTTCAAGTGTAATAGCATTGGCCTTGGATTGGTCAAGTAGCATTAAATTACACATTACAATAATATTTGCCGAATCAGTGACGTCCTTACGCAAACTAAAGAATGCCGCCACCTTTTACTTGTGGTCTCAAATTTTATGCGAAATATTTAGCAAACATACTATCATCTCAAACTAAACAGACAAATTTAATGCTACGAATATATTGAAAAAATTCACACCTGCACATAATCAACAAGCATTTCCACGAAACAAGCTGTCAGACAGCGGTGGTTTTGGGTACACGGAGGTCGGAGGCACTGCCAAGTATGGAGACCCCTTGTAATGATTGAAAACTAAGATATCGATATTTTCTAAAGAAGCGACCGCATCTTCTGTTTCATGGAAAAAAAACGTCACAGCTTTGAAATGTTGTAATGTTCGTATACGTTCCTTCATGCTTTGCCGCCACTAAGCAACGTATGACCTGCATACCCACACGTGACGTCACTGTGCCGAATTATTTGTATATCGGGTTACTTTCATATTTTTGAGTGTGTCATGAAGGAGGATGATAGTTTGGATAGATAACATCCACATAACGCCACCTCATCACAAACCAATATGTTGCCGTCGTATCTACCTGTTCTTTATACGGACTCACCAATCAACACAGAATTAATATGAACTGAAATACCTAACCGATCTCGAATGTGGAATAATATGCGATAAACTTAAACACGTGTCAAGAATACATCATTCTAAGCTTATCCTTCGTTCTGACAAATGCTCTCGGTTTATGCACTGACGCTCGTTCAATATTGGCGTATTTGAAGGTTGCAACAAACGCTATTGCACGTATATAATGTGTGTTTCATTTTCGTAGGACACTCACACATTCAAAACCCTGCTTCAAAATATAGTGTACTGGGGTCTGATTAATCTGTTCCATAGAACCCACATAATATTGATTATGTATAGATTTATAAGCATAACAATCTTCTAACCATCCGAAGTATGCATTCATTAGTTCAAAATTATTAGTTAACACGTATGTATTTACTCTACTGTCAGTGATTTTAGGCGTTATGCGTTGCTTAGGGGTTGCACATTCTAAGCGGGTGTAAAATAAAGAAAGAAATGCGAATAATACAACAATAATAATTGTCGGTGTATTTCGTAGAGATGTAAAAATTAACATAACGATAACCAATAGCATAGCATAGTAAAGTTATGTATGTGTATACGATTAATATAGCCAAGTATAACCTAGGTAATTTATATAAATTTAAATTATAATTCTGCATATCGGTGGCAGTTTTCCTGTATTATAATTCTGTCACTATTTTAGTCCATTTGATCTTAATATGTGTCAAACTGTCAACCAGATATACCATATATATTTATATACCTCTGTTATCTATGGATATACCTAGGTTCCGCAACATGAGAGAGGTTGGCAATCACTGCAGACTGACGAATAAGTATGTACTTTTTTTTTCATAATATAAATGATGTCTTGAGTATCTCAATTCGTAAACATTATGAAATTATTATAATACAAAATTCTCAGTACATATTACAATACGATAACCCCAAGACGACATGTTATTTGTATGGAAAATATATTACCTACCTAGGACATACCTACTTGATAAGTTTATTTTGTCCATGCCATTTTTATTCTGTGTAGGTAGGTAGGTATTGATAAATTTAAAACAATACAAATGTGTTAAATAACCTACTTTTGTGGTTTTATTATACCTAATAAGTTGCCGACAATGAAGTAAAGAAAAACATAGATCTATATACAAAATAGTTATGTGCAAAAAGGCGCAATTTTAATCGGCCATGTGCGTACAAAATAATGAAAACTTAAATAACATTTTTTTAACCGTCTATACCAGTGGTCGGCAAACCGCGGCTCGCGAGCCACATGTGGCTCTTTGGCCCCCTTGAGTGTGGCTCTTATATATCATATAAAATGCCCTCTACCCTATTTGGCTATATGGCCCTACATAGCTACAAAGAAGAAACAATGAAAAACAGATGACGAAAACCGTGAATTTAAAGTTGAATCGACCGAGACTTTCGCGTTTATTCAAAAGTTAAATGGCATATCGACCTGTATTATTTGTCGAGATAAATTGGAGCATAAGACGAAGTCAAATTTGGACACTTTACAACTAAACACGCGTCATTTAGCACTAAATATCCTGACTGTGATTCAAGAAGTGCAGTTGAGAAAACTTTAGAAGAGTCAAGAAAAATCAAGTTCTGTACTTATTTAATTACTGAATACAATCTTCCAACAATGTTAATATTGCATGTTTTGTGGTTAGTAAAGAGATTTATAAGAGAGGAAATTAAGAGTAAATTGAGACGTCGTCTTATTGATGAGAACCTGGAATCGTGATTAAAATTAAAAACATCAACATACAAATCTGACTTACCCAAACTTACCAAAAAAATAAAGTTTATTGAGGTAATAAATAGTGTACATATTATATAATTTCAGTTTAAGAAAATTGGCTCTCAAAAGAAATCTCAATCGTTGCACTGTTGATATTTGGCTCTGTTGACTAATGAGTTTGCCGACCACTGGTCTATACAAAGGAAAAAATATAATGAATACAATTGAAGGTATTCTGAAATTTCGATGTTGTAGGCGACAGGCATTGTAATTCGTATTGTTTTCAGCCTTAGACAATAGATACAGATTTTCAGCCTCCCCTGTAAAGATTTGAAAAATACACATAGCCGATTTCAAAAGCGCAAAAAATATTTACACCACAGCCGTTTATATTCAAATGCTTATATTATAAATGAAGTTGACGTACACATAGCCGGTTTTGGGGAACGGTGCGGTGAATTATTTGAAAATTTTTGGTGCAATAAACCTATTTTGTGAAATGTATGCACATAGCCGGTTTTGAAGGCGCAACGACGATGTGTAAAATAATATGTGTATCCTAAATCCAACGAAAACAAAGTATGACAAAGTGTGCACAATTTGGTAGTATCGCCCAAAGTATACCAAAACTATTATGGTTTGGTTAGGCAGGGTTTAATTGAATTTTAAAAACTAACCAGTACCATCAGCTGTAAATTATTGTAGTCTTAGTTCAATGAAAACAAAAACGTATGATTAACAAAGTTTAATGTGCACTATTTATGGCGGATCTTAACAGCCTACCTCCTCCCTTCGCTGCTGGTACCTAGTTCTCATGACGCGAATTTATTTCAATATCTTACATAAGGTAAATAATGCTAAGTGTGGATTAAATAAATATTATAAAAAGAGATAAATGGAAACAGTTTATTGATATTAAATTTAAATTAACATATTGATATGTACATACTTTATGGGTTCTTTAATAGATCTATCAGTGGCGAAAGGTGATTGTTAGGGAAGATATGCTGTGGCTTAAAAGTTCCAGGGCAGTTATATTTACGGGACTTGAATTTTGTTCTTCTTTTTTACTGATACAATTTACTGAACATATAAAATATTGTATATATAAGATATTTCACTAAAAGGACAACATACACTAAAATATATATTTCATACCGAACCGGGAATTGAGCTTACGCTAAAAAAATATAGCTTCGTTAGTTGGACTTCTTGTCCGGTAAGCCACCCGGAATTTACCTACTGTGCTCAAAACAATATGGCCAATGCGCAAAGATAGGCGTTGTCATGAAAGCATTACCAATTTCATTATGATGATGCACCTACTAGTAGACCGTCCTCCGATCTCAAAGACAAACACCATCATAGTTCGTACAAAAAACACTTTGGATTATATCAAGCCTTAATTATTGTCTGCGCGTGTTATAGTACACACAACATAGCTTGTCACTTCGCTAATACGAATAGCATTGTCGCTTTCCTTCCACACAATGATCGACACAACTTATAGTTGAAAAAATAGGATGCTATATTATTTGCTTATATTATTCATGGACGCTCTTATCATCAACGAGAGATAGAACAATCGTTTTGGCAAGTGACACGCTATAAAAATTTGACAATAGTGGAAGATTCGATAGACTTGTATACAGTACCTATATCTATGTCTAATGTAAATCCTATATTTTTTACATTGGAAATGTCTTTAGATTATTAAAATTTATATTTCTTTAAGTTAGGATAGCCAAGTATACTCTACACCAGACGATTTTGCTGCGGCAGAGCTTTAGAGAATAATATTTAAATAAATTATTTATAAAATTATGAAATTGGTTGAATATATATGCACGTGACTTGTCTTAAATTTCTTTTCACGCTCAAATGATCCACGTTGACCAAGAATCAAGTCAATTTAAATAATTGTCAACAATTACTTTATTAATATTGTCGATTTTTCCTACTACTGTATATTGTGAAAGATCATTCGGTGTAATGCACAAAAAACAATTATCGAAGCCAGTTGACAGATGTAAACTTAAAAGCACCCATGCGGCTCGCATTGGAAAAAAGGAGTATTGAGGAATTTCCATTATTTAATTATTTTTAAATAAATAGATATGTATTTAAATGCTCAAATGTCTTTTATTAAATGAACTTGTCTATAAATAAATAAATTCATCCATTTTTTGCTTTAATTTTTTCTATCACAACAAAGGTGAAATTGAGTGCGCCCAGCAGACGTTTCCATAGAACTGTCAATGTCAATGTGCGGCCACAGTTAAATTTCACGTGAGAACCACTGCTCTACACCACAAAGATCTATGGATTTTAAAACTCATTACTCATTATGTTCTGAACCATTAACAGGCTTAACTAATTTAAACCATGGCAACGTATGAAGACGAGCTGGATAGTTGCGGATCCACTGTTTCCCTTCAAACTTCTTCGTTATGTTTCCTTCGGCTAGCCATGTTCCATGTGGTAAATAAATATCTCTGGACGTTGCGCCTTTATCCAACACTGGCGCGCAGAGGATGTCTCCCAAAAGATATTCTGAAAAATTCTTTAAGCATTAGTATTGCGAGGGTATATTAGTATGATACATAAAAATAATAAAAGCAGTTTGGCTTACCATCCCATACTTTCTGTGCTTCAATGTCTGTAGGGTCCATCCACCAAATTGGTGGGTTCACCGGCAACCCTTTCTCTGCAGCTTGTGTCATAACATGGTAAATGTAGTCTGCGTGTTCGGCGTGGAGGTTTGTGAACTTCTGACTTATCTCTATGGTCTAAAAATTAAAAAAAAAACTATTTCATTATTTTAGAATTTCTTTTAAAATCAGATACTATAATAGTTTCCCGTATTCGAGACAGACTACTCAGTTTAATTTCGCTCGATGTATTCGTATTTTTAGGGCAATCTCTATGCGCATTCTTATTTCTGCTTCACATCCACTTTTACCGCTAATGGTCGATGTGAGATATATAAACTTTCACTGCTTATCTCTTGGAGTGTGTGGGTTGGAGATTTTCCCGATCAATAACCGTTAATTCATTTAATATTAATACTATCGACCGAAGGTACCTACTTGATGGAATTTGAATTTAAATTCTAATGGATTTGTATTATTCTATTTTTGTCATTTGTTGCGCCTCTGGTTTCGCCTTTCGGCATCTTCAGGAACTATGTGCACTCACCAAAAGATAAATACACACTGACAACGAATACAATGAATTCTAAGTTATATGATGAATTTAATTATACAATAAAGTAGGTAAAAACTTTATCACCCACCTATTAAGTCAACAAATTATGAATAGTTGAAGTGATTGTAAAAAAACCCTATCACTAATAATACAATCAATAGGTGTATGCATCGTCAAACCCTAATAATAGATCATTAAATAATAATCAATAAATACTAGATTCAAGAGGTCTAAAATCGTCAATACTAGGAATTAATGAAGCCTATCAGTCTTTAAAAAGTTATATCAGACAAATATTCTTACATGCTACTATATATATTTTTATATATTATATAACAAATCCATAAATAATAAATTGATTTAATTGTTTTAGAATACATCCTGGCTAGACAATGTCATCACGAAGTGGTATTATCGGGATGTAAAACGTGTAATGTATAATACGTAATATGTCCACGTCCATACGAACCTCGTTATCGTAGTCCCACGGTACATAGGAATACTGCAGAGAAGGCATGAAAACGTTTGCCTGAAGCCAGCGAATGAAGAGCTCCTTGGAGGGAGGCTCATTGTAGCCGTTGCCCCCGATCATGTCAGGTAGGACGAAGATGTAGCCGTTCATATTCATCTGCAGAAGAGTGGTGACGAGGGTGGGCAGGCCGTTCTCGAAATTCCATTCCGTGTCCTTGTCGATCATGCGTACGAAGATCGGAAGGTCTTGGCTTCTAAATAAACATAAATGCATATTTAATTATGACTGTAGGTTAGAGATGGGAATACTGGTCGATTTTGAAGACTAAGTATACTTACTACCAGTATAAAAAAATACTTAGCTTAGAAACTTGTTCCAAAATACTTACTAGTATTTGGAATACTATATAGAGCGTTTGGCGTGTGTATGCGACAAAAGTTTCATACTCAACTGAAACTAAAACCAACTCCATATTAGTATTTGAAATAAGTATCGGCTCAGTGAACTCAGACTGTGTATCGGTTTCAATAGAATCGCTAAAAATATGCTGGGCTCCTCTTGTTGAAAAGTCCCATTTATTATAAAATTTTATCCACATTTTAAATTTATAAGTTGTTTTTCTGTTAGGTTACAATATTCTTCTTAATGAAAAGGAATAACAGTGATTTTTTTAAATTTAAACATGTTTTGAGCGGTCATATAACAAGCCTAAGCCTGTTCGTCATCTCACCACTGTGCTGCGACACAAAATTTATGACCTATCATTCATACATTCGAACGCTAGACTAATAAATTAAAATATACCTATATTCAAGTGCTATCTCGTTCGCGCGCATTTAATAATGTCAATAGTGTTGAAAATCTACCAATTGGCGAGTGCACAGAACAGTGACTCGCGATGATACGAAGGTGGGTCAATAATTCCTTAGAAAAAAGCATTAAAACAGTTTTTATTTTTGTATTTTTGTTTATTTCTCAACATAATCTCCTTGGAGCTTAATACACTTGGTTAGACGTTTCTCAATTTTTTTTAAACCGTCAGAAAAATAAGTTTTCGGAAGGTCCTCAAAATAAGCATTTGTCCGATCGATGACTTCTTCATTTGAAAAAAAACGTTGTCCACTTAGCCATTTTTTTAAGTTTGGGAAAAGGAAAAAGTCACTGGGGGCTAAATCTGGCGAATACGGTGGGTGGTCGACCAATTCGAACTTCAATTCTTCAATTTTAGCCATTGATCGTAAACATGTGTGAACACGGGCATTGTCCTGATGAAAGAGGATTTTTTTCCTGTTTAAATGAGGCCGTTTTTCTTCAATTTTGTTTTTTAGCTGGTCCAATAAAGATGCATAATAATCCCCTGTTATTGTTTTTCCTTTTTCCAAATAGTCAACGAAAATAATTCCACGTGCATCCCAAAATACAGTAGCCATAACCTTACCAGCTGATTTTACGGTTTTCGCCTTCTTTGGACATGGTTCGCCTTTCGCAATCCACTGCTTTGACTGTTCTTTCGTCTCGGGAGTATAGTGGTGTATCCATGTTTCATCTACAGTCACAAAGCGACGAAAAAATTCATCCGGATTGCGTTGCATGAGCGACAACAGGGCTTTAGAGGCCACCACCCTATTGCGTTTATTGTCGACTGTGAGCAAACGCGGCACCCATCTTGCAGAAATTTTTTCATGCCCAATTTGTCATGTAAAATAGAAATGACGCTACCTTTTGAGATCCCTGTAACCTCAATTATCTCACTCAACTTTAATCTTCGGTCACTTAACACCATATCGTGGATTTTATTGATCATTTCTGGTGTAGTCACCTCTACAGGACGTCCTGAGCGTGGTTCATCCTTTGTTGATGTACGACCACGTTTAAATTCATTTAACCAGTTATAAATAGTTGCAAGTGAAGGAGCAGATGCCGTGAACTAAATCCAACTCATTTTTTATTTCCTTTGCTGTTAACCCTTTTATATTAAAATGTTTAATAACAGCTCTAAACTCAATTTTCTCCATTTTTTTAAACAAGCAATTTTTTTTTTAAATGTACGAAAAAACACACAACAACCCGACCAATCTGATTGAAACTTCGCAGCATACTGAATCGGTAGTGCCGCTGCATGAAAACAAACCGCTTACAGTACTAGTTGCGCCACCTGTCGGCTTTTCTAAGGACTTATTGACCCACCCTCGTATCACAACAGTTTTTTGAAATAAGTTTATTGGGCCACACATACTGAGTATGGGTAGTTTCATCCGAAACTTGAGTACACAAACTGGAGACAGTATTTCTAACTCACCTCTACTGTAGGTGTAGATTTTGTTTTAACATTATTGTGTTATCATTCCATTATGTTATCATCCATCAAAACTAAAGAAGATTTATCACAAATTATGAAACTTTAATGAAGCATTATTAAACCGAAACTGAGTATACAATATGGCACCAGGAATTGCTGTAATTAGCCAGTCATCTCTTTAATTACAAGGCTTAACATACTAGATCATATTTACTGGCCTACCAATCAATTCATAATATAGGCTCCATGGTCCTATCTCTCATATCCTCGTTATTGACGAGATCAAACGACCATAATTCTACTGCAAGTATCCGTTCTCGGTATTCAGTATTATACTAATTTCCTCAAGACGTTTGTGGCATGCTACACGAATTATTGGAATAACGGCAACACCCCTGTAAAATCTCGGTCCTCGGTAATCTAAGGCATAAGACACTAACTTCACATCCAGGTGTTCCAAGTTCCATTAGCGATGAGATCAGAATCCATCTTAAGTGATTTTATGAAAACTGGGTATTTATGTGATTATTTCACAGCTTCTTTCGACAATGTCCGATCCTAATAGGATCATATGGGCCTCCACAGAGTAGAGGTTTGTATTGACAGATTTTGTTTTTTACGAGAAATGGACTTCAGCCACTTGCTCAACCAATTAGGTCAATACCCTGACACACAAATTGAAAAACAATATGTGTACTTGCCATACCCAGGATTCGAACCTGGGACCCATTGCTTTATAGTCCAACGCTTAAGCCGCGCGGCCTCCGTGGGTATAAATTATTTCACAGCAAGCTAGATTACTCTTGTATTTCTACTACACTACTATCATTGGCCCTCAAGGCCTGTTGTAGTATTAAAAAAATACCCTACTGCATTATCACTTTTCTGTCCGCTATAAACCTGTTAACAACGATATCAGATGTAAATATAAAAAGCATTTTTTTTCTAGATGCCTTTTTGGATACCTCGCATTTACTATCGTCAAATGAAGATTGTGCCGGCTGAGAAATATGCCTTATTGAAAACAATTCTTCTACCCGCATCGGGTATTGCTAATTTGAAATCGGCCAGGGCCTATGAAACCGCCTTGCAAAAACCCTGGAAAATTCTTTTTAGAGCAAGGCGGTGGTGATGAAACTTTGCAAAAAATTGCAACCAAAGAAGTTGGACTAAAAACAAAAGAAGCCTTATACATTGTTTCTGTTGTGACATTTGAAATAATTTACTAAGCGCATGAAGCATGATTAAGTTGGTAATCTCCAGAAATATTGTCATTCCGATTTCCTGACACACGCAATCGTTGCCATTTTTTATGTTCATTGTAATTACTTTGTCGACTATTACTCGGTTATTTAAACAATTTTTCGCATCTTACGGGATTTTTCAACTAAACAATAATGCCGTCTTGTAGTATTATTAGTTACTTATCTATTCATCGTAATGGATTGTCTTTTTACACGCCCTGGAAATTGGCAAATAAATGTCATAGTTGAAGTGTGCGAAGTTCTCCTCAAATTAACTTGCAATGCGAAGTCAAATTGTAGCTTATTTTCATATTTGTGGACCAGTGGCCCTTTCGTGTTTCAATGGCATACATTTAGTTAGGCTCTATCTCTATAGATAAAGGGAGGTTTTCAACACTGTACTTACCTATAACCAGCCCGTACTTCCACCATAGGTCCAAACCTCGCGCATAGTTTGACATATTCCGTCGTTATCTGATGAGGGTGTTGGTAAACGCTTCCATTTTGAACGGGAACCTGGAACACATTCATATTATAAAGTAATAATTGAATATACATTAAATATTCATAACTGAACACCAATCACGGTACACAGCACAATCTTAAGTAGGTAGCTATGCCAGTATTTACACTTCTTGTAGGATTCTCTGTCACTTACCATCAGTCAGTCAATTCAGACACAGAACTTATACAAACTCCGAAACTGCACAAAAATGCCATTTTGCGACATGCAAATAATAATAATTATTAATTATAAACCATTTTATGAAGGTAAAAAAGGCCCATGGGATTATTAATTACCACGTGGAAGTATGACACAAACTTTCTTTCAACCATGTCCGATCCTAATAGGATCATATGGGCCTCCACAGAGTAGAGTTTTGTATTGAAAGATTTTTTTTACGAGAATTGTATGTCAGCCACTTGCTCAACCTATTAGGTCCATATGACTCACACACAAATTGAAAAACAATATGTGTACTTTCTAGACCCAGGATTCGAATCTGACACAAACAATATTTAATTATTTTATTATTATGACCTATTTTGGGTGAAAGCTGTTTCCTCATGTTATGCTCACCAGGCACCAATAGCGAGGGCTGTGCGGCTGGTCAATGTACTTCCTAGAGATGTAGATATTTTTGGCGATTCATTATATATTCTGTTTTTTTAAATTCTATGTTATTGTTTAATTTGTATTTTTTTAAATTATTGTTGTTTGTTTAATTTTATTTCTTTTGTATAAAACTATTTTTTGCTTTGTTTTTTTCTCTACCTTGTTTTTTCTCTAATTGATTACTTGTAATTTTTATTCTAAATGTCATGTTGTGAACGTCCTGAATTAATAATTTGTTATGTACTCAACGTGTCATTTTTAAATAAATAAAAATAAAAATAAATTAGCTACGAAGTCTCAGCTGGGGTTAAATTAAATTTATATTAGACTAATGGCTATAAAATAAAAACAAAAATACATATTTTCCATAATTGGTAGGTACATAATATTACATGTTAGCTTCAACCACATGGTACTATAATTATTTATACTCGCAGGTAACATTGTATCAGAAACATTTGGATACAGAAAAACGATTTGTTGTTTGGCTTGGTTGAGTTATAAATATCCCTAAATTATGTAAGTGGTCATTGGTAATTTTGACTTTTTAAATTTTCAAGTAGACTTCATCATAAAGCGGACATAGCCAAACAACGTGATTATTGTATTCATTGTTGCTTCCCCATTGAGATTTAGGATCACTTATTATACCTAAGCGAGCTAAGGATGCTGCAAGATTGTAGTGATCAGCTCTGCGGACTTAGATTCCCTATGAATGATTTGAAATTTGTCGCGTACCGAGTCGATCTGTAACCTACTCAGTGACTGGCTAATATTATGAACTAGGAGGCAGCCCAGCTCACCCACAACTTACTATGTACGCCACTACATATAACCACCATCGTCAGCTATACTGCTACCGAAATGGAAAGGCATGAATGACAGGAGACAGAACCAAAGTAATTTTATGGGCCGAGTTATGCATTAGCATTTCAAGTTTGTATTAATGAGTTTATTACCTGGGGTGACCAGCTGGTTTCGCCGGCGTCAAATTTAAAGCTGTCAATTCCATAGTTCGTCTGCAATGCAGCAATTCTTTGGTACCACCAAGTCCTCGCTTCTGCGTTAGTGAAGTCAATGTAAGCCGCGGTATCTGTTTCGCTGTTCCACCATGACGTGTCAACTTTGCCGGTCTCGCTCTTTACAAAGTATCTACAATAATTTTCCATATAGTACTACTGACCACTGTCATAATATTATAAATAAAAGCAGAACGAGTTATTAATTTGTTGTTTCATACAATGTTATTCCTACATAATATAGTAGTCTTATTACTTTTGCTACATTATCATTATTGAAATCATTGTAATATGTAAGGTAAGCTTCTAAGGTTTCGGCTTTTGAGCTTTGAGAATCGATGTCCCCACCAAATCTTAGGGGTACATTGGTACAACCGTATTACAGACACTAGAGTTCGTGAGCGGATACGGCAGCCCTCGGTGATTGAAATAATCACAAAGAGACGCTTCACATGGCTGGGACATGTGTTCCGGATGCCGCCAGAGAATGCGACGCTCCGTACCCTTATGGGACAACCTCAAGGGAAGCGCGAGATTTGATGATAGATCGAGGGAAGTGGTGCGACGTTGTACTTGCTTTATGCCCCAAATAATGGGTACTGAACTGTATAGGTGTTTTAATACAACCGGTATTATCCTACAATGATTCCCAACATTTGTTTCATTGGTGGAACCATTAAAATAAAGTATTTCTTTTAATTTCTCGGGGAACCCCTAACTGACTGACACGTCATATTAAGGCACCAGGTACCGAAAACAAATAAAAAGTATATCTATAAAACAGTAGATAATGAACATACATTCTTAATTGGCTACACTTAAATGGGTTCAAAACGACACCCCATACTATTTTCAGTATAACGTTGTATCTATGTACACAAATTCATTCTACAGAGGTTACTGAACACAGCGAAGTATTTTAATATTTATTGAAACAACAAAATTTTTAGCAGACATTATGGTTACTTGGATGTGAGAACTTGTTACCTAGTTCTACATATGCAGCACGTTTCACTTTCTAATAATATGATTTTCATTCGGTGTTTTACCGAACATTATATCTAAAAAGTATTGTGACCACATAGGACAATATTACTAAACATATGGATTAATATTGAAGTTACTGCAAAATAGTGATGACTTATAAGTATAAAAATAAATCTAGAAAATCTCACCCTTTTTGGAGAGCCTCAGTGTACCATGGTTCACATCCTTTATTAATAAACGGATGTATCCACATGGTGACCCTGAATCCGTTTCTCTTGAGTGTATCTGTCAGGTTTTTGAGATCAGGAAACTTCTCTACGTCAACGTTGAAGGAGCCGTAGCAAGTCTCCCAGAGATCGTCTATTTCGAACTGACTATTGTTGAATCCGTTTTGCAATATTTTATTCGCAAAATGCATGACTGTGGTTTCGTTGATGGGTCTCTTATATTCAGCCCACGTAGACCAAATGGGATACTGTACCATCAGCTTGTCGGGTACTCCGGTCGGCTTCTTGAAAAACCTCTTTATGACATGTAAATGAGAAGTACGCGCATTCGTCGACACTCCAAACGAGTAGCTTAATTGATTTAACGGTCTCTTGTTGGAATATGGTGGCTTTATTTCAGCAATGAAGCACACTGAGTTGTTTTTCAAATGGTTCTGGTCTACGAACAGTGGACTAGAACTGTTGACGAAGATGTATAAGCCACTCGAACTCAGCCAGTATGGTTCAGCGATGGCAGCATTATCGGCTTCCTTGGTCACGTAAGAATATTCTGTTAGATTTAATTTTTGTATCGGCCAATACTGATGTTTTTGTTGTGGCCCTCCATACCACTGATAGATTCCTAGAAAGCAAGTAAATTATTATTATAAGTATTTTTTCATTCAATGAATAAAATTATTATGCCAGACACACTCCCGCCGAGACATTCCCTGGTACTATTCCGTATACGAGGGTAGCCGAGCGTGCCTACTATACTCTCGCGCTCGGGTAGTTTCAGCGAGAGTGTGATACGGCATTAGCAAGTGCAAGTACGTTAAGACTAAAATTTTGAGAAACCCTGATATAGGAATCAAGGTAAGTACATATTATAATAACTTTGATTCAAACCACAAAAGCCAATTGCCAATATTATTAATGGAACCGCTCAGGTTGTATGACTACTGTTTCATTTCGTCGTAATTACGCACATTGGTCGTAATTCGATGGATGCAGGTTTGAGTTCCACCCATCGTCGTATTTTTTTCTTGTATGTATGTTTTTGAGGTGCCTTCAAAATATTTACATTATTATAAATATTAAAATAACCTTTTCAATTGGTTCAGCGTTAACTTTGTATTTAACCACTTATGCTTATCAATTAGTGCCCACAGTGACGTACCTACTGGTGCCAGTACGTCACACAGTATATTATATTATTTGTTTGGATCCATAACAATGACTCAATGGATTGAGTAAATAGCTAGTATCTTTAGGACCTAAATCTGAATAAAAAGTTAGCTTCGTAGGAGGGATATCGATGATACCATTTATTTTCTCAATCTAGAAATCAACATTTCAGATAAACTGTATTAAAACCGTAGATGAGTATGTTAGTACTATTGAAAGCGTCGTAATTTTAAAATTGGGTTGGATATTGCATGCATACATTATATTTATTTATTATAATATGTATTTCTTAATAAATTATACACCTAGGCCCTGCCCTAGTCAAATATGGTAAATTTTATATTGCAGTTTGCAATTGACTCGTAATTTTTGGGAAATGCAAGATTTTACGTTCTGTATTTGGTATGATATAATATATATTTATGTATTTGTTATGATTTAATACAGTGGTATCCAAACTTTATGTTACTACGCCTCCCTTTTAAAAATATCTAATCTTGGCGCATCCCCCCCTTTATTACATTAAATAATACAGACACCTTTTTAAATACGCAACAATGAAAAAAAAACTTATTTATAAAGATAAACAAGATTTTACTACTTTTATTATACTTATTCATTTTTAAATTAATTTGATTTCATGCGATGGATGTGCTTGTTTATTAGCAGTAAGAGCTATTTTTCTACTAAACGGGGTCGATATTTGGATTTCATTGCAGCTAATGCAGAAAATCCCGTTTCGCATAAATATGATGTTACGAATGGTAGCAGTACCTACTTTACTTAAGTTGGTTTTCTTGACAAAGTATTATATTATTCTTCACTTTGATTCAATCAAAGTTTTTGTTTCAATGAATTTATTATCGCATGATAATTCTATCTTTTTTCCCCTTTTCAATAGTAGTCAATCCAAATTCATCATCGTTCATTGAAAAATAGATTCGAGCATGGGCCTCACATCCTGAAGCGGGCCCCCAGGCTAGGATCTTTGGCGGGCCCATCTACCTATCGGTGAGGTTAAGGGCAGTGTGGTGCTCTAAAGTAGTGTTTCCTAAATTATACACGGGATTTATCATTTAAGTACCTACTATATAGCAATCATCATATAGGTATCACATCAAATTACAAATTTGCCACCAGTAACCACATATTTAAAATATTTAATAGGGTTGAAAGAAAGTAGCGCCGCATTTTTTTTTTAACTATTAGAGTAAATTTGTGATGTCTGTAATGCCCGGGCCCCCAGGCTCTTTATAATGCATTTGTATGCATTTTCTATGCATTTGTAAACTGCAAACCTGTGGCTACATTTGTGTTAAACTTTTCGCGCCTCCCTTTGCAACACTCCGCGCCTCCCAGTTTATAAATCGCTGATTTAATATGTTATAAAATCTCAAGTTTCATTCTTTTCCATCCAATAACTTCCACTCTGGAAAGTTTCATTTGGCGAATTTTCCATTTGTTATCTTTCAATTATTTAGTTTAGATAATTTATTACCATGATGCATGTCCATGACCATTACCATGACGAATGATCTAATTAATGATCTTGAGAAGTAACGTTTCATAATGATTCATTATTCCAAGTAATGCATAACACATTGGACGTATATTTAGGTACATAAAGATGACTGCGTATAAGTGCCCTTGCGCTGTAATAAAATTATATTGATAACTCGTTACCAAGGTTAAAGCAGTCTTCCAGTCTGCGAGATGGCTCGGTCCGCCACTCAACATCGACTTCATAAACAGAACCATCCTTTCTTGGAGTAAAAGTTCCCTCGACATTGTCAGATTTCAAATGGATTGCTCCATTTTTTACTTCCTTCGTGTAATCATTACTCCAGTTCAATTTTGAGCCAACTATCCCCAAACTCTCTCGCACTCCATCTAAAAAGATATTATCCAACATGAAACATCAAACAGATACAGAAAAGAATATTGACAAAAGGTTTCCAGTCATCTTTTAAAATTACGATTGGTTTGGTTTGATGTGGTTGAAATGTGTATAATTCTAAATGGCATTATTGTAGGTACCTACTTGACTTTTCCATCCCATTCTTTATTTCTAAAACAGTTACATGCTACTTTAGCAACTCTCATACAATAACTGTAGCAAGATATATATAGGCCAAACTGCAAAGTATCTAAATGATAGAATAAATAAATACTATAATGTATTTACATTATTATACTACAACAGTCATGTCCACGGAATAACAATATTCTATAACATGTTGAATGTTTTATAACCAACAAGAAACAAAGAAAGGTCACTTCTAAAATAAATATTTTTTAATTTATCACGTATGTAATATTAAAACAATCTAAGACACATATCTTGTAGGTATTATGACATCGATATCAACTACTTACTAATATATAAAACATCTACATGTTTAATCAGGTCCATCGCTTCCATATGTGCGAAATGTGCATTGCATGAAGGCGGTCAAAGTTAGAGGGCGGCAAAAACCTTTTTTAGTATAAACACTAAAATGTTAATGGCAGCTGACATTCATCTTTCCAGGAGAACAAAAATTAAGAATATCTGCTATAAAAAAATGCGTTAAATATGAAACATCTGCTTTAGTGAAGTAATTGTGTAGTAAATAATATTATATTCCTTACACAGTTAGGGTATATTGTCTAAATTAATTTGCGCCGCCCCCATACCAACTCATGTGCATTTTAGATTTGCAACTATGTAGGTAGTACTCAAAACGTTGAGTGTCATGGGGAATTTACGTGAGAATGTGATAAAGTCTGCAGTGGAAGTGAAGAAGTGCGGTAAATAAATAGAAGGTGGGATTAAGTACATTTTTTCGCAATGGACCCTACCCCAACAAATGTTGTTTATTACCTTTTGTTATTAGTAGTTCCAATCCATGGACACCTTCATTTAGATGTACAGCAAAGTGTTTGTCTACAGCTAAAGACACGGTATTCGCAGAGCATACTGCATTTACGAACAATAGCAATGCACCTGAAAGAAGAATAGGTATATCGTATAACTCACTCGCATCGATTATATTATTTTCTACAAAAATCATTGTAACGTTCTGCCCTCGTAGACGTACGTGACTCACAGTTTTGTTACAACGAAGTAAATGGTTGAGGAAGTACCTACTTTTCGCTTATCACAAATATTAATATTAGAATAGTCACGAATTAAGTACCTACATACTACTTTGCAAATGAATCATTTTTAAAACTGTTCAGGAGAGACAACAAAACTTGTTACTAGGCGAAAAAGATGCATACGTGGTTTTGTTCATAACAAATAGTGTGCATGCTGCATTTTGACGGGTGGGTTTTTACGTTCAACTGTCTGTTGAATAACAGATGAAACAAAATTGATAAATGGGAATCGCAATTTAAAAAAGTTGATCAACTCGTAAATTGAATTGAAGGAAGATTAGATACTTTCTAGAATCTAGATTTAGTCAAATACACTTATTTAGATTTTTACGCGATTAGTTGGCTTCTGTGAATCATAAGAGTGCTTTTGGTTTAGTTGCTGAATAAAGTATGACGTTTTCTTGCAAAGATTAACGAACTAACAAATTCACTCGAAGCCATCTTGTTACGACTGTCGATTCAATTAAAATTAATATGTGATAATATACCTTCAATTTCTTGACATTCAACATAAAGTTGACCAACAAAAATTGACATGTGGGAACGCGGCACATGGTTCATAGTCAGAAATGCTTTAGGCTTTAAGTTAAGCCGACAAGTTATATTAAATCTATGGCCGACAATAAGAAAGATATTCGTCGATTCTGCAATTTCAATACTGTTATGGAACGGCGGAATCATGTTCATATAAACACCTTTTATATTGATTATAACTGATTTTATTAAAAGCTAATTAAAATAATATATATTATAGCAGATTATTAGACAATATGGTATATATATATTATAGTATATATTATAATACACAACATATATAATATATATATATATATTACAGTATGGTTTGACACAGTGAATGCAGTAGAGGGAATGGGACGATTTGACACCGCGAACTGGCCTCCGCCGATTGGCCTCCGGTAATTGGCCGCCGGTACAATCGGACGCCGGCCCAATTGGACGCCGACCCAATTCGACGCCGACCCAATTGGCCTCCGGGAGGATTGGACGCCACATAGTTGAATTAAATGCGCAAAGGAATAGACGTACGTTACGATTTGTTGGAGTAAGTAAGCAAGTCAGTTTAATATGCTTTTATCTTCTCAGTAGTTGTACGAGGGTGGGTCAATAAGTCCTTAGAAAAGCCGACAGGTGGCGCGAATTGTACTGTAAGCGGTTTGTTTTCATGCAGCGGCACTACCGATTCAGTATGCTGCGAAGTTTCAATCAGATCGGTCGGGTTGTTGTGTGTTTCTCGTACATTTAAAAAAAAAATTGCTTGTGGAAAATGGAAAAATGGAAAATGGAGAAAATTGAGTTTAGAGCTGTTATTAAACATTTTAATATAAAGGGTTAACAGCAAAGGAAATAAAAAATGAGTTGGATTTAGTTCACGGCATATCTGCTCCTTCACTTGCAACTATTTATAACTGGTTAAATGAATTTAAACGTGGTCGTACATCAACAAAGGATGAACCACGCTCAGGACGTCCTGTAGAGGTGACTACACCAGAAATGATCAATAAAATCCACGATATGGTGTTAAGTGACCGAAGATTAAAGTTGAGTGAGATAATTGAGGTTACAGGGATCTCAAAAGGTAGCGTCATTTCTATTTTACAAGACAAATTGGGCATGAAAAATATTTCTGCAAGATGGGTGCCGCGTTTGCTCACAGTCGACAATAAACGCAATAGGGTGGTGGCCTCAAAAGCCCTGTTGTCGCCCATGCAACGCAATCCGGATGAATTTTTCGTCGCTTTGTGACTGTAGATGAAACATGGATACACCACTATACTCCCGAGACGAAAGAACAGTCAAAGCAGTGGATTGCGAAGGCAAACCATGTCAAAGAAGGCGAAAACCGTAAAATCAGCTGGTAAGGTTATGGCTACTGTATTTTGGGATGCACGTGAAATTATTTTCGTTGACTATTTGAAAAAAGGAAAAAAAATAACAGGGGATTATTATGCATCTTTACTGGACCAGCTAAAAAACAAAATTGAAGAAAAACGGCCTCATTTAAACGGGAAAAAATCCTCTTTCATCAGGACAATGCCCGTGTTCACACATGTTTACGATCAATGGCTAAAATTGAAGAATTGAAGTTCGAATTGGTCGACCACCCACCGTATTCGCCAGATTTAGCCCCAGTGACTTTTTCCTTTTCCCAAACTTAAAAAAATGGCTAAGTGGACAACGTTTTTTTTCAAATGAAGAAGTCATCGATCGGACAAATGCTTATTTGAGGACCTTCCGAAAACTTATTTTTCTGACGGTTTAAAAAAAATTGAGAAACGTCTTACCAAGTGTATTGAGCTCCAAGGAGATTATGTTGACAAATAAAAAAAAAATACAAAAATAAAAAGTGTTTTAATGCTTTTTTCTAAGGAATTATTGACCCACCCTCGTACCTTATACATTTCGCGCTTGACACATATTTAATATAGATTGAGAATAATTATTATGCCTTATGATGTTTATTAAAAGAAAATAAGTCTTCCCTCGCTAAAACTTAAAGATGTGCATAATCAATTAATTTATTGTCTATACACGGGTACTTATTTATATTTACAACAAATATTAAAAATAATGTTAGATGTTAAAATGAAAATTACATTATATTTCAGCGTTTTATCGATTTCATATTATAATAGAGCTTAAACATGTATATTATTATGCATAAATGCGTATTTTAAGATAGTATGAAATTAAAAACAAAATATTAAGTAAGTTATCTGCTAAGTATAAATGTTTCAGTAGTTTGATTGATAAACTACTTAGGTACTGGGTGCTGGACGAAATCCCGAAGGCCAAAATCCCGAATTCTGAAATCCCGAATGGCCGAAATCCCAAAAAATAAAAAAATACAAACATCAATAATTGCGCAATTTTCGCAAGAGAGACAAAAACCCATTTTTTGTGGAAATATAAAAAAAATGTAAAATACACACATCAATAATTGCGCAATCGTGCGCGCAATTTTTGTAAGAGAGACAAATCTCATTTTTGCGGAAAATGGGTTTTCCGATTGCGCAATTTTTTTCAGGAGAGACCATTTTATAGAACGAATGGATTTTGTGCCTCTTGTAAAAATTGCGCAATTCGCGATTGCGCAATTATTGGTGTTTGTATTTTACATTTTTCTTTATATTTCCACAAAAAAATGGGTTTTTGTGTCTCTTGCAAAAATTGCGCAATTATTGATGTTTGTATTATTTTTATTTTTCGGGATTTCGGCCTTCGGGATTTCGTCCCAGTACCTTCCCAGTACCTAAGTAGCTTATCAATCAAACTACTGAAACATTTATACTTAGCAGATAACTTACTTAATATTTCGTTTTTAATTTCATACTATCTTAAAATACGCATTTATGCATAATAATATACATGTTTAAGCTTTATTATAATATTAAGTCGATAAAACGCTGAAATATAATGTAATTTTCATTCTAACATCTAACATTATTTTTAATATTTGTTGTAAATATAAATAAGTACCCGTGTATAGACAATAAATTAATTGATTATGCACATCTTTAAGTTTTAGCGAGGAAGACTTATTTTCTTTTAATAAACATCATTTGGCATAATAATTATTCTCAATCTATATTAAAAATGTGTCAAGTGCGAAATGTATAAGGTACAACTACTGAGAAGATAGAAGCATATTAAACTGACTTGCTTACTTACTCCAATAAATCGTAACGTACGTCTATTCCTTTGCGCATTTCATTCAACTGTGCGGCGTCCAATCCTCCCGGAGGCCAATTGGGTCGGTGTCGAATTGGGTCGGCGTCCAATTGGGCCGGCGTCCGATTGCACCGGCGGCCAATTACCGGAGGCTAATCGGCGGAGGCCAGTTCGCGGTGCCAAATCGTCCTAGACCCTATTATTATAACTCTGCGAGAAAGTAGTGGTCATTCATAATAAACTACTTAGTGGGTTTTGTAAACCTCAGAAGCAGCTATTTTGCTAATTAACAAAGTCACTCATATGACAATATACAGCCATACTAAACATTTCTTCTAAAATAATGTCCAGTATTGAATTCCTATTATAATAAATTGTAAGTGAAGGACTAATTTTCTCACCTCTTTAAACCAATTGTTGGGAAATTTATTGAAGTTGTTAACGAATCTATTGTTTTGGTTGTAGTATCGGCTATTCCGGTTGAAGGATTGCAGCTGCACGGCGGACGGCACGCCAGGGCGAGTGGCCTGCGGTCGGTAGGAGACCGCAAAAGAGGTGCCGTTGTGGGCGCTCTCCGCCTCAGCTGCGGGCGGTTCCAGGACGTACACTGCAGGCTCGCCCAGCTTCATGGCCAAGGCGTTCAGCTCCACTGTCGGCATTATCGTGCCATTTGCTGAAACATCACAGACCATTAGTACACTGGGCACGGTGTGGTCGCCTGGCATCATTGTCACGGCAGAAATCAATTACTGGCAACGAAACATAACATTGATACCTGTGATTGCTTTTTATTTGCCAGGAACAAGACTATCATGAGATAACGGCATAGAATGAATCTATACACATATTGCCAAACTTAGCTTTACAAAAAATGGAAAGTACTTGCAGAATCAAAATTAAGAATTATATTTAAAAAAAAAAAAAAAAAAAAAGTAAAAGTGGAGGTTACTGACTTTGAAAATAATAGTGTCAATTAGTAAAACAATTTGTCCAGAACCTGATGGATGCGGTTTGAATCCCGCTCAGTACCCGTATTTAAAAAAAGTATTTTTTCCAATAGGTATGTTTCTGAGGTGTCTGTTCCAAATTATGTAATAGATTTCAATAATAGATAATGCTGCATTCTTAAATCTTATGTATTACTCATTGAATAAAAAGCAATGTAATTAAATTTTTTAATAAGTACTAAGATACTACTTAAAAAGATTCAAGAACCCTGACTGGTTTGGAATCACCGGTTGAAAGACTTGGACTATCATGAAATAGAAACAAGATTCCAAAATAATCACTTCAAACAGCATGGAGTAAGAGGTATTTCGATTAATAAGTGAACATTGCACACCATTGGGACGTCGGTTTCTCAGCGCCCTCGGGGGTCTGGGCGGAGGGCGGGGGAAGGCAGTGCAGCGCAGAGCTTCAGCAGCGACAGCATGCTGCGCAGCGCGGATGCGAGAGCCTTCGGCCGAGTACTCCTCGGTCGCGAGAGTGGAGGGGGACGAGGCTTCTCCTGCCGCACCCGCCTCCCCTCCTCCGCCCAACCGCAGAGCCACCGTAAAGCGCTTGCGGTGAGCGGGGCCTTGCTCAGATGTCAGCCGGTATTGATGTTTGATCTACACAAACAATCACATCCGCCATCAGCATCGTAACGGCATCGTACAATAATTGTAAGAGTAGGTCAATACATCTGAAAGACATAATTGAAGGAAAAAACTATAACACACGTAAAAAGGTGCTATTTGGACTCTGATGCAGTGTTGTTTATGACAAATTTGGACTTTTGTGTTTTAATTGAATTTAGCATCAAATTTGTTAGATTACTGAATGGTACATTTTTTGTCTAAATAAGTTGTCCACTGAGATCACACAATTTTTAAATACCATTGGGAGGTAGTCAAAAATTATTATTTTTACCGTTATGACTATTCACTATCAATGAAATTGAGCATAATATCGTCTTTTAAGAAACAACACCGCGTAAGTCCCCATTTGGCGGCTTTGAGTTTTGAATAACATTCGGTAGGTAAAAAAATCCTACACCGTGTTCCTCCTATGGAAAAATTCTTTTTGAATGAAAAAAAACATTTTTTTAACTAAACACAAAAAAAAATAAGTTAAAAGGTATCAATTTTCAATTTTTTGAGACGGTTTTTGTTTGCCCCTGAAAATTTTAATTAACTGGCTTCCGCGGTGTTGTTTCTTAAGCGACGATATGCTCAATTTCATATTATACTATGAAACTTATACTGGACTGCCAAAAAATTAAACAGAAATATTTATTTACAAATAAGTAATGGTGTGGTTTTACTTATACAATGATCGCAGTTATGTTTTTGTTTGTGCGATCATCACACTGTATTGAGGACTCTAGGAACAAAAACGGCAGTGTCTTTTTTCATAAAGTATTGGCAAGTCAACAAAAATATATAATTTCCTTCTTATAGGTATATCTTATAAACAAATTATTCTACAATTTTGAAGGAATACTAATAAAAAATAACATTTTAGAATAGTATTACTAGAAGTTATACCTACAAGAAATTTTATTACTGAATTGCCAATATTTTACAAAAATAGAAACTGCCACTTTTGTTTCTAGAGGCCTCAATTGTTCAATGTGACTGCTCGTATTAAAATAAATATATAATAATTAATAAAATGTTTTTTTACAAATTCGAAACAATTCGATGAGCAGTATTATTACAATGCATGTACCTGCTATGTGATTATCGCATAAGCAAAATAGACCAGATCAAGATAGAAAATACAAAAATAGAAGATACAAAAAGAGTAAGATAGAATTTCTACGGCTGAATCAAATTTTTTTTGTACATCTCGCCGGTAAATATTGGTTTACTACTTTAAAACTACTATCATGTATTGCTGAAATTTATTGTTATTAATTTAGTAGACAATATGGTTAACTACATTGTGTTTAAATTTGGTAGCCGTACTGAGAAACAACATGATGGTATTACGTTTCATTGTTAAGTTAATAATAAAATTGAGGTTCCACTATGCGTTATACGCAAGAAACACGGCTTCATATGGCTTCTCTTCATATTATTACTCCAGGCCAAAATGAATAGACAAAATGTTAAAATGAGTGGGGTCTCTGCATGCTTTCATCGCACGCATAAGTGAAATCACTGCCATTTGATAACTTTGATTCAATTTTGATAATCATACGGAAAAATTAAAATTTTTACAATGATCGCATTTAAAATGACTAAAAAACAATACCGGGATAAAGTTTACCGCCTCTACTGCAAGTTGGTGCCTAGAAGTGCAATATTATTTTTTTTCCTCTGGAATCCATTTACTATTCTTAACCTACATTAAATAAAATTCTTCATATGTTAACAAACGTGAATCATTAAACCTCTTATTAATGCAATGTTTACTATTATTACTGCATACATGTTTACAATATACCTAGGTACTTCACTTTGAAGAATTGATTGAGAGTCAATTACTTAGTGCATATTATTATGAAAGAATAACCTTGTTGAACCTGGCCAGTTCATTGACCAGGCACATGGGAGTTTTCTCTTTATTGTTTGCCGAGCCCGACGTATCAGCCAGGATGTCGGGCAGAATGATATTGGTGTGCGTGACTTTGTCCTGGGGAGACAGCTGCGGAGCGGAGGCCATAGTGGCTGTGACGGTCGGGGGCGGGACGGGCTCCGACACCACCTCTGCCTTCATTATTGGGACCGGGGGTTGACCCATGCTCACCAAAACGCCTGTGCAACAAACACATTAAGACATTATTAACATATTATTCAATTTGACCATCTTATGACTAACAATAAAATATCTTTAGACAATTAACTCGATATACCTACTTTAATTAGCTCAATTCAAAAAATCAAAACCACTCAGTTTTTTGGGCTTGTGTTGTCACCTTATCAAAAACAACTTCTTTCATACTACCGAGGTTACGCCGTTTCACTGATAGCATTAACATTAATTAACATTAATTTTGCCAGGCACTTGGGCAGTCCTGTACACGGTGTCCCTTAATAAGAACCAATCTGAACGTTGACAGGAAGATAGACAGGAACATAAGACAGGTAAATTATGTAATTCGTTGTACCACTGGTAATTATTAATTTAATGTTATAACTTTTGGGCATTGATTACACCCGCCTGCAAAGTCCAGTTGTCCATGCTTGTGCCAAAGTTCAGATTGGTTCTGACGTTCCTATCACTGGTGTTAGAGATGGAACGATTCATGAATTACATGTCTTCACGCAGACAGATTCCAGAATATATATAGACTCCTCAAAGTAATAATGGCTGAAAGCAAAAAAAAACATCAACATTACCTGTGTTCACAATCTGAACATTATTGGTACCTATACCTATTCCCAAAGGAGGTATCGGGATTTTCTAACTATTTGGTAAATAGGTACTAGCTGTGGAGTCATTTTAAACAATTTTGGCTCCAAATCGGACTCTTCGAGACATTCTTTATAATAATTATGGAATCATTTAAGTATCTAATATTATCTAAAAATATACATATCTAAGTATAATATTACTATCTATTAATATGTACATGTCAAATTTACCTTGGAGGCATTGCATCGATCCAAAGATAATGTTTAAATCTTCGGGTGTGTAAAAGGCATTTGGATCAAATCTAGCATTGATCCGATTAAACTCCGCAAAAACAAGTAAAATACACAAAGTTAACTTTAAAGTTAACATTTTGAACACGCAATTTTAATGTTACTATCCACTGCTAATGTCACTGATTAATAATAAATTAACGTCACTTGCGGCTACGAAAGTACACAACTATGGAACACATTGCGAATTACGTCGCTCTTTCAAATTTGAGGTTAGTCATCGCATCGGTCATATGAGTATACAGAACAATGTAGAAAAGGTCCATCAAATAACTACTATTATAACCAATCAGTAATTTTTCTAAATACACTACACATTTGTCGAAAATAAACAAAACGCTAGACAGCAAAAACTTTGCGAAAAATAAAGCTGCCGGCGTCAGAAGTGAATGTCAGCCATGATGTGTCATTGTTGCAGACCACACATTGAGAGTTGTTACATGGGTTTTTTTTATGTTGGCGGACACGAATCAAGCCGCGCAGACAAAAAAATGTCCACAAATATCTACTACAAAAAGAAAAAAAAATATATCTAATAGTCGACGCGACAGGTCTCGCCATTA